>OY735226.1:48584079-48621579 GCA_963457665.1 Thysanoteuthis rhombus | reverse complement strand
TTAGAATTTCTTTTTTGTAGGCAATTGTAAACCTCGAATATCATTTCTGTTGCAAAAAAAAAAAGATTTGTGCCTCGAGTGCAGATGAATAAGTAAATATATAACAATAAAGATTATCGTACGAAAAGTCAAGTGGAAGTTGGGGTTTTAAAAACTTCCATGCCTTTCTGCTGTGTAAGGCACTTGTTTCATTCCAGTGGTGATACGGTCTAATCTGTATTGAACCATCTTTCCAATCTTCACAACCTTGTTATGACAGAGATAACTACCTTGAGGGATTCATATCAGGTTACGCTGACAGATGAAATCTTGTAGCTCATTGCTTCTCTTTTTTTTTTGTTTTTGGATTTTTTTTTTTTTTTTTTTTGCTTGGCAAATATTCAATCAGAACTTTGCACCGGGAGATTCTTTACGATACATGTCTGCCAAAAAGTACAACATCTTTCATGAATTCGAGATTTCGAGTGATCTGAGCTGTTTTCAAAAATCATTGATAATTCATTCATCATTATGATTTCAATAAACTTATTACCCGTCGGAAAACATTAATTGAAGCATTGATTTTATGAATTGTACTGCATAAAATGAGCAACCATTCTTTGAACCAAATAGATTCAGAAGTACATATACGTGTATTTCAATGTACATTGTCCCGAGCATATGATGTAGATTTCTAAGTTTATATCTCTATCTGAATTGTAACAAATAATGTGAACCAGTATCCCATTCCCATACCTGTATACCTGTATATATATATATATATATATATATAGAGAGAGAGAGAGAGAGAGAGTCTTAAAATCTTTACTGCTTTAAACAGTAAACATTGAAGAAAATGTCTCACTTCAGTCATTTATTTCTCGATATCACTTGATGCAATTTATGTGATTTGCGCAAGTGTTTTTCACTTGTTTAAATTCTCTTTCGTTTTCATCACCAGTTATTTACCATGTGACTGTTTCAAGGATTTCAAAATCAAAACAGCTATGTCAACAAGGCACCTATGCACTTCTCATTTGGAATCACCTCCCTCTCCAGCTCTAATTTGATGTATAGTAAAGGGTGTTATATGTACTGTATATGGATATCATTTTACACTACTTAAGATTCAATTTTTTGAAACTGGGCTTACTTATGTAGATTACCTAAAACGTATTAAATTATGAAGAATTATTGTGAACAGACGTGACTAGCTGTTCGTTTCATATCTAAAAAGTTCTCACCCACCTGAATATTGAATCTGTCTTGTCGGTTCTAACTCAGACTACATACAACTTAATTCATGATATCATCTTTAGAAATACTAATTACACAAAAAAACTTTTTTGAGTTCATTTCGTACCATATATTCAATCGAAGAATATGACACTGTTTCTTCTAACCTTGAAGCTAATTGGTCCACGTCGTATTCCATCAAGATTCCATCAATACATTTTTGTAATATATATATATATATATATATATATATATATATATATATATATATATATATATAGAAATAGAAAGGAAAAGGAAAAGAGAGAGAGAGAGAATAAACATTGTATATTTATATATATATATGTCACTGTTAATTTATTCATATGTATGGAAGATTTGTTTTTTAGAATATCGTACCGAATATCTATAAAATTGAGCTATACTATCAGATGATTGCAAATATGTGATGAATTTCCAAAACAAATCCGTTTCTTACTTTGATATCATTTACTATTAGTTACTTGGGTTCGGAGGGCGTAGATTTTGAGCTTGACTTCCACAGTGTCTGACATACAATGAACGTCAAGTTCAGATTATTATCTTTTTTTTTATTAAAGTGTCTTAAGTATCATGAAAAACGCTGTATTCATATAAAGGTGTAGATATATCGGCAGTTGTCTGATCACCGGAACATTTTCTTAGTATCTGGAATGGTTAATGCAGTGAACTGGAGTTAGCAGTCTAACCCAAACTCGAGATTCTCACTTTTAGCTTCTAAAATGTTCCTTAGTTTTTAAACTTTTGTAATGTTCATATCTGGAGACAAAACTTATGAGAGAACAGACATGGGTTTTGTTCGAAGTTCCTGAGAGATTCATAAATACGTGTTGGTTTGGTTTTTTGACTGAATAGCATTTAACTAATCCATGAATTATGTATACTAGAATCTGCATTTTTTTGTTTGGATAAAGGAAACTAACACTACAACCAAAACACTCTCATGCCTCTGAAGTCCAGTAGTATCCAAAGAGCTTTGAACACAATCTATTTTCTTATTCCCAATTTTTACTTTCTTTCTAACCTTCATATATGAACTCAAAGTTGATGAGACGGCATATATATTTTCTTTAAAGTTCCTGAAAGATTACTGGATGTGATATACAACCACGGATGACCAAACAATGTTGCACCAGATCCGTCTTAACAGAAGGAATAAAAAATAAAAATGCAAGAACATCAAATATCGAAGGTTCACGAGTTTTTCAGTGTGACTCATAACAGCTGAATTAGACCTGAAATAATTAGAATGAGATTGACACGGTTAATTTAATGAATTTCTACTATGAAATATATTTATGAAACTTTTGTTTCAGTTTTATCCGATGAGCTCCTTGCGGCTTGATAAAATGGTAAATATAAATGGATATAAAAGACCGATAAATAGATGGATGGATGTTAAAAGGCGGACTAAAAATGTGGGTTAAAAATGAACCAACTGATATAAACTAAGGGGTCAATTTGACATAAACACAAATATAAATTGATACCACCAATCAAAGCTAAAGGGTGATCCTAAAAAAAGGACAAAATATTTCCCCTAAAAACATTGAAGAGTGAATGTTGAAAAAGCTCAATTACTGTGGCATGGACGAGGGTTACATTTGTGCATACATATACTTATACGTAACCAGCCAGCTTGACCAATTTGAAACAGGAGAAAGCTATTCTGACAGTTTGGGTTACAGAGGCGGTTTGCATTTTCTAAATGATATATATATATATATATATATATATATAGAGAGAGAGAGAGAGAGAGAGAGACAGACAGACAGACAGACAGACAGACAGACAGAAAGAAAGAGAGAGGGATATATATTGGCATTTTCTAAATGATGTATATATATATATAGAGAGAGAGAAAGAGAGAGGAATATATATATATATATATATATATATATATATATATATATATATAAACATTCATATATATATATATATATATATATATATATATATATATATATATATATATATATATATATATTGATAGAGAGAGGGATTGATAGATATCTCAAATGGATGTACTCAAAGCTGATGAGCTAAATGTTTCAATTTCATCATCATCAACAGCAGGATTTCAGCATTTTAGTCCCTCCAAGTCGACATGGACTCTCCATAAAATTCACTGGACGTTTCTATCCTGTACCTCGCTTTTGCCCAATGGCAGTTAACTTGCTTTTCTAATCATCTTTTGAAATCCCGGCTCTTATCACTGCCAGCTGGCAAAACTTGAACCTAATGATTAGAAAGTGAAATCTTATCCAAACTGATACTTTTAGGGAGCAATAATGTCGACTTAGTGCATCGACAAAAGGTACATCACGTTGAATAATAAACATTTGCAATGTCAAATAAAGATTTATCATCAGGTTACATAATTACCTATGTATGTTTACAACATTTTGATCTGGACATTCAACCCCAAAAGAAACATCACATCTATCCCGTATATTCGCAGTCAACTGCATATTAAAGTGTACATATGCATTTACATGTGCGTGGTCGTGGCTACATTAAACATTTTGTAAGACCACCGACACAGGATTGAAACTGTAGATATTTTATTTAATATCTCATTGAGCGTGAGGAAATAAGCCCAGAGCCTCCACATATATTGGAAAATAGAAACAAATATTCAAATTATAATACAGTTAAATAAGTTTAATTTTTGATGCTGCATCCATTAAAAACATCACATATTTCTTCTGCTCTCTTCCCTTCCTCTTCCTCTCTTTTTCTCACTCCCTCACTCCCACTCTCTCTCTCTCTCTCTCTCTCTATATATATATATATATATATGTATATATGTATGTGTGTGTGTGAGTGTATGTGTGTGTGTGTATTGCACCAACACAAACCTAGATGGAACTTTTTAATTCTATTTTATTTTCCTTATCTTTTAATATACTGTACGAGCATTTGGCCGGAACAAAAGGCATACTTATAGTTAGTCTAGCAAAATTCTTGAGAAAGAGGCTAAAAATCACTATTTAGATCAGAGATATAATTTGGTTGATTAATAAATCCTCTGGAACATTAAACATATAGCTACTTTTATTCTTTCATTGGAAATTTGATTAGGTTTGTTTGTTGAAATTTTTCTAGCCGTTGATACTGTTTGGATCGCCATTACTATTAATATCCTGGAAAATCCGATCAGGCACGCTTTAAACGAAACGTTCAAAGTATCCATTAGGCACCACATTCCAAGCTTTTAAGATGGCACTTTTGAGCTCCTTCGCCGTATCAAACTGACTCCCATCTTGGAAAACGTTCCTTGTCAATCATACTCGTACATTCACACGAATATCCGACCTTAGTTAAGGTATGAGACGTTATATTTCCGAGTTTCAACAATTTTAAATGTCAAACAACCAACAGCTTTGATCTGGGAATGCATGGAATCGTTTTTAACAACACGCTATGAGTTGAATTTTGAACCTTAATCTCACATCAATTTTGACAACGGATTTAAGGTTTTAAGAGAATTTACAATGAATAACATTCAGTTAGAACTAATCAACTCTCTCCCACTGCGGAACACTTTTTTGTTGGACAGTGTTTATGATATGACCAAACTGAACACAAACAATAATAAAATGTATTCAAGACAAGTAACAGAATTACTAAATTTCACCAGGTAATTGTTTTGCATTTTATAAAAATAGATTGAATTCGTTATCGATGTGTACAGATGCCAACACTCGAACAGGATTGTTGGATGCCCTAATTTTTTCCTAAAATGGCAATAACATTTTCACAAAAAAATCCACGATTATCCTGATTATCGAAGTGACTTATGTCTTATTTATTGTACTTGAACTTTTCTAAGTTCTTCTGAAAGGACAGTTTTAGCATTCAGTGCCTTAAACAGAGCTACGTTTTGCTGCTTGATCTGTATCATGATGGTTTCTCGAATCAATCGACCCGAAAAGAGAAATGCAGTCAACTCCAGAAAAAAAGACCACAATTGATAGGGATTGCTTTACTGCAGGGAGCATATTACTGGAAGTGAACAGACTTGAATGTGAATCCAATTACCCAATGGCCGTGTATCCTGCTTACGGTGTTTACACACTTGAATGTATCCAAACAGATTTTGCTTGCAATTTCCATGTTAGTTGGGGATAATTTCCATCGGTCTATTCTATTGGAATTTTTTTATTAGGAGATGAGGATGTACCACGTTCTTCATGCAAATATTTCTAAATATCAACGGTAACGACAATAGTGAAAGGGTAACTCTGTATATCGACAAAGGTTCCAGCAATTGATAGGAGTTAGTAAAGCAGTTTCTTTGCAGATCGCTTCGGCATAAGATATGATACCAAATCCCTTACTTCAAGATCTGTGACCTGTTCATTTGGCAAATTCGAAGAATTAGTCAATTCTCTCTCTCTCTCTCTCTCTCTCACTATCTCTCTCTCTCCCTTTCTCTCTCTCAATATATATATATATATATATATATACATATATATAATGTGTACTGTAGAGAGTGAGACTGACTCGGGAGTGAGGTATTTGGAGGTAAGGTTTATTAATCCTTATAAGTAAAATGTCCATACATGTTTCGGGATTCTTCCCATCATTAGTGGTGTGTGCAGTGTGTATTAAAATGTCCCATGTGCAACCAGAGTCTACTGCCAAAAGCTATGCATTGTGGGTGAATTGTGTTGTCAGGGCTGCTGGAGGCCTCCTGCTGAATGGGAGAATATATATATATATATATATATATATATATATATATATATATATATATATATATATATATATATATATATATATATATATTCACTAACACTCCTACCATGACAACCAGAACAAAACTAGCAACTGACATCTTTATTTGAGAAATTGCAATTTCTTGAAGGTATTCTGCTGTGTAGTTTCGTTTTGATGCATTTATTGTGTTAATCAGGCAAATATGATCAGTTGACGTTGTCAGGGACGCATATACAGGGTTGATTATGAATTTAGAAAATGCAGATATTGGTTATTCTACACATCTGAGTAATGAGGGAAATTAAGGAAATGTGACGCATTAAATTCAAAAATGAAAATTCAGAAACCAAGGCAGCCCACGGAAAACCCAGCCCAGGAGGCCAGACAAGTTCCCATTAAAAATCTGTTATACATCTGATTATCCATCTCGTTGACTAGGTGTCATATTAAAGAATGTTTCAGAAAATAAACTATAAAAAACGAATAAACTTATCTAGAAACAAATAAAAAAACCAAGGCCACAATCTCAATGATATCAATATGGATCAAACGTCCAGAAAAAGGCATTAAAATTTAATCGTTGATTTTTCATCGGGTTAAATGAGTGATTTTGCAACCCTGTCGATATCTCTTGTCCCATCTTCTCCAAAGTCTGCAACTACTTGTCTCAACCTTGCACTTTTCTGCGTCCCCGCTTACGTTCGAATAGAAGGGAGCAAACTCCCAGGAATAAAAGTCTCGTAGAATAAATTTGATTTGAATCAAATATCGTTTTTTAAAGATTTTTTCAAGAAATTATAAAAAAAACACATTCTGATTTCAGCAATTTTTTTGTTCTTAAGCGAAAAGAGCAGCATCCAATCGCTTTAGGTAATCTCTTTCCGTTAAATGTGAAAGCGAGGTTATTTCTTAATTTCCTAACCTTTCATTTTTTTATTGTCTCCACTGTCTCTAATCGGTTCATCATTATCTAAAAAAAACTGCATTAGTAATGTAATTCGACCAAAGGGTCAGAGATCCCATTATTTCCTCGGTAACAATAGAGAAAAAAAATTAGAAGAACTAGACATATATTCAATAACCCTTGAACTTCTTTGTCAAGATTCTTCGTGGGTATTAGGTGGACGGCGCCAAATTTGGAGCAATACCAAATCAGCAGGAATCTCGGTCAGGGATAAACTAATCAATACAGGCTTCCATGAGTAGAGCTCAGTTGTAATAGGTGCTCTGATTAGGATATATATCTGACCTTACTTGATTTAATCAAGACATCCGCTTGATTGAACCCTCTTTCTCTTTCTCTTTCTCTCTCTATCTTCTTATCTCTCAACCCCTTTCTCTTACTTTCACTTTCTTCCCCTCTGTTTTTCTCCTCTCTCTCTCTGTCTCTCTCTCTGCCTCTCTCTCTTTGTCTCTCTCCGTCTCTCTCTCATATATATATATATATGTGTATATATATATATATATATATATATATATATTGTAAGATAGATTGAATAATGCATGAAGTTGTTTGCTTCCAAAATATGTTTTAAATTTATTTTTATGTATACATATGTATATAATCAAATTTCAGTCAATGGCTGGATAACAACAAAACAAAAATACACGATGTGAAATCATTCATGATTACTGCTGCTACTATCAGCTTAAAAGCTGTAGTTGATCGGAATAATGCAAGTATTGCAGAAATCAAAAGAGGAAATGGTTTCCAAAAATCATGATTCTATCTACCAGCTACTAACAACATCAGTATTAGTTCTAACTTTAACAGAAATGAGAACCCAATGGACAAAACATTTTGATTGCTGATAACCCTAATATTGTTTGCACAAAGGACACATGATAGAGGAAATGAATCACCACTAATCGGGGCCAAAACATGTGGATGAGAACAAAACACGCCACCATAGAAAAAAAAATAAACAATCAAACAATGCGCATTAAAAATTGTCTGTACGGTGATATATAGAAAACTGTCAATTCTTCAAAATGATCTCCACAATGAATGTGAAAATAGACACGATTGATTTTAGATGTTGATTCTGAGAACCTTGAAAAGGATTTAATTTAACCATGTACTAAAATTGGTGTTTTGTGTAACAGAATGCTCTCCTCATTTCATAAAATTTTTATATTCTTTATCATCTCACAGAAAAATTGATATATTATTTAATGATTAGGAGTTACAGAATGATATCTCAAACTGCAAGACACCAGCAACAGTAATATTATACGTTAAGAAAATGATTATATCCTGTAAACATTGCATATTGTATCAATATATACTGTAAATAATGTATACAAAATATAAATGATGGTAACGTTTTTGTAATATAAAATACGTGAAAGTAATATCGTATATGAGATTTTCTTGGTTATAAAAACATTAAATCGATTTTTTTGAAGATATATTTTTGGACTATAAGTTAGTTTTCCTCTCTTATTTATGAACCAATTTTCATGAAACAAAAGCTATTTTATGCGGGAATGTGTTGACAAGACACTTTTTTGAACATTCTCTTTTTTCTTGAGGAATTTCGAAATGTTGATGTTTATCTTACTCTTTCGAAAAAAGGCCCACCCAAAATATTTTGTTTTTTCAAAAAAACTCTCTATCATAACCAATCTCCGTATATGTCTGAATAATATATTCAAATTTCAAAACTTTATCTTCTACCAAATCTTCATATATGCTCACTCAAAAATATCACGAAATCACCTGAAAATATTGTAGGAAAACGAAAGACTCAAATCAATAGGAAATGGTTTTTTTTCAAAGGGAATCAAAGATAACAACTGTTAAAGTTACAGATACCAAAGACAAAGGAGTTCTATTCGGTGTGAGTTCTTCCCATCAGCATAGAGCAAAAGGTGTACTAAAGAATGAAAAAGTTGGATTGTTTGGGATTCTAATTCAGGTGTTTCATTCATTCATAGAAATAACATCAGTGCACTGAAAAATAATTATAGTAGTATATACTGTGTTAAAACATGGATAAAAAAAGGAGAACTCAACTCGCACATACGTAAAGTTTCGTATCACCTTTCTAGATCAATAGCACGAATGATATAATATACAATAATATATCATATCATATCATAAATATAATCTATCTATGTGTGTGTGTGTGTGTGTGTGTATAATAATGCTCGTCTATTCAGGGTTGAGCACTCTTTAAATGAGGTAACTTATTCATCGTAAGCTTATGCAATGTTCTACCATAGGAATAGAGCACTCTGGTGGATGGGGAATTTAAACTAAGATAAATATATGGATTAAATTCAGCCTCACTGACCGTCCAGTTCCCTAGCGCTGAGGCAGGATATCGGCCTCCGGGTCTGAAGCGAAGGTGTCGATCCTGCCTCGTGGTACTGGATGGGATAATGGATCGTCTATAACCACACTGAAGAATTGTAATTCAACGAAACAGCGCTGTCTGTGGATGACACAATATACATATATATATATATATATATATATGTGTGTGTGTGTGTGTGTGTGCACATAATTACGAGGACAACATGAAAGCAAAACATAATTAAGTTTGAAAGCTGACTAATGATTAGAGTAGATAATTAGTCAAGGTCATAATTAAAGGTGCAATCAATTTCCGATATCTTTTCGGATATATTTGTTAATCTGTGTAGATATACTTCAATATCAACGTGTACATGCAGGAAGAAAAAAATCTTTTTTTTTTTGTTTAGTAGGCTTCATGCATTGTTTTGTTCATTTTACAGAATCTTATGAAAAACACTTTCAGCTACACGTTAAAAATTTCAATGAGAGGTACAATAACAATCACAAAGAATTATGTGGGAGCTCACACCATACATGAAAAGTTATACATCTGAATACACTGATTCGTGCGTGCATACACAGACACACCAACCACACATACATACACGTATGTGTATGTGCTAATTCATGAAAATGGAGAAAGGATAGGAGCACACACTCACACACACACACACACACACACACACATATATATATATATATATATATATATATATATATATATATATATATATATATATATATATACATAATATTCCTATGTAAGTTTATCATTTCCCCTGATGTTTACGATTCCATCTCACCATAAACATCTAGGTCTGATTGTTGACATTCCATTTTATGATCTCTTAAAATGTAAATGAGAAACCCTTGCCGTAAGATGGAGTCATAATCAAATATGTTTGTCACCCGTCGGATGTGAATTATTTGAAATGGTATAGATATACATGTAGATAGATAGTTTGATTGATGGATAAATAAAAGAAAGTGGGACAGAAGAAGACCTCCAACTTCATGATATTGTCACTTAAAATATTCTGTTACATTATTGCAAGTGAAATTATTTGCTGGTCTGAATAATATGACATTGGTGGCTTATGCAGTTTTAAATCATTGTGAATGATGCTAATACGGGGCATTCATCTTTTTTCTGATCGCGTGGCCTTGTTTTGAATCTCATGTGTTATCTGCTTGAAATACAAGTATGTTTTTATTTTCAATTAATTATGTCTATGTATGGTTGGTATTTTCATAATGTGATTGTCTTGATATCTTCCCAAGCATTTTTCTTGAAATATTCATCTTGCATTTACATAACTAAAAATAGACGAGTAAAATTCATAAGAATCTAGATACATTTGATTTAAAAGAATATTGAACACCATTAACTAAAACTGTCACTTGAAACTATCTGCACTCGTTAGTTAAAATGTAATTTTTTTCCAGTGATCTTTGCCCACCCAGGACGAATAATTTATTTATTGACCACCACGTTTTTTTTTCAGTTTCTTTTAATTGATCACACCTAAACGACATGCTGCCGATAGAATATGGTTGTGTGATGGTTTCTATCGGTTTGACAAACCAGGTCAAGTAATATTTGAAATTTCTTCTGATGGAGTTGGGAAATGTAACAACTTCCTTTAATTCACGAAAAAGACTGCAGTTTCTGAATATCATTTTATACATTCCATCATAGTACAGAATTAACATATCACTTTGAACGTACTTATCTTGACATAACAAATGGATGATTGGCAGTTCTTCGTACAACTCATGCTTCATAGTGTAGACTGAAAGCAAAAGGAGGAAAAAAAGTAGATATTGAGGGAGGGTTCAATATAACTGGTGTGGTCCCGATAAAGACCGCGATTTTAGTGAGTCTAAAATTATTGCTAAAGTTTCAAAGTAATAAACCGACATCAAAAATACTATGTTTTATCTTTTCAAACCGACTATAATTATAGATGAAATACTTATGTTGCCTAGAAACGCCATCTATTATGATTTACATCTCTTCCTCTCTTTAAGGAAACGGCTGTTCGTTCATGTAGAAAATATTGTTTAAAAAAGTCTCGAAATTAAACAAATAAACCTGACATGGGTATGTTTATGAGTACGTAAGACAGTACATGAGGCTTTTGTGTGTGTGTGTGTGTGTGTGTGCGTGTGTGTGCGTGTGTGTTTAAAAGTGAATTTATTTTATGTACTCGATGTACTCATGAGTGTTTGTTAATATGAATCGAGCAAGTAATATGATCTGAGGAAGTCGTTGGAACAAGAAAGATATTAAAATCATCATCACCATCATCATCATCATCATCATCATCATCATCATCATAACTCTTTTAACGTCTGTTGTTGGGAGGATGTATCAAACATATATATCATATATTTATTTCAGAACGTATGTGTGTGTGCAAAAATTCATAAATCGATATATATATATATATATATATATAGAGAGAGAGAGAGATAGATATAGATATAAATACACACACACAAATATATATATATATGTGTGTGTGTGTGTGCGTGTGTGTGTGTGTGTGCGTTTGCGTGTGTATGTACATGTCTATACATGTTTATACTATGGAGTGACTTTGCATCTTCTGACAATTCATGTAAGAAAATGAAAGAGATGATGGCGATAAAGCGAGATATTTACTCAAAATATAAATATACGCATCCATCACACACCCAAATATTTATTTTAGTGAGAGTTTGTCTGGAAATATTAACAAATATATATATATATTTATATATATATATATATATATATATATATATATATATATATATATATGTATGTATGTATACACGCATGTACATGTTTACACACGAACATACTATCAAATGACTTGGCATCTACTTACAATTCATATAAGAAGATAATGACATTGATGATGGTGATGATAACTTTATACATGTTCAAAAGCAAACGCTTAAAAATATATATCAACAAGAATTCCATTGGCCGTATTTTTTGGAGTGAAAAGCTTTGAAGTTGGAGTCAGATTTCTGTGAAATTCTCAGAAGGTATTTGCAGTTGAACAAGAGCAAAACGAGGGATGGCTTTTGTTTCAGCAGCTTCTCTTGTTAATGCAGCTGTTCAGTACCTTTAAAATTCCTTTTTTTTATATTCTGTCTTCACGTTTTATTCCACTGCATTTCTTGTTCCTTGTCTAAATCTCTCAACATTTTTCTCCCCTTTTTGTACATCCTGTCCCTATTCTTTTCTTCTCCTACCTTCTTCTTGTTCTTCTTGTTCTTCTTTTTCTTTTTCTTCTTCTTCTTTTTCTTCTTCTTCTTTTTCTTCTTCTTCTTTTTCTTCTTTTTCTTCTTCTTCTTCTTCTTCTTCTTCTTTTTCTTCTTCTTTTTCTTCTTCTTTTTCTTCTTCTTTTTCTTCTTCTTCTTTTTCTTCTTCTTTTTCTTCTTCTTCTTCTTCTTTCCCTTTGTGTTTGAAATTTTATGCTTTCCTCTCTCAAACAAACTAGCATGCTGAGATATTGGATTGTGGACATTTGTCTTCAAGTACGTATTCAATGCAGTGAAAAAATACAATCAATTATTATTTCTCGCCTTCTTTCTATTTTTTTCTTCCATCCATACTAGTTTGAATACCGGCTCTGGCAGCCGTTAACTTTTATGTCAAGCCATTTTCTGATTATAAAATTTGCTGCCATTATGGAGAAGTTAAGCCCTTCCTCTCCCTCCTTTTTCTCTTCTTTTTGTTTTTCTTTCCCCTGCGTTGCCATTTTCCCTATGTATTTTTGCATTATTCCTTTCCTAGATATTTTGCGTTTCCTTAACTTGTTACTGAAAATATCCCTTTAAGACGTCAAAAATCATTTGTGGCAGCTTGGTAATCCTATATATTCAGATGAAGGAGAAATAACATTACTAATGTATTTTGTATATTACTAATCCAACTTAGCTAGGTGCAATGAGGTGGTTCAACCTGAGGGACATCTGGAGCATTGTGTTACAAAATACGACTCTTTGCTTTTTACATTTCAAATATTTTCTGGGCGAATACGCTGCAGTAACTGAGGATTTTCTTTATTTGATGTATTTGAATTATGGAAAATAGCCTTCTAAACACATTGCATCGCGTTTTATATACGCGGTTGATAGACATTTGCATTTCAGTGAGCTTGGAGGATAGCCTTCTTTACTCATTGTAATATATAGACGTAGATAAAAAATTTGCGTTGCAGTCGGTTCGGATTAGAGCAATCCATGGATATTAGAGATTTGTAGTGTACTGAGCTTGAATATAGTCTTCTAAACACATTGCATTTTATATACGTGTATATTAAAGATTTCCATTGCAGTGAGCTTGGAGAATAGCTTTCTATACACGTCGCATTTTATATGCGTGGATAATACAGATTTATGTTGCAAAATAGCCGTGGAGGATAGCTTTCTATACATATTGTGTTCTATATATGTGCGTATTAAAGATTTGCATTGTAATGAGCTTAGAGAATGGCTTTTTATAGACAGTGCATTTTATAGACGTGGATAATAGAGATTCTTGTTGCAGTGTGCATGGAGAATAGCCTTCTAAACACTGTGCATCTTCTCGAGATGGATAACAGAGACTGACATTGCAGTGAAATCGGAGAATATCATTCCGTACTCGTTGCATTTCACATGCATCGCAAGCAGAGATTTTCATTGCAGTGAGCTTTGAGAATAGCCATCCATACACATTGCATTTTATGGATGAGGATAAGAGCAATTGGCATTGCTGTGTACTTGGATGTTATTATTTATAAACACTGTGTTTTATCTACGTAAGTAATGAAGATTTGTGTGTAGTCAAGTTGGTGAAAATATAGTTAAATGTATCTTTGGAATACATTTATTTTGTAGACTTTCTTCTCATCATTTTATCGTCATTTTTTTCCTCCCCCGATTTTATCAAACTGACGTGCCAACCCAGCTGCAACATCGTTCAGATGAGGTTTCAATATTCATGTTCGAATTCTCATCTATTCGCACATACGATAGTTAGCATTGTGCATTTTATATCTGTAATACCCATGTCATCCGTGATATTTGATGAGATAATTCAATAGATAAAGGATGCTATGTTACCTTAATCATGATATATTGTATCTTTAGTAATTTTGAGATTAATTTTATACACTGGAAATAATGAAAATAAACGAGGAAAATAATAGCTACATAATGTTCCTGATATTCTATATGTACGAACAAATAGCAAAAATTCATGAGAATTGTCGCCATTAACTAGTTATGCTGGGTAAAATCAGTTTTAAGATATTTGATTCAGATGGTAGATTTAGAGCTAGAAGCGTGTATCTCGAATGAGAATATATATTTTTCAATTCTTAACTAACGCTGTAAACATAGTAAATAAGTGAAAATCAAGAAACACGTAGTTCCATATTCAAAGCTAATGGAAACATCAACTTAGACCAGAGCAAAACATGCAAACGCACAAATAAAATAAAATTATATAAAGACGAAACAATATTATCCTGAAATGTTTGTATTTCTCCAAGCAATAACATGTTTTGATATAGAATAATTAATTCAAACTTCTGGGTTCTTTTTGGAAATGTTCTATCACGCCATTTGATTAGATATATTCGATGAGAAAAAAGAGTGAACATTTTGTGATATGGTTTGTACAAATGCTATCCATTCACTTCTGCCAACAAAGATCTCAGGTCTTTCCGTCTGTCCCTTGTCAGTAAGTCAACACGATATCTCCAAAATTCCAGAATGAATCTCAATTTAATCTTGTGGAACGGTGGGTATCAAGGTACATCACAGATGATTAAATTTTGAAGCGGATCCAAGGGTTAATTTATTTCTCCCATATCATTCATACATCAATTAACGCACTTCTGTTCGTCTGCACGATATCTCCAATTGTTCTTGGTTGTTTCCAGTGACGATTGGAGATTGCAGGAGCAATAGGCTCTTGAAGAACTTAAAATATTTTGGAGAGGATCCATGCCCAATTACCCCTCTTATGATGGTGTTGCCCGACTTGTGTGCTCACTGAGTGCTTCCCAGTTTTTAATATGATATTTGATCGTGGGGTTGTCTTTTTTGACGGTCAAAGTAAACCATTTGACGACACACATCATAATACTCATTTGCAGCAGAGAAACATTCCAGCTATATCCTGCATCCTGAAAGTTCACTTTACGCCATTTCCAATTTTCACGAAAAACACAAAGAGTGAATATAGTGTCCAGCGTATGTCTTGTAATGCATCATGGAAGATATAACGCCAGCTTCCTCTCTCACTCTCTCTCTCTCTCTCTCTTCCAAGCAAGCTTCTTGTATGCCCCAGCATCCAATCTACGATGACTCAGCCAAACATATAATCATCACAATTCTGGGGTCTTAAAACACCTTAGCCTTTTATGGTATCTGCACCTCTGTGTTACGTTATATAAGAATTTTCTACTTTCAGTTGAGGGGAAACCTCAATAACAGAACTGATGGTACTTGATATCAGATATCTCTCTTGACACAGGCATTACTTCAATCTAAAATTGTTGATGGTATACTACTCACACATCTTCTGGGACTGCCGTCAAGGTGTAGGGAGCAGAGGGTTCAGCCTCCTTGAAAATTACTTGACCCCACCCTGAATGTAATGTTAAACGATTTCTGTGTGCTAATTTTTACAACATAAACAACTTTTATGATACATCTCCACCACTTAAAAAATACTCATCCTTTCATCAAATGATTTTGATTAGCTTAACTATCGCTGGCAAGCTTTGAAAAATTGTTAGATTCTTGGCATGTTTTTTTTCAATTCAAAATATCTTTCATGTGTATTGGATATTCATCATCAACATCATTATTATCATCATCATCATCATCATCATTATTATTATTATTATTATTATTATTATTATTATTATTATTATTATTATTATTATTTGGAATCTCACACCAGTTGCCTGGTGGTAACCGCTGGAGTTTGAGTGACAGCAAGTCTCCTCAAGTCTCCAGCCCTCCTCTCCTAGTACTCATAGGTCGCAGTAATTCTACGATTTACAGTTTCACACCGGTTGCCCAGTGGTTATCGCTGAAGGCTGAGTGACAATAAGTCTCCTGAGGTCTTCAGCTAACGTCTCCTCTCTCTTTCGCATATCATGACAGAGCTACGATTCGTTGCAGTCCTTATATCTCTAGCACCTTCCTCAGTATCCGTGCAGTTCCCAGCAGTGCTGTGGTCTGTACGGTCTCTATCCTCCTCCTAATCCCGATCTCCTCCAGTCTCTCCCTCAGCGTTTTGGGGACAGTTCCTAGTGCTCCCACTATGACCGGTACTACCCTGGTTTTCATGTTCCACATTTTCTTTAACTCCCTTGCTAGGTCCTGGTATTTTTCCCTTTTTTCACCCTCCTTCTTTTTTACTCTATGGTCTGCAGGTACAGCAACGTCTTGTATTTGGCAGGCCTTCCTTTTTTTGTCTACTATTACTAAGTCCGGCCTTCTTGCCTGGATGAGGTGGTCAGTTTGGATGTCAAAGTCCCAGAGTAGTTTGTGGTTGTCATTCTCCAAAACTGCCTCTGGCCTGTGCTGGTACCACTTTTCGCCATGGTTGAATCCCATTTGTTTACTTAGTTCCCAGTGTATCATCGTTGCTACTCTATCGTGTCTATGCTTATACTCCTTCTGGGCGAGTTGGCTACATTCACTAGTTATGTGGTTTACTGTCTCATCTCTTTCACCGCACATGCGGCATTTGCTGTTTGTCTGTGTTCTGTCGATTTTTGCTTTTATGTAGTTTGTCCTTATGCTTTTGTTTTGGGCTGCCATGATGAGCGATTCTGTTTCTCTCTTAAGGTTTCCCTTTCGTAACCATGTCCATGATTTCTCGTCTGCTATATCTTTTATCTGTCTTTTAAAATCGCTGTACAATTTTTTCCCTTCCCATTTTTCTTTTCTAGTTTGCTGTACTGTTCCATTGTTTTCTACTTTATTGTTTGTTGCACTATCCCTCGCGCTCTTTATGATTTCTTCACTATTTGTTTGCACATATCTATCTAGGACTACTTTAGCTCTCTGGACACAATCTTCTATGCTGATGAGCCCCCTACCACCTTCTTTTCTCTTAACGTATAGCCTATCTGTATCATCCCTAGGGTGTAATGCTTTATGCATCGTCATAAGTTTCCTTGTTTGCCTATCCATTGATTGGAGCTCTTCCTTTGTCCATCCTAGGAATGGTCCTATATACCTAACTACTGACACAGCCCAGGTGTTCATTCCTTTTATTAGATTTCTGCTATTGGTTTCTAATATTTTCCTTATCCTTCTGAGGTATTCTCTCTTAATTTTCTCCTTCATCTCTTCCCGTTTTATCGTGTCACATTCAAGGACACCTAGGTATTTGTATCGGTCTTGTGCAGTCAATGCCCTAATCTTGTTGTTGTCCGGAAGTTCTATTCCCTCAGTCATTGAAAGCCTTCCTTTATGCATCACCATGATTGCGCATTTTTCTATCCCAAACTCCATTCCTATGTCCTCACTATATTCCCTTACTTCGTTGAACAGAGTCTCAAGCTCTCCCCTGTTTTATTTGCAATCTCACACCAGTTGCCCGCTGGAGTTTGAGTGACAGCAAGTCTCTTCAAGTCTCCAGCTTTTCTCTCCTAATTCTCATAGGCCACAGTAATAGTGCAGATTACAGTTTCACACCGGTTGCCCAGTGGTCATTGCTGAAGGCTGAGTGACAATAAGTCTCCGCAGGTCTTCAGCCAACATTATTATTTTATTATTATTATCATTATATATTAATTTATCGCTTTTCATCCACACAGCACTTCCACACGCGTACCCAAACTTAATAGATGCTACTTTATTCGTTAGGGTCTCTTGTTAGTAAGGATGACATTCAATAAACTGGCAGTCATCACTATTCCTACCATACAAGTACTTTTCAGATTTGAATGCTTATTCCTGAATTCACCGGCGTTTCTTTTTACTTACTTCCCCAAGTGCCTGCGTTACAGTATGAAAGCTGGCTGGGATTCTCCAATCTTAAATCTGATTGTATTTCTAAATACCCTTTTTGGTCTTCAAACAACATTTTTTTTATTAAACGTACTTTTAGCGTGGGTATAAGAGCAATGAAAAAAAATATTTCGTCAAATATAATAAATTACTGAGTAACCCTTTACAGTCATCAAAAGGACACTAAGAATATCGTTAGGAGTGTTATGGTCAAGATAAACGTATTGATTTGGAACCCCAACAAATTGATAACCAATCAAAGCTATTTAGTTATAGAATCATTGGGAGAAAGAGAGTGAAAATCGATTTTTTCAGGAAAATGTACTATGTATGAAGATTTTAACGGCAACAGCGGAAATAAAAAAAAGGTATATTGTAAGTTTATTTGCATGAGAAACGAAAGTAAGCAAGAGAAAAAAAACACAAAGGGTAAATGATCATTTAGTTCCGATGTCAGGTAAAAGAAGAGAGCAAAGTAATACGGTAAAAGAGATGGCGAGAAAAAGGTGAATCTTGCCTTCAAAAAGCAGACGAGAAAGATTTGAGTCAGACCAGAACGTACTCGGTAGACTACAGCAAACAGAGTAAAGAGTACCAAGGTCTACCGTCCGCAGGAGCCCCTGGCGGCCTACACTAGAAAGACATTAAACTATTTCATTCTCTCTCTCTCCCTCTCTCTCTCTCTCTCTCTCTCTCTCTCTCTCTGAGTGAAGCTTTCCTTAGGTTTCCAGTCGACGACTAGCAATGTATTACCAGCCGGCCGAAGAAGAGTGATAAAGGTTATAATCCCAATTGGCACCCATCGTTACTCCAGTGCTGCAGTCGAAGTGCTGGCAGAACAGTACATTGTCGAAAGATATCCCCACTCAAGCATCCTCCGCTTGACTCAAATAAAGATTGATCCGGGATATCACTATATCAAAGACAAATAGTGAGGATCAGATTGTCAGAAAAAAATGTTTTTAAAAAGTAAACTAATATATGAATATCAGAAGATCGAAAAAGTACATAGATACATCTGGTAAATCACTCAATAGAAACTGTCACGATACCAGAGTGTTTTGGTAGCATGCTGTGCTGGGATGATTAATTAAAAAATTAGAAAAAGGGTGATCAATAGATAAATTACTCATATCGTCTCTTGTACAGCAATAATCAATGAATAGGTTACTTCTCTTGTCTTTTGTTAGGCAGTAATCATTAAAATAGTATTTATTTTCAAGAGCAAGCGTGAATGCTGATGGGCAGAAAATGAGTGATCAATTGAGCATAAACTTACTTTGCAGTCGAGGTAGTGGGGATCAGTTCTCTGTAGATTTTATAATATGCAAATGTTTTAATTCTTAACTTTATAGCGACCAGGACACGTGAGATTTACCTACTTACATACATACATACATAACTAGTCAGAAAACCAAAGAAACTTATGTTGACAGTGTTGGTCAAAGTTTCGCTCGACGGTTTCAAATAAATGATAATAAACGATGCCCAATATTAATGCACTCCGCTTGTGACATCAATGTTTGTGAGCACTCCAATTTCGACAACAAAGGAAGATGAAGAGAAATGAAGATTACAACATTAACGGAGACATTATTTAATATGTTGACACTTACTGGTATCAATCTCGATACTACTGCAATCATGACAGTAACAACTACAATGTCTGGAAACGCCTCAACATCCAATGATGTTTGAATAAATGATTGAGCTTATGGCAATCGTGATCAGGAAAAATATGAATAAATAAACTGCCGACAAATTTTGCCTGAATAGAAAACAGAATGTTATAAAGCGCCCACAGTTGTTTTCAAAACAGATATCCTTCCTCCCCGCCTGTTTACGGGATAGGAACAAAATAGTCTTTCTTGCTTTGATGCCGATTTGCTTCAATACCTTGGCATGATATTACAAACTGTCAAGCAGAACCAGAACTGTCAATATAGATTTTGTCAGTTTTTGAGTTGGCCTGACTGTTTACTCACGTATCTATTACGAACACAGGCCGTAGAAATTGAGCTACGGAGCTAAAAATTTAACATTTACACATCATCATGATCAGAAAAAAAAAACATGTTTTGTAACTTAACTAATATCAGTGAACAGAAAGGCTTTGGTTCACTAAATTGCTAAATTTTCCGTTAGCTTTTGCCTAGCAATATCAACACTTGTTCTGTCTCTGTTTTGTATGTGGTATTTGCTTTCTTTTTTTTTCTTTTTCTTAAAAAGTCTGGGCTTTTCCAGTGATCAATACAAAACAAAACGCAAAAAAAGATAATTATTCGTTGATATCAATATATATATATATATATATATATATATATATATATATATATATATATATATATATATATATATATATATATATATATATGTTGAATACGACAGATAAGGAGTGTTTTTATATTTTTTTTTTAAATTTACCCTTGTCTGCATAAAACAATGTACGTTCGGATCCATGGTTTGCACTAGTTGTCCAAAAGTATTTTCATATCTAGCGCTTTTGACTAAGAACAAGTTAATCCTAAGATCTTTGACAATTACACAATTACTTTGATAACTTTATATCATATCTGGATACTAATAACCATGTCAAACACTCCTTGGTTATTATAGTTACAGAATTGTCAGATACCTTGAAATTTCTAAGTTGTTCATCTGAAAGCGTTAGGTATGATAACACTTTTGGACATGTATTACGATCTTGGAATGTTTCCTTCTGTGGAAACAAGAAAATCTTATAAAAGAATCAACAGAACTTTCTTTGTCCTTATATTTAATTAGACATGCACACATACACACACACACACACATACACACACACACATACAACACACACACAGATATATATATATATATATATATATATATATATATATATATATATATATATATATATATATATAAGTCATACATGCCTTATACATTATACTTTGTACTGACTAAATTATAGAATCTTTTGGGGATAAGTTATGAGACTCTTTATTTGAAAACGGAGTAATCAGTGCTATTTAGTGTGAGATTGAAAATAAGATAGGGTGATTATTCGATGATTTTTCGAATTAACAACCTCATTCCAAAATATTTGTATATTTATCAATTGTTTTGTGAACAACATATTAGATAGTACCTTTGTGATAATACTCCCGTACAGTCATCGATGGACAACATTTTGACAGAATCTTTTATTTTGTCTTCATAGAGCGATAGCTTTGTGGATGAAGATTCTTGTTCCCGATGATAAATTCACCTCGATTTTTTCGGGGGATTGGGGACTGGGGGAATGTTTGGAACAGCCCCGAGGCTTGACAAAGTGTGAAAACACCGGAGGATTGCTTATTGCTTGAAGGAAAAGCTTTGATTTTCACTTCCTGAAGAGATGCAGAACATGACAAATAAGCAAGGTATGATACAAAATAAATTAATCATATACAGGTCTGGCTTGTCACTCAATAGAAACCGTCATGCAAGCAACGTCATTTCTGTGTAACCAATTCGAAAATTTCGTAAATGGGATGATCAATTAATAATTTACTTTTGCTGGGCACTGATTGCTGAATCAAAGTGTGAATTTTCAAGAAACAGGAGTTCACTGACTCATGGTGCAATCCAAATTGAACTATGATTACGAATCGTCTCCTCTCTCAAAGAAAAACTATATAGTGTAAGGAATTTCTTCAAAAAGTAAAAGTTGAAAAGTGCAGTCTTTTATCTGTATTGACGTGGCCTGCATGCATGGTACATACACACTTAGTCAGTTAGAACTATTCAAAAACTGAAGAAACCAATTTCAACAATTTTTGTGCCTGTTTTAGCTGATGCTTTCTCGTCGGTGTCTTCAATTCCAAACTTTCTAAAGCTTAACCGATGTTACATCGACCAAATAATGATATTAAATTCATGAGCTGAACCATCCTAAGAGCAGAAAAATTTTTTAAAATGGAATCGTTGATTATTGATTTGAAGCATTTTATAGTTTGATTATTGACCAGAATAGGGATGTAATACTGTTTATAATTTTAAGAAGTTTCATTAAAATTTGAAGTGTTTTGGGGGCTTTTTTATTTGTGAATGTGGAAAGAATAATACTGGAGAAAGTGAGCCTCTCAGAATCCGACTTGATGAGCATGAAAAGCCATAGTTGAAGGCAAAATAGAAAGATCTGAGATAAATGACCATATCGGGGGAGAAAAACGAAAAAACTACCCTGCCTGTGGAGCAGCACAGATAATAGACAACAAACGCCCTTGGAAGTTGAGACAAATCAAGGAGGCGAATATGTGGACTGAGTGCATGTCAGACAACTTGTTACTCAACAAAGACACGTATGAAAATCCATGCTTAACAAGGA
The DNA here is from genome assembly GCA_963457665.1 of Thysanoteuthis rhombus. Lineage (NCBI taxonomy): Eukaryota > Metazoa > Mollusca > Cephalopoda > Oegopsida > Thysanoteuthidae > Thysanoteuthis > Thysanoteuthis major. The sequence continues at coordinate 48,598,921 of OY735226.1, read as the reverse complement.
AAGACAAAGATATCCACCGAAATCATCATCAAACACTTGCTACCATCGGGAAAACTCTGATAATCACTATCATAAATGGATAGTACACAGTACGCCGTAGAATTGATCAGCCCAAATGTTGTGTTAACAAAACAGGCAATAAGAAGTCAAATCGCTTCGAAAACTCTTCGAAGGGATATAATACTTCTTAAGCATATATTTCTGCTTATTTAACATATGGAATTGAATAGGGAAATCGTATCAAAATAAAATCCCAAATGACTATCACCCATGTGATTGTGAATTAATGAGATGTGTATCGGGAAATGCTTAGAGGTCGATATTTGAACTAAATTTTCAATTAAATTATAAATGCAGATGTCTAAGGTAATTAATGATGCGTCTCCCCAAGCAGGGATAAGTTGATAGATGTGTACTTGGATGAACGTACAAAGTCAATGCATCTCCGAGCTTCATTGGAGAATTATAGAGTCGAAAATTGAGAGGAGATCATAAATAATCAACTGGACTATTTTGATTGAAATAAACAATTGACACTTGATTTGAATTGTTTGTTCACATGTGTGCTCCTTGAAATTCATTTTTTTATTCTATCTACTTGTTTATTTTTATTGGTAATGTTGTTTTTGGATTGCAGCAGATTGTGTAAGTAACGAGTATTCCAAGGTGGAGACGTGGGTCAGATTTGAAGTAAGTATATCAAAGGGTGTTTATTAGAATTCTTATCGAACTGTATGGTTTGAAGGAAATGATGTGCAGACCTTTCTTGACAATTAGCCGTTTTGGAAGCACCACAGATGCACCATAAGAAGGAACAAATGACATAAGACTCGTGTCGGGATTCAGACTTCTTCTTCGGCCGATCAATCGTACATTAATAGTCTCTGATATGAGACCAAACAACATCATCCTTCTCAGAGAGAGAGAGAGAGAGAGAGAGAGAGAGAGAGAGAGAGAGAGCTTGTAATAAGAGAGCTTGTCAAGATAGCGGAAGTAAGAGTGTGAAAGGTCATTGTCTTTTTCTCGCCAGTGACCAAGGGCCGATGACCCGTCGACCGGTCCGCTACTCCTGTGACCATATTTCGTCTCTTTTTTACTGAATCAATTCACTTTCACTCTTTCACCTGATACTGGAACTAAATAATCATTACCTTTTCCTCTACACCATTTTCTTTCTGATTTCTTCGTTTCTCACGCAACTGAACTTGAAATCAATCTTTCTGACTCCCAGCGTTAGAATCCTCATACAGTCCCTTTTTTATCACATATTTTTCACTTTTTTTTATCCTAATGTCATTTCAGTTAAGTCGCTGTGACTCCAAACGGACATGTCACCATATCTATTAAGATATACCTATCGTCTTTTTGGCGTGTGGAAAGGGTTACTCAGTAACGTTTTATTTTTTACTAAGGATGTATCCTTCAAATGTAGTCATGCAAATAGTATCCTCAACAAAGGAATGCTATTTAAAGATTAAGTAAAATATCTGAGATTGAAATGAAACGTTCAATTAAAGAGTCCCTATCAGCCATCATATTGCTCGATACCTTCCTATCCTATCATCAGAACAATTCATCCATGTGAATTTTTTAATCACGAGTATTTTTTAAAAAGAAACATTGTATTAATTTCTTTTTCAATCATCACTAAACAACACAGTCCAAGACATGATGCAAAACTCATCACTCAAGATGAATGAAAACTTGACCAACCTCACAAAAGCACCGTCGCTTGGAGCTGCAGTTGAATCTCGGAAAAAACCCACAAGTGACGCCTCAGCCTGGGAATGGAATCAGTCAAAAAGGTATTTTGCATGCTCAAACACATACACACTCACAGGTATATGTTTAAGATCTATGACAATAAAATGAACTTTTAGAGATTTTCGAATTGGTACTGAGGACTTTGATTTGAGACGGATTGATCGAGGAATGAGAGAAATCGTAAAACAGAGCCTGTCCTGAGAAATTTTGTCAAAAGAGGGGAAGAGAGAGATTGCAAGAGGTTTTCCTTCAACTGCCAGCGGCCAGGCGCCGGCGTTCCGTCGATTGGTCAGCTCTTCATGTACGCCGATGCTCTTTTGACCCATCTTTGGTTGTTTTTTGAATGGAAAGGTCCTTCCTCTTTTGCAATGTATTTTACAGAATTAACTTACCCTCAATTTTACCTGACACCGGAACTAAATAATCATCTACTTTTTCCTCTTTATTTCCTTCCTGCTTTTTCTATCTTACGCCAATAACCCGCAATCTATCTTTCTTACTTCTACGATTGGAATTCCTCTTTTTCCCACCTCTTTCGTCATTTTTTATCAACCTTTTTCCCACTTTCTTTCTCTTGAGGTCTTTTTAATCAAGTTGATGTGACTGGCTATCAATCCGTGGGGGTTCCAAGTGACTGCAATTTATCTTGTCAAATATTCTTCTAAAGACATTTCTATCGTCCTTTTGGAGTCTGAAAAGAGTTACTCAGTAAGATATTATCCTTGACCGAGTATTCAAGTGTATCCCACTAATATCCATTCAAAAATATTTCTAAGAAAAAATCTTTTTTAAAAATGAATTCAAGTATCTAAAAATGAAATGAAGTGTTCCATTAAAGACTCTCTATCAGCCTTCATATTGAAAGCTGGTCTTTAAGCAAATATCGTCCAACAGAAAAGAAACATCACAACGTCGGCAGTATAGAATATAACACTGAAGAAGTGATATTTTTCAATTAAGGCCAAAGTTAAGTAATGAACCTTTTTTTTTTCAGCTACATAAAAATGTTATCTGTACTAAATTTGCCGGTATATCTTGTGGTTTTTTCGTGTTGAAGTATAGGTATTGTCCAAACACCAAGTTATGTTCATAAGGTTTATCCAAAAAATCTGCTCGTAGAACCCTTTGCTCAATAGTGGACAAATTCAATTTAGGAGATATACACAAATATTCATCCTAATTAAATAAGGGGAAAAAAACGATAGTATCGATATAGATATTCAGAAGTATCAGTTTCTGTGGAAACGTTTTGCGCAAAAAAAAAAAAAATACCATTGATATATATTAGAAATATATTGACTGTTTTTCTATCCCTGCCCTGAAAAAAAAGTAGTCATCATATTATTAGTAGTTTGAGTCATTGGAGTTTTGGCTAACGGGAGTTGGATGAGCCATGGGTTGTACGAAATGAAAAGTAATCCCATTGCACAATAAATGCAAACGCTTTTTTTCTGTTTTTGCTCTCTTTTTTTCTTAAATTGGAAACTATCGAAATATGGTCTATCAAAATGCTAACAATCACAATGATTGAAAACGTATTTATTTTGTGTTTTTTCTGAGCATGTAATGTCGAATTGATTTCATCACTATGTGTAGGTTTTTCGGACTATTGTGTCTTCTTGTTTTATTTTTCCAACACAATGTTTCTGCTGATGTACCCCACGATTTCTTTCAGGTAGATCGTACGATTTGGTTTGTTTTTTTCTGAATGCTACGACAGATTGCAGCCATCGACCTCTTCCCGATGTCTTTATGATATTAAACGCGACTAACAACTTTGTTTAGACCTAGGATTTTCTCCCACCCAGAAATTTGACCGTGGATTTAGTAAATTCTGGCCAAAATATTCGAGGACTGCCCAAACATAGTATTCAGAAACAAAAAAAACTAACCAAAAAATCGCAGGGTACAAGCAATCAGAACGTTTTCTTTAAAAGACCTGAGATGAGGGCAATCATTTCGGTCTTAACTTCTCAGAAATAGGATAATCATGATTTTTTTCTGAATAATTCGATGGAAAAACTGCTTATTCATTTATATTGATAATAATTCATCTAGAAAATTCAGACAGGAATGTTTTCACCAGTCAGAATAGTTAAAACAACGGCAATCAATTCATGTTGAAATCATCTGTTTTCCAAATGGCAAAACACTTTACTATGTGCTTGCTTCCATTCGCTACCAAATAACGATTTCAGTGCTGAAAAACAAACAATCAATGGCAAGACTATTGACTAATTTTCTTCCGTCAATAATTTTGAAAAAAGCTTGTTTCAATAAATTTTGTTTTGTTCCGCTAATTTTTTTAAACTATCAACCAAAACTGTCAACATATGTTTCTTTATGTTTTTGCGTTGGTCTTGTTGGCTGGCTAGATACATATATGTATCCGACGTACAGGCCAGGCCAATCGATATGCAAGACTGAAATTACTTCTCATTATGTCTTGATAAAAAATATCCTTTTATTTGTTCCAATCCCCCTGAATATTTTTTTTTTAAAGGAAATGGAGTTCTATTTTCATTGTGAGATAAATCAGTCGGTAGTTTTTGTCTGGCAGAGTCAACAATTGCTTTTTTAGTGCCCACAAATAGTGAAAGAAGTAACTAATTGATTGATCACCGCTTTTTTTCCAATGCTGACAAGCAAGCTAGAATAAAAGAAATCGTAACTTGGTAGTTCCTACATGATGGCTGAACAGATCTGTTTTTACTTTTTTACTTCGATTTTTGATCCAAGTGCCTTGTATGCGGATAACCGTGTCGGCTGATAGAGAAAAAAACGTCTTCTAAAATGACAAATATTTGTTTTTCAGCATAATTTCTTTGTCAATCAGTGTTGAATATCAATCATACGGATAGAACATTATTGAATGAAAATACCAGATAGAATTTCAGATAGTAACAATGTGTCTGGTTGTAGCAACCTTGATCAAACCTCGTATGAGTGGCAAACAAGTTTTATTGACTCTGGTCAATTTTGAATTACATCTCATTCGATCATTTCCAGCACGTAACCAAATAAATAATATATTCCCCTGAATTGAGATAAATGCATGATAGTCAGCACACACGAACCGACTGGAGAAAACTTGGCAGTATAATTATATATCACCCAAAATTAAACAGAAGAAATATTACTGAGGATCATCACTTGAGTTGTGGGTTTTGAATCAACTTAATCTTTTATGCTTCCTATCATCTGATAACGTTATATGATTACAATTTATGATCAGATCGATACATAGTATTCACTTCATCATCATAATCATCATCGTCATCATCATCATTATGAGCAGCGGTAGTAGCATCGCCCTCTGACCGTCCGTTTTTGGACATGGACCTCCCCAAAGCTTCGCCGTACCTCTCGGTCGTTGGCGGTTAAGAATATCATCTACCTGTCTATAACGTCGCACTATCTTAAAATTGCAGGCAACAATTTCTCATATGGTCTCTTGGGATCAATGTTGTGAGTCCAGCGACTATTCTTGCTACTCGCCCCATCCATTGTCACTGGATTTGTCCTAGAATATCCCGGTATCCCCGACTCTGGTTTCGTTTTTAGCATAGTATGCTATCTTTCGGTCTCTCGATGCGATGTTGAGCATCATTCCATCTTTGGGACCCTTGAATGGTTCTTTGTTTGTGATTTTATCTTTTGTGTAGGTTTCATATTTCAGCTCAATAGGTGACTATCGAAAAATTGCATTGGTTATCGACCATTCCTTTTACCACCATTGAGATTTTCTTGTTCTCAAAGGTTGAGCTGGCTCTGCCGAATGCTAGGTATTTATAATAACCCTTTGTCTAGTAACTACTTTTTAAAAAGGTTTCCTATGGAAATTCATTGTCCCAGGTAGATGTGATGGTCAGCTTTTTTAGCTCTGCATTTGTTATCTTATTTTGGTGCGGGCTTTTTCTTCAAATTATGTGATACACATGTCTTCAATCTATGCGAAGACTATATTTCCCGCTTTCTCCATCTAGTGTATGAAACAGTTTTGTGGTTCAAGAAAGTTTTCGACAAAGAGTGCGATGTTGCTTGCTATTCGAAGTTATATGTGCATTTGCAATCAATTCCAGTTTCTTTAAATTCAAAATAAAACAGCTTTTTGCATTGCGTCAAATATACTGATATTAATTTCTGAGAGATATTAAAAGAATTTAGAGCTGTAGCGTCGAAACTTGGAGAAAAGTGAATGAATATGATCAGAACTAATTCTTTTCATGACATCTTTGATGTTTACACTGGCAAACTTCGAAAGCAGGTGAAAATAATGAAATAAAACTATCAAAATTTTCGGAAACCCGGATTTTATATCCATTGAAAAGCATCTAAGACAGAGTAAAGAAATATCAAGTTATTAATGGGGCTGCTAAAATGTCTCTCAAAAAGGTCAAAAAATCTTTTATCCCCTAAATCAAAGAACACATTTGGTAAAAAAGTCAGGTGGAGCATTGATGTCAATTCACAAGTCAATAGATAAAATAGTATGGCCAAGATCACTGGAATAAAACAACACTTTTTCGTTGAAAATTGGTTTAATTTTACTATTTGTCCATTTTTTCATAATATTATGCTTGATATCGAGGCGCATTTTAAGGCTTTTGATTCTGCAGAGGAACGTTTTAGAGCATTTCAACAGAAATTGATTTCTGAGAGATATAAAACAAATTCAGAAATGATTCAATAAGTAAGCAAATTCCCTCTTGTGAGGCATGAGGGAGAATTTCTTCTTAGAAGCGGAAATCTTGTTTTCCAGAGATTCAATTCACTGAAAGACAGTAGATGTATGAAGGGTTATCAAAACTGTAATTTGAAAGGTTTTATTAACTTTAAGGCGATTCCAGAGGACACAGAAGATGTAAATGGTGAGGAGCAAATAGGGAATTATGGCTGCTATTTGTCTCAATACAAGTTTTATCCTATTACTGAGTAAAGACAAGAGAGAAGAAAGTTTAATAGAATAGTCACTTTTATTCAATAAATCGGTAATCGCCTGGATGACATTGGGGTTGCATTTGTATAGTGAGTAAAAGTACTTATAGTTTGAATATAAGTTATCAACCCTGCATTGCTTCTGTCACTATTGACTGATATGAAAATAATCATTTGATCATTATTTGATTCTTTTATCTTTTTTCAATTATGTTTTTAAATCGTAGTTCCATATGTCCCATAAGATATCTGTGGAATCTGCAAATATAAAAATCACCAACGTCTTTTGTCTAACTTTAAAAAAATATAACTACTTTTGTGTATCCGACATAGTGATGTAGAATATCATTCAAGTTCAAATGGTGTTATAAAATTGCAGAATTTGAAGAAGAATAGTATAAAAAGTAATGCAAACAAGAACAATGAACACCAAATAAATCTGTTTCTTGTCAATCGAACGCTTTTCTTCTCGCTCATTGTTATGCACTTCCCTGTTACCTACATACATAAAATACAAAATGTATAGAAGGCTATTCTCTAAGCTCACTGCAATGCAAACCTCTATTATCTACGTATATACACTATAATGTGTAAAGAAGACTATCTTCAGAGCTCCCTGCAATGCAAATCTCTGTAATCCATTTATATGAAATGCAATCTGTGTAGAAGGCTTATCTCAAAGCTCACTGCTATGAAAATCTCTATTATCCGTGTATATTAAATGTAATGACTATCCATGTAATTCATATATGCTGTCATTCTTGACGGTACGGGCCAACTAATGGTTTATGACGATGATGATCATTTTAAATACAGTTTATGTAATCTTTGAAGGAATATGTTTGAATTTGAACAAACATCTGGGCATGCATGCACACACACAAGATCGAAAAAGCATATTCAATAGTGAATTTCGAAAATAAGATGCACATATGATAAATCTTATATTTCCATGCTGAAAACTGATTTTTATTCTGCAAATGCACATTTCAGGGATGTGCTGGAATGCATCCCTTCATGTTGCCAAAATTTTGGAGTCATCGAATGGTTTAAGGGTCTCCCAACATCAAATTCCCTTTCCCAGGCTTCGACACCAAGGTTGATCCAACCCCCAATTGCCTATTAGCAGTAATACACCACCAGATTCTCCTCTATCTTTTCAAACAGTGGATTTGATCTTTGTCGCTGATCGTCCATCCATTCCCGTCTCAAGTTCGATGTTGCAAACAACCAAAGGCTTCCAACGGTTCGGCAACAATTATTTATTTACCGCCTAAAAAAGAAAACAGCAAACAGTAGCACTAATCCACTTCCGAATTCCATTAATCGACTTAAAAAAATATCAATTTGTGATCAATCTGAATTGCAAAGTGAAATTGCCGATCAGGATCAACTTCTATTTTAAGTTGCTAATGCACAAAGGGAGAATGGTTTTGACTCCAGGTATCGATTACAGGCGGGCATTATTCAAATACAAATTATTTAGTTATCGACCTGGCGTTATCTCAGTCATAAAATATAATCCAGTAACAATATTCAATTCTTCAATTCCACTTAATTTGCAAAGTGCGGTGCGATTCATTTGACTGAATAATGTAAACGATACTCAGGAATTCGTTGATATCTGTGGCAGAGTGACACTGAATGGTTTTCAAAGCTACAATCATTCATTCCCCAAAAGGATAAGCTAGTAAATTAGTAAATTCCAATAGGCCTATGTCGATTTGAGTCTTATCTGATATGCTCATTGATATGCCGAATATTCTGAAGTATTCTCGTCTCTATTTCAGCAAGGCTTGAACTACGTTTTATCCAAATATAATTATGGGTTTGTGGTTTCCTTTCATCTAATGAAATGTTACTGCTCCAGACATTTTCCTGGTCAACAAACTTAGGTTTTGATGCTTTTCATTAGCTCTCTTCTGATTCTCGAACATACAGTTTTAGGAATGTTGGTGCAGAAATGATAGTAAGGTCGGTTTGTTCATTGAGAGAGATAATTTGAAAAAATGTTATAACATAATATGAAATTAAAGTTCTTTTTTCTTTGCTGTTCTATGGCAGCATTGATGTATCAGCGTATTCATAATCTAAAGATATCAGGATATTCAAAACATTCCTTCTTAAATTGAAATCCCCTCAGCCATAAAAGAAAAAATCATTAGTTACCTTTTTGTCTCCTGCAAAACGGTTTGTTTTATCTCCAGTTGACTAGCAACATAAATGCAAGGAGAATTTCCTATCCTGGTATTATGACACCGAGAGAGCTGAGATGGAATAAGAGTTAAACAATGAAATTATTGGCTATTTCAGAAAATTATCCACGATTGTTACATCCCATAACAAGGAAAATTTTCACAATGTCCAATTTGGTTGACAATTTCAAATCTGTTTCTATTGACTCCGAAACAAAAAGGAAATACACAAATGATTTGTTTATGTTTAAAGTGAATGCTGGATCTTTCCATTCAATTGAGGCTACAGTTTCGATTGTTCAACGAGTGACAAATGTTATCAGAAACTATCATGCAAAACTGTGATCAAAACTGTTTATATAACTTCTTCAGTTTTAAAATTGGTCCAACTGGCTATGTATATATGAATTCTTACTACTTAGTCACCCTTTACCACGTTTTTAAATCTATGAAGAGGGTCCAATTTGCAATGTAAGCTGACACTAAATTGATCACTCATTATACGTACGCTTGATTTTCATAAATTCAATTTTGTTCAGAGATTGCTGCCAGAAAAAGTAAAAATTGTAGAATACTCATTGGTCATTCTTTTTATTCAGTTTTTTAATTGATCAACCCAAACACGACATGTTACCAAGAGACTGATCAGTTTCTATTGAATGATTAATCAGACCTGTTGTTATTTACTTTCCAATTTAGAGATGTGTCAAGGATATTTAGAAATGAACAGGTAGGTGTGATTTCCCAGTGAAAGAAATTCGAACTATTTTCACAAATTATCGGTTAGATAACGCAGTTGTAATGAGAAGGCTAATTTTAAGAGAAGACACGATGCGACGAAAACTTTCAATTTAATTAGAATTAGAAATAATTTATATGATTAATGCATTAAAACTAATTAGGCAGCAAATTGATCGGAATTCATTAAAATGTGTTTGCTTACATAGGAAAATGGAAAATTTATCTGGCATTATGTGGGTCAACATATCACATGCATCTATCAATTTTTCCTCCCTCTGAAATGCTCCTAATCGCTTTCTAGGGCTGTTGATTTTAAATTGGGTAATCATTTTCGTGATAAAATAAGTGTTTTGGATCGTTCGCAGTGCGTATCATATCTGTAGGCTATACCACACCAGCCAGTAGTCTAGTGACCTAAATATTGATAGCCGAAACAGTTTTCACGTGAGCACAGTGTGATTTTTCTACATCACCCAACCACAACCTTCATCAACTACTCCTCCTCATCTGGCTACGATAATTGACCCTTTTTTATTGCACATTGAACAATTCTCTTTTTCCTACTCCATCATTTCCATTTTAAACGATATTTGGCGCTGTGTCATTTTTCTCAAGCATGCGTTTATGCAGTGTGAGCACACAGATTAGATAATTAAAAAAAAAGCAGTGGAAAAAAAAAACCAGACAAAACAGCAAGTTGTCAGTTTTCATTAATTGACAGTTTGAATGGATTACCAAATAATTGATTGGTTGATTGATTATACGTTTTTTCTTTTAGCATTGAAATCAAGTACTCTAGTTTCATCAATAAATGTTTAGTTCAGCTTACTGATGCAATCACTTAGTGTTTTTATTCTATGTGAGGCAAGAGCTTTTGATAATTTGCACAACATTGTCGCTGTAGACTGAGGGTAACTGTTAGACAGGTGAGAACGCCTCTAATGTATCTGCATAAGCATATATAGTGATAATGGCATCACTGTGATAGTGTCAGGGACATTTTCTTCCTGAACCACACATATCCTGATTCTTTTGTATTCATGGACAGATTTGGAAGTACGTGTGAACCATCGAAAATATACTAGTGTTTTCCCCCCTTAAAGGTGAGCAAAGCTAATACTATCAGTGTCTTCCGGTTCGAATATTCTTTCAACGCAAATAATCAACCAGCGACCGAGAGGCTACAGAAGTCAGAATAGGGAATAAAACAGCATACTCTCACACGCAGTGTCAAAAGGGGGATATCGACAGCTCCGAAATGAAGTTTTCATTATTGACGAACCGCTACCGAGCAGAAGGCGACAACTTAAGTAAAAACAGTGGTAATGAACTAGCGCCTTAGGGGCTCTATCTATAGAAACTAAGAGTCATTTTCGTTCGGAATGCCTGCCAGTATTGATAGCTATCCTTAAAAAATGCATTACCAAATAGAAATCTACACGCACTTGGATAGGGACAATGATTTTAGCTGTTAAAATGGATTTACAGATTTCAGCGAGAACGCCGCAGCAAAAATTATGAGGACACGTGATCGGATTTGAGATTTGCAAAGCAAAGCGAAATAATTTATTCGCATTTTCCATTGGCATGCTCGCTGTCATGGGATTGATTTTGCCCTTAGTAACAGTAATCTGTATTCAAAACAACGTTGAAACTATGATTTTGCAAATTAAATTTCAAATTAAATAGGAGAGGTTTAGTTAAAATATAGCCATAGAAGCGTGTATCTATGTATATATGTAAGTATGAAAGAGTAACATAAAGATTGCCAAAGATGTTTGAATGACAATGAAGCTTTTATAAATATATATTACCATATTAATACATTTACGTAAATGTCCTCCAATCACCGCAATACACCCTTCAGACTTTTATCAATTTTTATATTTATATATACATATATACATATATATATATATATATATATATATATATATATATATATATATATATATATATATATATATATATAGTTATTGTATGACTCGAACTTGACGACATAAATAGAATGAACTATCAAAGGAAATTGGGCTGCAGCATGATTTGAACCAGATCCGATAGGGTAGCAGCTTTGACGTAGTGATGGTCTTGTCGTTGATCTAAACTGCTGCCCGTAATGCAAAAGCCAGGATACCTGTATTTACCTAAGATTTCCATGCAATTCAATATCAGCATATACATTCTTTTTTCAACGCAACACTTATGATTAAAAAAATGGATATATATAATCAAACAAAATGATCAAATAGCATTATATTGTAAAAAAAATCATTATTTGAAATATTGTCCCGTCGTTACATGGTTAATGTATCACTCGAATTAGACAACATAAATCGAACAAACAATAGCCATAAACTTTTCAAGAATAATTAATAATTTTCTCCTAAAAAGGGCCTGTAAATCATCGCACGGTGTCATGTCACGCAGGAACTGTCCGATCACTGATATACTGTGTTCAGATATTTTGTTATTAAAATTTGGATTTTGATGTCACTCTTTGATTCGGTTTGCGTGGATCATCAGTTGATAATATCAATTGATACATGTGAATGTATATATATATATATATATATATATATATATATATATATATATATATATATATATATATATATATGTATATATATATATACGGAGAGAGAGAGAGAGAAAGAGAGGGAGATGGGGTTAATGTCCCTAGCATGACACAGAAATCAGACCAATTTGTAACCGAGATTTTACTTACATGCAATAATTGCAAAGGTACAAAGCAACGGAAAAAATATGTAAAATTAAGTTAAACTTTATTTTTATCTCACGCATGTTTTGTAGGACAAAGATTACTCCTACAATCATTGCTATATATATATATATATATATATATATATATATATAGATAGATAGATAGATGGATAGATAGATAGATAGATGGATAGATATGTGTGTGTGCGTGTGTGTGTGTGTGTGTGAGCTATTTCGATAATATATGAGATATTATAAAATGTATACATACATATATATATATATATATATATATATATATATATGTATATATGCACACACGCATATACATATATATATACATATGAATTTTATAACATCTGATGTATTGCCAAAAAACTAATTTAGACAGTAAATATCTTTTTTTGTTGATATTCTAGTTAAAATTATTATTGATCCATTTAAACTGTCGTTAAATTTTAACAATGGACTTCATTATCGCAGTTAATCAGTTGTTAAAAGTCTAGATATAGAAAACTCAGCTAAGAATACAGTAGGAACCGTTACCAGAAGAATGAATGATGTCTTTTTGGTATTAATAGTCATTGGTCAAAAACAGAAGTCCTGGGGATGAGGACCGTTGCTCATACGATAAATACCTTTCGTTTCTCTTGGTTTGATTTTGAAAGACTTCTTTAAAAAGTGTCCTACCTTAATTATACATCTCTTAAGTTTCCCTTATTGGAACGATTAAAGACCAGTTTACAGATGAATTACTCCCTGTCTACTACTAAATAGTAATATCTTTGTTCAGTTTAGTTTACACTACGCAAAGCCGTTTTGTAAGTGTTCAACCATTATTTACCTCAATCAAAAGTTTTTAGCTGCGGTAAAAAGCAAAAGAAATCAAGATGAAAGTAAATGGTAGCATAATCTAATAATAATTGAGTATATGAATATTTCTTCTGTAGCAGCGAAATCTATAGAATATAACTCAAAAACTGTACATATAGAAATTATAATACCATTTTTTGGTGAAAATGTATCATTTTTATCAACATATCCGTAGCTCCTTGGTGTTCATTTTGTAATCAAAAGATCCAGTGATTGTATGTATCGAGGAGTAACACTCTCTTGATTTCTTCCTTAATTTACTATTACACTGAGTCAGCTTACCTTTTTTTTTCTTCTAGCTTTGCTTTCGGGGTCAGCGTTGGGTTAACAATTAGGCTAAGTGCACTTATCCCCGTTTTTTTTTTTCTCTCCGTACCTTGCTTTGGAGCTCATTGACGGATCAACCTCCACGCTGAGATGACCTTTTTCTACCATTACTATTGAGATTTCACTTGATCTTCCAATCTAAAAGCTATGATAGGTGACGGATGACTATGACTGAAAGACAGTGACTTCATGTACTATGAACGGAGACTCAATGATGTACGCCCAAAATGATGACGAGATCATTCTCTCCTTCGAAGGGCTATCTAAGTTCAGCTTGTTCTGTTACAGTTTGAAAATCAGGAAATTCTCCCAAAGAAATTGAAATGGGACAAGAGAGAAAATATCGGATGGGGACATTATTTTTGTTTCATTTACCTTTTTTATTTTTGCAAAGCGAAGTATTTTGACCCATACCCAGACAAGCTTGTCTTTATCCATCATCATCAGCAGCAGCAGCAGAATACTTTTATTTTCTGTCGTTGGACATTGATTTACCCGAGGATTTGTAACTTCTCTCTATTGTGGGCGTCGCAGAGCCAATATAATCTGAAACTGCCTCGCCATCTCATACTCTGCCGGCCTCGGATCATCTGATGAGTAGGGATCCATGCTGTGGGTCATGAGGAACAATAGTTGTCCGTCATTCTTGCAACATGTCCATTCAATTGCCATTTGAGTTTCCTAATGGTTTCTATTATGTCTCAGGCTCTTGTTTTTTTACTTAATATACTGTGCTTTCTTGTGGTTTTCATGTGATGTAGAGCATGACTCCCTCAAATGCAGGTTGTACGGATCCAAGTTTGAAAGTCAGTTTCTGGGTTATGCTCCATGTTTCATCTCCATATCAATTTTACAGTATCAACTTGTGCGTAATTCATCAAACCAACGATTTAGAAAACACCCAGTCATATACTTTTCATATACATTCTATTTATTTCTGATAATGCATTCTGCAATCAGTTGCATCATCAAATCTGATGAAAAAATCTTGAAAAGATATACATGAAGTCCACTGACTTTTAATTTGGTTATTATTTCCAAATTAATCGTCAAATTGATAAATTATGGTTCATCAGAGAAATCTTTCAATCGATAAAGAAAATTTTCTTACTATGATATAAACAAGGGAGACCTTGATGTGATTTAAGTTATTTTTTCTTTTTTCTAATTAATTCGAATTCGCTTAATCAATGACTTATCACTTTGTCGTTGATGTTGAAAGATAATTATTTAATAGTTGCTTCTGCAAACCACCATTTAGAAAATAACCTCAAGCAATGCAT
>OY735226.1:48504079-48579079 GCA_963457665.1 Thysanoteuthis rhombus | reverse complement strand
ACGCGAGTATAATTTGGAAAAAAACAAGACTGAAATAAATCCCTTGTTGTTTATGAATGATCAACGAGTATCTAGACATTTTACAGTGAGATGATGTGAGGACATCTGCAATTTAAAAAAAGAAGCTTAAGAAAGGAGTATATATAAAGAGTGAAATAACATTAGTTAATAATAAGACTAATAACATCATTAAAGACACCAATATACGAACTATTTCAGTCGTCAATTACCAATCCCAATCCTGAACATTAGATTCAAGAACTCTTTATAGATGGTTAATGGCAATACATTCCAATGAGTAATGAACACCGATTGAATATTTCACAAAAGTTTGGTCTTATATGTTTTTTCAGTGTTAAAGACAGGATAGAATAGCAAGACATGTGCTAAAGAGGTACATACAGAAGAGCGAAGGGTGATTGGTAAGAGATTATAAAAACCAAAGATCAAGGGAGCACATAGAAACCTGGATAGCAAAATCCTGTATGGACAGTTAAATCGAAGAACGAAAGGCATTGTTGGGAAGAAAAGATGGGAAAATGACTTTGCGTGGGAGACGTACGCTTTCATACTTGCAGTTCAAGAGCTAGCCATTAGGATAAATCTTACCGAGGCCGCGGTAGAAAATACACGGGAGGATAGTGAATATTGGAGGCTGATGAAAATATCAATCACCCTATTAGCAAATGCAACAAAATGGCCCCAAAAGATTACAAACATCGAAACGAACTGTTATGGAGAAGGTTTCATAGGGAAATATACAGGAAATTCGAATTGGAGACGATAAATTGAGAGCCAGAAGATGATATTTGCTAAATACTGTGAAACTTTAACTTTCAGATCGATCATGAGATTGGAGCTGGGAGGACGGATTCGATGATTATCAACAAGAAAAAAGTTGTATAATTATAGATTTGGACATTCGCTACTATAGCCGGGGAGAATTTCAGGGAGACAACAAAAGGGTGTAAAATACCAGGACTGAAAGTGAAGATTGACCACCTCGTCATTGAGGTGTTGGAAATATCACCAGAAAGACATTGATTGAACTTGGGCTTGAGCTTGGAACTGAAAAGATGAAGAAGATTGCCAGAATTCCGAGGAGAGTCCTTGAAAATTGGAACAACGTGTCATTCATTTCAGAAAGACATCAACATTGAATAAATATAATTTCATCAATGTGTAGTGATGAAGAAAATGATAATAATAATGATAATAATAGACTTATTGTCACTCAGCCTTCAGTGATAACCACTGGGCAACCGGTGTGAAACTGTAAATCGCAGAATCACTGCGACCTATGAGTACTAGGAGAGGAAGATGGAGACTTGAGGAGACTTGCTATCACTCAAACTCCAGCAGTTACCACCAGGCAACTGGTGTGAGATTCCAAATAATAATAATAATAATAATAATAATAATAATAATAATAGTAATAATAATAATAATAATAATAATAATAATGATAATAATAATAATAATAATAATAATAATAATAATTCGTCAATTTGGTAAGAAGAATGATACGATGAGAAATGACTATAATCTGTATGCGATTGATCTTAAAGTTACAGATTAAAATTTTCTTTGACAGTCTAAAATGCATGATGTATCAGGGATCAAAGCTCACCAATGAAACATGATATATTCTCGGTCGAGAGAAAGATTAACATGCCTTGTTGGTGATAGGATATTTGCAATTGGAACCAGTTTTTGAAAACCATGAAAAAAGAGGTGATAAAATTGTATTCTCTGGTAGAAGTATCGTTGGATATATTTACTGAATAAAACAGATTAGACAACAGAAAATTTTGAAGTGGTGCAGCCTATTATCTTTGAAAGATTCTCTCGGCTTCTCTCTCACTCTCTGATTTTTTTCTCTCTTGATCCCCCCTCTCTGTCTCTCTCTACTTTTTTATCTCTTGACCTCTCTCTCTCTCTCTTTTTTTTTTTTTGCTGGCCTCCTGTTTCTCCCTGGCTGAACTGCTCTATAGACGGAAACGATAGAAGGAAGCTGAAACACAGATGATTAAGCAAAGATACAAGGAGAAAACTTTCTAAAGAATAAGAATAATTGTTAATTCCCAATGGTGGACAGTAGCGGGGAAAACAATAAAATGTTCGAGGATAGTTTTGAATTGCCATCACCAGGAGGTGAGACAAAACACTCCAACCAGATGCTGTGACGCTAGTGGAAAAATAACAGCCAGTTGACAGGAGATGAAGCAACTATTAATGTCAGCACTTGTAAGGTCATACGCACAAATTTCCTTTTGTTTCTTTGAATATTGATATGCATAAGAGCTGTAGTTGATGACGTTACTCTTTATAGCGATCACTTGGTGTCCAAGAAAATCAGTTTTATAGTCTTCTTACGGTTAAAAATACAGTAATTAAGAATCAACAAATATCTCAAAAATCAGAATCAGAAATTGAACATAAACACCGTCCTATCACAAAGGAACTGAATGATCCTCATCAACAAAATAATGCATTTTGGGGGGTGTTTCATGGTACAAGATTAAGCACTTAGACATCTTAGTTGCACTCATTGTAAATTGCTTATTACACACTGTTTAAATGATTTATGCGAAGGATCTTAATTTGATTTATAAATAAACGAAATTACCTGGTTAAAATTGCAATGTTTCATTCCAATATGAATATCGTGGGAACGTCTGACGTCATTAATAAACTTCCAGTTCCAACTCAGAACGTACTAAACTAGCAACGAGAGATTCTAGCATGTTTCTGTTTTGGTTTGTTATTTTGGTTATTTCGACTTCAATTTAACACAGTTTGTCAGGATGGGACATTTTGTTAATACTTGATAAAAATGTCGATAAATTTAAGTGCTTTTTTCCAATCACCTCTCGTCATTAAGGGAAACTGTAATATTTGCAACGTTGAGAATCAGATCTGTGATTGCGATAGGAAATCAAACATGTAACCATGATTATAGTTGAAAGCTTTGTTTGTTCTATGTATGGTGCTCTGCCGTCAGCTTTTTAATAGTAAATGCGTGAAAACCGATGAAAATGAATAAAATGCATCAGCATTTATTTTCAAGCAAGTATTTAACCCTGACAAACTGTCGCGTTCAGAAATAACCAAGAAACCAACCAGTAAAGGAGACTAGCAAGATCCTCCCCAAACTAATCTAGTATGATTAGAATCCTGGCTCCAGCCGGAAGTTCGGTCATGACGTCACGGCTTTGCAACTCTATTGAGAGAAAGTAATGTTCAAGATCTGAGACTGTTAACCATAAAAACGATTTGGATTGCCTGTGATTGTCTGCGAAGTAAGTAAGAAACATAAACTAATGAAGCAGTATTTTCTCCGAGGAATCGCTGAACTGATGTAATCTAGAGTTTTATGTCCTTTGTATGAGTGCCAAAACTGGAAGAATTAAAATTGGAATTGTGGCAAAATATCCATCAAAGTCAGTTTGTTGTCATGTCAAAATAAGCTAAAGATTTAATGACAGCAAAGAACCAAAACCTAATTCTAAGTTTCACAGCTGTCCAATTTTTTTTTTCCGAAGACTCAGTCGCGCGATTATTTTCTTTGAATCGGGAATAAAATGTTTTCCCAATTAGTACTCCGACTATTTGATAAGGACATTATTTTGCAACTAACATAGACCCTGTCAAAAGTATTGCACGTCATTTTAGCTGTATTGTGGGTACCATTCAAGTAATATATGGAAATCGGATGTTTTGTCAAATCAAAACAAAATACTGAGTAAAAGGAAGGAACCGCACCGGTGTTTCTCTGAATTTTTTAGATGAGGTATTATTATCATTCCTATATTATTTGCATGGACACAGAGTTACTGCAATTAATCTAATGGTTCTAGGTTCAATCCCAGTGTGAGACAATAAAAATTCGAAAAATACAACTAGTGCTAAGAGGGGTGTGCTGTCCATATAACCCCCATCGGTTAAATAAAGGGTGCGTTTCGTTACTCCCCCACACCAACCAGATGATACCCGATGAAGGCCGTAGAGTACAACGGCCGAAATGTTGTATGAAAAACAACAAACATGAGGATAGTCCGAATAATAGTAGAAAGAACCATACCAGCTTCAGCGTTTATGTTATATGTCTTGTGTTTCATATGATCTGAAATTTGCAGCGATATCTTTAGCTAGATGTATAGCAAAAATAGAATGCAGTTTGCATTATATTCAAAATCGGATTTTACTCATGTAAATACAGTAATAGATATTTGATATTGAATTAATGAGATTAAGTATTGAATGATTAGATACTTTGTAATTGTAGGCCGTTGTATGCTTCTTATACCAATCCGTTGTTTACTAGTCAAAGCAATCTACGAATACAGATGATATTTTTCAAACTATGCCGTATATCTAGCAAGGTTCACTAATTTGCTTAAAGCTCTCCACTACTAAACTTGACTGACAATGGTTTAGGCCAAAATCCGAACACATATCATGACCATGGTTAATTGGTGTGTATGTTTGCAATCAACTAAGGTCTACCAAATCGACTAAAAAACGGTATTTGCCGTTGTGATTCATGATTTTTTTATTGTGATGGAAAAACCCAAAGTACTGCACCATGCAATGATCTGTTTGAGATAAGTATGGTTGATATGGAGAATGATCTAATACATTTTATAACTAAGCTGCTTCAACTCTAAGTCAGATTAGCAAATACGGTTTTAGTAGTGTTGTGTAACAAATAAGCCCATCTACCAATAGTTGACTTTTTTTTTTTTGCTAATGCTGAATGTATCCATCCATTCAGTATGATTGAAATTCCAATTCTAAGTCTATGTTAAGAGCTTGAACATTATTTCAACCAAGTTTGAATTAATTCAAAACAATTAGTCTGATTTCCTTTGAGGACAGTGTTTGCAATATTAAAGGATTATATGATTAATAATGATAAGATGAAATATAAGTTAGCAAAAACAAAGGGAAGCTAATTGTACAACTTACTAAAACTAAAATTCGTCGAAATCACAATCGTTAAATTAAATGCCAATAAACGGACATTTAATGTGGGACTACTTAAATATAACGTACGCTAATATGGATGTATGTCATGCTCAATGTAAGCAATAGAAATGGAGCCAATGTAGTTCCTCATAGTGTAAAGTAAGTAATATCTGTAAACTTGCTACGGCTTCCATCACCCCCCCCTTGGGCTCAACATAACATATTACAGCTTTCTAAGCATTGTTTCACTATATGTGATATAGACTTTTGAAGTAGAATCATTCTTTTCATCGTGTGCTATATTATTTTTCTATAGCGATGAGGGAAACTGGATTTACACTTTTCCCATGAGGCAATAGTGGAAAATGAATCCATTTTCCCGGCTGGACTTTGAGCTCAACTCATGGAGTCCATTCTCGGAAACTTTACTACTTCAGCCATCCCTGATCGCTGATAATGAACAAGAGGAGAAGTAATTACTGATGGTGATGAGGGGAAAAAATGATTTATAAACACACTTACTGGTTGATATCTCTTTATTCTGGCGAAATACAATAAGCGGTTTTCGATGCTGGGCTTGTTACAGTAAACGCTATAAAAAATCAGCAATTTGTTTGCAAAATTCTAATAATAAATATTTTATTGCTGCCTTATCTATGGATGTTGTTAAACGAGTCCTTAGTGGACTGTAATATTGCAACATTATGTACAACAGAAAAATTAAGATAATGCTGAACACTAATCTCTGCGAGAATGAAAAAAATGGTTTCGCGGAAATAGCATTTATATCTCGACTATGTGAGTTATAAAAAGGAAAGCAAAAACAAAAAAAAAAAAAGAGACACTTAATACATGTTTATCTTATTAACGAGAAATATGTATAAACTGACACCCGTATATGTAGGACATACGTGAGTGTGTATACTGATATAATTATATGAACTTTCAATACATGAACCGACGTACAGCACCAAAACACTTGTGTTTGTACGTATGCACACGTGTTTGTATATATATATATATATATATATATATATATATATATATATATATATATGTATATATATTTCTCTTTCTTTCTCTCTCTCTCTCTCTCTTTCTCTCAATAGTACACACACGCACACACACACACACACACATATATATATATTATTCATATATATACACTACTTTTTTCCTGTTGACATCGAAACTTGTCATACATATACGAAATATCTGAGTGCAAAACATTTTTATGTTCCATTTATTTTTGCTGACAAAACTTCCGATTATATCGTATATTTTCGTCGTCAAAAATATGATAAAAAGAAACATTAATTGGAAGAAAACCACAACAGCTGAACGAAAAGATAGCAGATTGAGGACGAAAATAATGGAAGAAAATGAACGGGAAAGAACTCAATCACTACTGTAATGAACCGTGTGACTACCTCCGTTTTACTGTCCATCACACTGGACTCTTCAAATTAGACGTAATATTTAGGTGGTAATTCATTTTCAATCAATGCGCTATCTCACTGAAACTAGTCGAGTTGTTTCTTTTCTTTAAAAAGTCATCTCATAAAAATTCAACTATATCTTTGATTTTCTCTTCATGGTTAGATGCTAGAGGATAAAAAAGGTGGGTTAGAACCCCCAAATTTGGAAAACCCAGGAAACCTGCGAAAATGTTTAAAGGGATAGAGGAGAAACAGATGGGAAAAAAACTTAATACACAAACCTGTCAAATGAAAATGTGGCATTTCTTTCTGAAAATGGAAGTTGAAGATATCGTAGGTTCCATTTGAAAGTGCGATGTTGGAATAATATCAGACCAATGATGGACATATCAACGTCGATCCAAAGAGATCATTTGCAGAACTTCGTGTGGCAAAAAAGGGGGCTATAACGAATTAGATAAGTTCAGGAAGTAACAGATTCGTGATGCCCATGAATGGGATGTCTGGCAAATCTTAGGAGCGACAATTCTAACGTTGGACCCTGAAATTCTACTAATGCCGATGATGATAAATTCTTAAGAGAACTAGTAAAATGTCTAATTGTTCTGCTTTGCAAATCTAATTCCTGAAGATATTTGCAGATTTATAACATCAATCATAATACAGCAAAATATTTACATCAGAAGAGTAAACGGGTCTTTTAAGTTCTATCGCGGGACAAAATATGGATTCTATATTTTAAATTTTTAATCAATCCAGGCGTTCGTTGTGCTGAAAATATTAGTTTACTTTCACCAGCTTCTGAAAGAACATGACCATATCTAATTATTGAAAGAATTACTTATCCAAACGAAATTTGTTTCGAATGACTAGTGACGGTTCTCAGAAAAAAGAGAAACAGAAATGAAATTATCACAATTCGATGAAATAAGGGGATGGTTCGTATGTTTTTGTCTTGCTAGTATTGGTTGGTTGATTCTATCTGAATCAAAAGATGTCAAAGTTGGATATCCTGTGCTTATGTTGCCGAGCTGAGATGCTATTTTGTCCGGTGAAAAATGTTTTGAGGATTTTTCACATGAGAATGATCAAAAACAAGGGAAGAAGTAAATTTTTTTGATGAAAACCATAAAATATATAATGAATCGTCAAAATATAAAGTAAGTTACAAATAAAACACAGATCATGTGATGAGAGGTGGAAAAACGTATTAAAATAAACTTTGTATAGCCTTGATAACCATTTGATATCACGCATATATCTTGATTTGAAAACCTTTTCAATCACAGAAGATACCCGGAACAGTCTGTCCCTAGCACTAGCTTGAAGAACTTCACACAGTTTTGCCAACATTACAGAATGCTTTATCAATTTGATAAAGAACAAAATCTCACTTTGATTTGAAACAAGCAAATTTACTCGAGGAATAATGTAGAGTCATTAACTATGTCCTTGTGAGTTTGATATGAACACACATTGAAATACTCATATTATGGGCAGCGCACTATTCATTATTTACAAATATCATCTACATGTATGGTCTCAAAACTTCGTAATGTCTTTGAAAAATGCCGTGTTTATTTTATTCTAATGTTGGGATGTACAATCTCACTTACCCATATTTACTGCCAGTGATGCGTACTTTTAATATAAGGATCTTAGAAAATTAAGCAAACATAATTAAACAGAACTTTCTAATTGATCACGGGCAGGTCTTGTACAATAGAATACAACAGATTGCTCGAGGTGTATAAGCTATTTTCTCTCATCTTACATAAACAAATATCGTATAATTTTAAAAAGAGGAACGATTTCATTTAGCATTGTGGCTGTGTACATGTTTGAATTTGGTTATTTCTATTGAACAAAAGATATATTCGGGCATCGTTTTATTTTGGGAATTGAACAAATCTTCTATGAACTTCTTCGCAGAAACAACGTAAGCTCTGAACCTAAAAGCAGGAAACATTTTGTCTGAAGGTAAATTTTGACCAGTGAAGATAGACAATGCCCCACGATATGTTGCCCACAAAATGTCAGTTGGTAAATGAAGTTTTTGAAATATTAGATGCAGTGTTCTTACAGCAATATTTTTGATTGGAATATTTCATGGAGTAGAACTTTAACCGTTTGTGCCTGGGGTGAATGCTAATACTTCAACAGATACAAGGTAACGTATCCCAGTATATGTCAGTGTGCATATATATGCATAAATGTGTGTGAGTTTATGTGATCCTAAAAGTACGTGGGTGAAAGAATCCATATACACACAGAAGCCTGCATGTGTCTGATGGTCTTAGAACTCATTTCGTATCCGAACAGTCGGCATCATTTACCCTTTGTTACTTTCTGTCAATACGTTGCCTTTGGGGGTGAAATATTGAGCAGACCTTGATAATGCATCCGTACCAGCGTTGCTACATTGTCCAAAAGTGTCAGCAGAGAATTTATTTCGTGTGGACGGAATGCAGAGTTGATCAAGAGGAAGGGACAAACATGGTTGTCATTTCCTCGAGCTGCCTTGCCATAGCTGAACGCACAATATCCCACGGCCTGGTACACAGGGATATAGAGACATTGCTATATGCACACAGAGACAGGAGCACGCATTTCTATTATTGTTAGATACTTCAATATTATGCTTGATAAACAACACATACGCACACTCAATAACACACACAGCCACACAAACACGCTCACACACACACACAAATATATATATATATATATATATATATATATATATATATATATATATATATATATTTTAAGCACACACAAGTATATATATATATATATATATATATATATATATTTTAAGCACACACAAGTATATATATATATATATATATATATATATATATATATATATATATATATATATATATATATATACATATATATATATATATATATATATGTGAGTATGCCCGAATAGTTTCATAAGTAAACTTATTATTACTCTATTTTCTATTCTAATAAATATGTCCGTGTCTGTATGATGAAAATACACATACACAAATCTCTCTTTTTATGTATATATATATATATATATATATATACATATATATATATATATATATATATATATATATATATATATATATAATGTACTAATATATGTTTAAAATGGCATTGTATATGTAAACATGCCAAATATGTTATATGAATATAGGTTACGATTCTCTCTGCAGCAGTTCTGTTGTCAATGTGCATTTTTCTTTTATAAGTAAATATTAGATAAGTGTATATGTGTGTTGATCCATATATGTTATATATTTGAGTGTATTTACACATGCACGCATGCACACGCATGCACAAACATATGCAAGCACGCACACACACACAAACACACACACACACACACATATATATATATATATATATATATTTTGACTCACTGGGTATTCCTTTGTACGTTTTTGACATGTGAGTATGTCTCAGTTACCGTATAGATGAAAAAGATGTAAAAACAAAAAGTTTTTCTTCTTCACAGACAACAAGATTGGTAGAACAAAAAGACAGTACGCTGGCGGGAGACTTATCCGCTCCGAATAACCCTCATAACACCCAATTGATAACAAATTTTTGAGGTTGTCAGATAATCCTATTTGACTAATGCTTATTCCTACATTCTTGCTACAATGCTTTTACAATTGGCTGATAGGAGGGTTAGAATCGTTCGACTCTTTATTTAGTCAGTAGAAATTTTTCAGAGCACTCGGCATTTTGACAGAATCGGAATTTTCACAAAGCTTTTTCTTTGAATTGGTATTTCAGAGAATGAAAATATTCATACCAAATCTCTACACACATAGATTAGTTAAATTTGTCACATTATTATCTATATCAAAAGCAAGTCTGCTTATCTGAGGACACGGAGTTTTTTCTCTTTGATTTATATAAGAATGAGAAATAAATAAATTGGCTTTAAGCTATCGTTTTTTTAATGTGATGTGACACTTATGCCCTGTTATAAAACTTTCAACGAAAGTTACGGCATAATTTTATTTTTACATTGCTAGACTCTCCTTTGAACTTTCCTTCTCTCAATCATAATTCTCTGATCATTAAATGAACTTCCTGATAAATTTTGTTATCATAAAGTGTTATCATAAAGTGTGTACTTTGTATAAAATTATGCGTCCATGAGTTTATACAATCACACATATATATATATATATATATATATATATATATATATATATATATATATATATATATATATATATGTCTCTCTGTGTGAGCGTGTGTTTTATATATATTTATATATATATATATATATATATATATATATATATATATATATATATATATATATATATATAACCGAGGAAGCATTACAACTTCAAACACTATACTCTATCAAATTATTTTGTTTCACCTATTTCCCAATATATTTCAATGCGATTTATGTAAATTTGTTCAGTATTTTTCTCCTTTTTCACGTATTCCACGTTTTAATGGTACGATGTATACATTTTCTCCTGTTGCATGCCATCTAACCTGTTTAGGTATTTAAAAACAGAGTAGTTTTATTTACACGAACTCAAGCAATGTTGAATGAACATCATCTCTTTCCTCATCATATAGTCGTATATGTAGTGTGTTATTTAACATAAGGTTTTTATGTGTATTGTGAATTGATATTGTTTCATACTACATACAATTGATTTATGAAACAGGGTGTACTGCATGGTTTAATTAAAAAAAGTGTTTTTAACGATGAGAGATCAGTATGTATAAAAACAGTCACGACTCGCCATTGGTGTCATTTTTATTGGATGTTCACTACGTGAAATCTAAAACTGTTGTGTCGGTATATATGTGTATATTAACTTTTTCAAGGTAACTTTTATTCAGTTTTCACTGTGCGTTGGTCCGTCGGTGATATATATGTATATATATATATATATTAATTAACTTATTGAGTCATCCACGGACGGGTTGATCTCCTCCTCTTTCGGAGGTTTCATAGAGATTCGTTGTCCTACGTAGATGTAGTGGTCAGTGTTGAATCT
This sequence comes from Thysanoteuthis rhombus, assembly GCA_963457665.1. Lineage (NCBI taxonomy): Eukaryota > Metazoa > Mollusca > Cephalopoda > Oegopsida > Thysanoteuthidae > Thysanoteuthis > Thysanoteuthis major. The sequence goes on along the minus strand of OY735226.1, from coordinate 48,567,648 downwards.
TCGAATTTGACAGTTATGTCCATATTCTCAAATTGACCATTCCACATGATTTTTGTTTTACTGAAGTTCATGTGTAGACCAACTCTTTGGCTTTCTTAATTTAGTTCATCTAGCATTAGTTGGAGGTCATGTGGGTTCTCTGTGAGAAGAATGATGTCGTCTGCAAATCTCAGGAGGTTTAGATACTCCCCGTCTATTTTGATTCCTTTATTCTCCCCTATTTCAGGTTTCGGAAGTACGCACCGGATTGGGAGAGCATTGATTATATCTCATAATGAACGAGTCACCTTTCTTTAAAAGTTCTCAACTCTGAAAAAAAAGCGTGAATTATATTAATAATTCAATAATTGAATCATCCACAGACAGCTATTTCGTTGTTTTACAACTGTTCAGTGTGGCTATAGACTATCCATTATCCCATCTAGTATAACAAGATACAATCGAAATCTTTGCTTCATTCCAACTGGCTGGCATATTCTCCCTACCCTACGCTGAACTGGACGGTCAGTAAGGGTGAATTTAAGCGCTCAATTCCCAATCCACCGGAGTGCTCTCTTTAGAGTTGGAAGTGCATTATATATATATATATATATTTATATATATATATATATATATATATATATATATATATATATATATATATATATATGTATATATATATATGTATATATATATATATATATATATATATATATATATATATATATATACATACATATATATATATGTATATATATATATATATATGTGTGTGTGTGTGTGTATGTGTGTATGTGATGTATCGGGAGCTACTTATCTCTTTCGCATATTCCAATGAAAATGACAGACAAAATTAGTTGCCTTGACTTTTATTCATGTCTTACCATATGTGTCTCTCTCAGTTATATTCAATGCATATATATGTATGATAATTGAAACTACAGTTTGGAGAAGAGGCAGTTAAAAGTGCTAAGAAAGAGCTGAACTAAAAAAATTGAACGGTTATTCGATTGATTTGCGTACGGGAAGTACCAAAAAAGATGTTAAAACATAATTTATTTATGCTGCCGTCATGATTGGATCCTCTGGCTACATTTTGGAAAAGGAAATATGCAGTAATTGATTTAAATTCTTTTGAAACCTGTCAGTAGTAAAGTTTTGAATGATAAAGTAACTGCCATCAACGAAGATACTGCTCCAGGAAAGGTACGATCAAAATTACAAAAATTACCTTCGATAAGTACACCAGCATTATCCGGTTGATAGTTTGCTTGGGGTGGAGATTTGATAATATATATGACAAAATAAAATTCAAAAACATACAAGATATCGGTAGTCATTTATTTGATAGTAACCCCTGAAGAGAGTATATGATTGTTTATGTTAGAAACGTGAAATTGTTTTTTGTGATGCTCAGTTTTAAAGTCATTCGTACAAATTAGCAGTCAAAAAATTATTCTATTTATTCTGTTCCACAATTAGTTTTCTCTACCCATAAAATAATCAATGTTTCAATTCATAATTCAACACTATATTACACAATGATAATTGCAAAATCATCTCATTAAATAAAGTATCAATATGCGTTCTACTTTACAAGGATTTTGTCATGTATTTTATCAAGTTCACCCTCTAAGATTTGACTTTTGTTTCATCCATATATAACTACCGGTAAGATGTATTTGTTGGGTTCCCTCCAGTTTAGGAATAATGGTTTTTTTTCGTTTCTATTAAGGTTTCCATAGCTCTACGGAAAGCTTAGCATTTTACTGTGGTTCTCCGCCTGATTTCTTCTCCTTTATTGAGATTTGTTCTCCTGGGTACATTCATTTTGTATTCTGATTATTTTGTTCTTCTACTGGATGTATTTGGTTTGCATGGCTTTTGTTTTACTGAAGGTCGTGTGGATCTACCTACCTACTTCATTCAGTCCATTTAGCATTCATGGGGGAGGGGTCATGAGGTTCCTAGCAAAAAGGATGAATTCGTCAACTTTTCCTACGATTACTTGTTTGTTATGGTTTTGTTTAACTTTCGAAATATCATCTTGAAGATGGCTGTTCAGATCTTTGTTAATTTGATATTTCAGTGCCTAATCCCTTTTTCGAACAGGATGGGCCAAGAGCCTATTTTTATGAACTACTGTGTCGGTAAATATGCTCCAAGATTTGACAAATACGAGGTCTACGCCATGTTGTATTATAATCCAAACATCATGTTCCCTTCCAGCACGTATTAGTCTTAGGAATGCTTATTAAAGAACTCAATCAACCATCGGTTAGCCGAAAATGTACAGCTATATAAAATTTATTTATTTAAGTACGATTCCAGATTTTTCTTTCCGCACTGAGATTAACAATAATGCAACACTTTTTTTTTAACGGTGAATGCTTTCTTAGTACATAATTTCACTGAGATCTACCTGTCGTCAATTTGATAAGTTGTTCGTTATTGAGCTTACATATCTACAGATAGGCTGAGAGATAGAATAAGTGGGAGACAAATGGACATGTGTGAAGGTGTACGTGTTTGGGTATTTATTTGGAAGAATATGCATAAAATACAGATCTTCTCACTCACCAATATGTTCCGATCAATGTGAATGCACGCAGGGTGGTAAAAAAAAGCAGTATATATCACATTGTACAGTAATACGTAGAGGATTATTCAAAATTAATTTCCGTGAAGGGCATTGAAATTACATCACTGTCATCAGCGGAAAGGTATCCTGTTTTGTTTTTATATTATTTTTTTATTTCATAAAATGAATATAGATATTCATGTATACTGATATTACATCATGTCAGATCATGTAAATACATTACGTACATTTTGTTCACAACATTCTCGTTAATCTTTTAGTTCATCCTTTTTTATAAGAATATGTATATTTAATCGAAAAAGTGGCTATAAAAATCAGTCCAGATCGTATGATTTCCTTCAATTGAATTATGATGAATACCTTACTTTTTGAAGGCTTCAATCGTAGAATGTCATTTGGTGGGGTATCTCTATCTCTTTCTTGTAATTAATCTGAGCGAATATCTATAAGTTCAAAGTACAGAGTATATACCTACATGTCTCTCAATCAGTGATTAATCATTTACTCTATTCAAGATGTTCTAATTAAACTACTCCGATTCGAAAAGTTTACTAACAATATCAACAATACAAAATGGTACAATTTAGGAAGAGACGAAATAAACAGCCAGCGATTGAGGTCTCATCAAATGATGTTTAGAATTGTACCATGTAACATTATAGGAATTTGTGAATCTTTCATGTTCACGTATGTTGAGCTGGTTATTTTTACATTTTTTCTTTTATATCAAGTAGAAGTGCATATTAATTTGGATAAATTTCATATTTTGATTTGAATGAGTATGCATTCTATACACACACACACACACGCACACACACATATATATATACATATATATATTTATATATATATATATATATATATATATATATATTTATATATATATATATATATTCTTGATAGATAGACGCTGTCTGGAATATCATTTTTGCCTGCGAGCACATTAGTAGTGAGAATGAGTACTGACTCATAACTTTACTGACATCCTCATCAAGTATGAAAAAAAACTAAAGGAATTACCAGAACAGTAAAGAAATGGTCGAAATTCAGACCTAATATGGATTTTAGAAGTAACGTTGCACGTTGTAATATGCACCCCCCCTGAGTTTGATTCGGGACAAGTCACCTGATGACAACTCACCTGATGACTACTTGATCGACAGGTAATCCCTCTACTGTATTCCTTGCATAGATCTCAACTAACGTGCATTTTCATCTTCTTGAATAACCTTAACTAGTTGCAGCTACATAAGAATAACGAATCCAGAGTATACTTGTCATAAAACCAATTTATTTAAAATCCTCAGCTCAAAACACGGCAGATGGACATTAAAACGCTGATTGGTACCTCTCTCAATCTATCTAACCACTTATCTATACATTCAACAAAAATACATGGTTTGTGAACCGATCATACCATTCAGAAATTCCCTGTAATAAATGGCTGAATAGATGAGGGGGTCAATTTCCTCCGACTATCCATGATAACTCATGTAATGAGGATAAAGTACTGCTGACCTTTTTGCTTGCCAACATAGGGTGAATTTTTTTTTTCCCCTTCTTTTGTGGATTCCATTGAGATTTGTTGTCCCAGGTAGATGTAGGAGTCTACTTTCTCCATCTCTTAGTTTTTAGTAGATGTTTCGGAAGATTATTACAAGGTGACGTGTGGATACTTTGATTTTCAAGAACAAGAAAATAAAGAATCTGATGTCAATGCATCCCCTCACTTATGGAACTGAAGCGTGGGACCTTACCAAGACACTGACCTGCAAACTGAGGGTCATGCAAGGTGTACATGGAAGAACTATGTGCATCCCCACATGGAGAGATCATAGGACAGCACAGTACAGCAGTGAAAAACGGGAGTCCGAGATATAACAGAAACCATAAGAAAAATCACAGATCAATGCGTTTAACAATTGTGGCCAACAGAAAGTGCGATGGCCTGAAGAGCTAGAAAAATTCAGAAAAAAATGGCTCTGGGGAATCTTGGGGAAGCTTGATGACCAGCGACAGTCAAGGCTGCTGATGATGATGATGAATTTTTACTTGTTTCAACCTGCTCTGCTATAACGAAGGGGTTCGTATTCGGTTATTAGCATAGGCTCATTCTAGATTCGGATCGATTAAGGATATGTTTCTCCCAGAATCCGTCAATTAACACATTCATGGAGTATGAGTTATTGTTCAGTCATCGAGTTATTATCTCTTCTGCGTCCTCAACGAAAGCTGATTCATTGATTTGATATTTTGAGCAATACATAAATGTCTATGTAGCAATGTAACGGAGGCTACTACAAGAATTTTTAGTGCTTATCCATATGCCTTGGGTATACGATAGATTTTAGTACTGCAAATTTGGATCAGCGAGACCCAATCAAACAATCTTGACCTCTGCGACGCCCATCTATCGGGAGAGACAGTCGAATTGGATAACAAGATCAGTTGGTAAGTAAGGTCTCTCAAACCATAGAAGAATAATGAGAAAAACTGAATCCAATATGGTTTACTACACAAATACATTTTCAGCAGATGACGAAGGCCAACACACCTAGAGATTTGGCTACAAACAAACTGAAAGATGAAACTAGAGCTCAGTGTTCAGTGACTTGATACATATTGCAGAACACAGAATAAGAAGGGCGGACTCTTCATAGAATTGGTACTGGGGATGAGAGATGGGTTCTGTATGTTAACAAAGTGATTGAAGCGGGGGTTATCTCCAGATCAAACGCTGAATCAAACACAAAATTATTGATGGGTTCAACCAGGGGCAACCAGCCTCCTTTGCATCAAAGCCAGTTTCCTTTTCAAAAGGGGGCGTTGAAAAGTTGGTTTCAAGATGGATAACCTTGTTAGATAACAATGGCAATTTTGTAATTGATCAGACTATAAACGTTTCCTAATAAAGAAAAAAAAGCATTTCTCTCCCATACACCAAATATATACACTGACATACATAACACATACATATGTGTGCACACCTATCCACACATCATTGTCGATAGGCATATTTGTATGAATGTGTGGCGTAATCATTAACGAGGTATTTTACTTTGATATATCTTAAGGGGGTGCTTTTATGTTAAATAATCGACAACAACATCGATAGAAATAATATTACGGAAAAATTTTCTTTATTCAAGAAATACTTTCACCAAAACTATTCCCCAGACATAAGCAATTTTATAAGTGATACTAATGACCTTGTATAGATGTAATGTATTATGCACATATGAACATACACACGAACACACACACACACACACACACACACATATATATATATATATATATATATATATATATATATATATGTATATATATAAACTTATTTGAATGATCTATCGTTACACAGTCGATATATCATTTGATTTGAAAAATGTAAATAGAATAAACAATCATAGAAAATATGGATGTTGCTGGAATCGAACATGCCACCGGTAGCTTAGCTGCTCTGACGTAGCAATGCACTTACTATTTTGCACTGCTGACCACCGGTAGTGCAATGTAATGGAGTGCTTGCCTTTGGCCAAAACACTCATTTCGCTTATTTTGGGTCTTTTTTGTGTTGAACAAATGGACATATTTGGCTACATAGTATGAATTTTAAATTGTTTTATAATATTTGAAAACTTATTCTAAATGATTTCCCGCCGTTACACGGCATATATGTCATCCTATGTATGTATGTATGTATGTATGTATAGAGAAATATTCGTAAAATCGTGTGTCATCACCCACAACAGACACCAAAAAATCGAAGATATGATTAGCAGCAACATTTTGATAAATTACCACATAACAACATCCCTAAACCCACTAAATTCATGTCAAACGTGCGATTAAAGGGAAAATTAATGCTGCCTCCGCTTCAAGTGCATTAACACTTTCACTAATTCTTCCACTAACGAGAATTTCAACATATACCATAGCAGTAACATCCGTAGCAAAAATATTATGCGCCTAGAATACATACGTGTAGTTTACAATACATAGGCAAGATCAAATGGCAATTGAAAATTTGACTTAATAACTATGGACACAAATTTAAATCACAAAACCATCCACTCGTCGCAGAACTACACGTCTGTATCCCTAGGTACAATTATGCCATGCACACTACATTCACAAACGTTGGGAAAATAGAACATTTCCTCACAGACATAATCAAAATTCTAGGAAGAGATGAAGATATGTAGATCAGCAAACTTAAAACTCTCTGTCCTAATGGACTTAACACCACACTCAACTACCCTAACCACACAGATCTCAGAATCATAATCCTACCACTAGTGACAATCTCACATCCACACTCTCCCATCTTTCATGTATATATATAATATTTGAAAATTCATAGACACACAAACCCCAACCTACTTTAAGTTTCGTATGGTATTTCATTCGTATAAATCAGAGCCAACAAACTTCCAATGACCTGTAAGGATAATAAATATGAAGTTACTTGACCTCATCACTCCATCTATACTATCCCGAACCTACACACACAATCCATTACTAAACCACTACCCCTTAAACCCTGACACCCTATGGCCTCTCCAAGACTCACTACTGCCGCTACTCTCACATCTTGCCATATACTAGCACAGAGAGATCAAAGTCCGACACATCAGAATGACCCTAAAAGCAAAGCATCTAATGGTAAATCTATTTTCCGCAGAAAACTTCAACCATTTTACACACACACGCACGTACATGCACACACACACACACACACACACACACACACACACACACACACACACACACACGCACGCACACACACGTACAAACACACACAGAGAACCCGTTCCTTACCTAATACCTCCAGAAATATCTTCAGCATATCAATTAATTCATTTACGGAGTAACTAATTAATGAACGAAGTTTCCATTCACTTTTGCTCCTTAGTCTGTCTCACTTCCCAATGTTTACATTATACATTTAAATATAAGTATATATATAGTCATGTTGTACATTGATACATATGTGTGTGCATATGTGTGTATGTGTGTGTGTTTGTTGGAACGTTCACACGACGAATCTAATGTCTAACTGGAGACAGGTTGGCTGGATTGTTGAAGCAAGGGTATTCTTTAAATGGTCCTCCCAGGGGTAAAAGGTCAAGTGAGGAACTAACCTCGTGGGCATTAATCACCTTGTCTCGAAATGGCCAGATTGGGTTATCTCATTTCAAATCGATTAAAGTACCTATCTCAGAATTTTGTTTTGAACTTAGCGAAAATTCTAAAGTTATATATCGATTTTGATTGATTCGTGATGGGGTTGGGGTCCCCGGAATAAGTTTTTAGTTAGTCTGAATTCTGATGAGGAGAGTTCACATTTCCACCCGGCTGGCTTCTGTCAGCCAGTGAGAGGGGAATCGAGAAAAGTCGAAAGAAAGGAGGAGAGAAAGTTCACGTACACAAAAGGGATAGTGACTGCTGCGGCTTAGAACTGTGATTTTTTAATTGCTTTTGGATATTTGAAGTTTATTTCACTTTTGGATTTATAATATCTATTCTACAGGAGATGTGAGTACAAACATTTTGCAAATACACTCAGTTTCTTTACAACCCCAAAATTATCCAAACATTTTTTAAGAAGCTAAGATGAATAAGAGAAGCTCTCCTCCGTTTACATAACACCTGTCCTGATATGATTTCTCTAATGTGTTCATGTGAAGAAACAAGCAGCTCTCTTCCACTGGTTCATCACATCGAGACTCTTTGTATCAATATCTCTTTTTCTTTCTGTCCCTACATCTCTCGTTCTGTACTTCTTCGTCTGTCCCTTTGCATGCCTGTCTTCTGTTTTCATCCACCCAAGCTCTAAGGAGGGGATGACCAAAAACAATAACCTTTGTGCAATAAATTTTCACATGTTCATGAATTGTGCATCGTCATCAAATTCAGTTCATAGAACTTATTCCATCAAGTTTTTATAATACCTCTTAATAGAGTTTTTATATGGAACGGGATGAATATTCTAAACTTCAATCTGAGGATAAACAGATGGGACGGGAATAAAGTATAAACAGTTATATGATTTTCATTGTTGTAATCAGGAATGGAAGATACTATCTTCTTTCCATATGTATGAGCACATGTTAGTATGACGGAGAACTAACTACAATACTAGCGAGGAGAAATTACAAAAGCTGGAGTGAAAGCTGATTAATCGATGTCTGTAGGACATTAAACGTAATAAGAAAAGACCAACCGCAAAATGGAGACAAAAGATAGAAAGGTTTGTCGATGATATAAATATGATCACGCTGATCCGTCGTTGAAGGAAACCAAAAAAGGCCTTTGTGCTGCTGTGGACATGTAACAGCTGATGATAATATATATATTTACAGGAAGACGGACAGAGAGATAGATAGAAAGAAAGAGAGAGAATGGATGATCGTCAAGCCAAAGAGACGTAGAGATAGACAAAAGTAAATGTTTATGCCTACGTGTGTATCCATGAATATACATACGACTGTCATGATTACCCCTTGAATATGACGTTCATCAGGTCACATCATTTGCCCGCTCTTCCCATACCTGCCTACCATATTCAACAGAAATTCAGTCATTCCCTCCCACCAACATGTCATCTTACTGCGCCACCAAATTCTATAATCACCCCCTTCCCCTATTGTAGTACCCGGACTTTAAGTCAGGAGACATCCGAAGATTAATAGCACCTGGCCAATTGTCAACAACCGGTCGATCGAATCTTTCAACACCGCTCGGTACCCAGGATCTCCTCAGATGAACCCATCAACTTTAAGCTGCAACCCACTTGTCAACATCAGATTACCGTAAACTATGGTTATCTGTCCGTGTCGGGAACTATTAGCATTCGAGTAATATTCAATTTCTTTGCCATCTTGTAGCGTTCGTCCAGTAAAAATACTAATATGTATTTATTTTTCGGTCAATCAATAAGCTCCAACGTTGAGGGAAAACATAAAGATAGTGATTTGTCCTGAAAATTGTACATAAAACCTAATATTAGTCTCTATATATAAACTCTGGACCGGTCAGTGATAATAAAATGAGACGTTCAAAAGCACTCAATCCGAAGTTTTTCTTTATTGTTGAGTAGCGCATACCAAAAGGTCATTACTTCAAGATTCACCACACCTCTCTATCATGGGCTTCGTGGAGCCCAAACTTTGGTCAAGTAATCTCACTTTTTTGCTGGTCAAAGTTTTGCATGTATTTTGTAAGGAGCCACATCGTGAGTTGTGACGCCAAGTGGTTATTTCATAGTCTCAAAACATGATTAACACATTTTGACAATGGATCTTCATGGAAGCCTCAAGGGAGAAACAAATCAAGTAAAGAATTCCTCTGGGGTTCAAAATTGGAACAAGTCAATTAAAAAAAAGTGCATAATTATTTTGAGAGCAGTGTCTGATGAATTAGTCAAAAAAATATGATCAATTTTAATATTTCCATACATAGTGCAGCCTCATAACACGGCAAACAGGAGAGAGAGTACAACATATTTTTCATCATATTCCAGCAGTCCTATATTGTGTTAACCCTTTCCTATCAAACTGAATGCAATCAATAAAGAGTGGTATTTACTCATCAATCGAAAATATTGCAAGGAGATGATCGATGTACAAGTTATCTCTCGCGCAAAGAAGTTAATTGAAGATAAAAAACTAATGTGGTTGTTGCTGGGATCAAACTTAGGGACCTCCATAGCAAAATTTCACATTGCTAATTGAACCTGAACCACAAACATATCTGAGGGAGATTTTCAAAAACTTAAAATTCTTCTTTCAGGACATAATATTGACTGTAAATTTAATTCATCAGCCCTGTCTGCTTGAAGACATGATACATACATAGCAAACCAGCCAGACAATTTTAAACTGAAAATTATTATGCTAACAATTCTAATGACAGTTTTGTATTAAAGTTTCTAATACTGACACGAGTATACATGAATGAATTCTAGAAACAAATATCCATCATAGAGTTTTTGGTTAAAATATATTCAAATGCCTCACACACTCATGTATTTATTCGTGCATGTGTTTGTGTGTGTGTGTTTGTGTGTGTGTGTGTGTGTGTGTGTGTGTTTGTGTATGTGTGTGTGTGTGTGTGTGTGTGTGTCTGTGTCTGTGCGTGTGTTTGGCTACGCAGACATTTTGGGTACACATACATGCATTACTGCTCATGCATGTATCCCCACCTACTTATATATATATATATATATATATATATATATATATATATATATTATATATATATATATATTATATATATATATATATATATATATATATATATATATATATATATATATATATATATATATATAAGCAGTCATATATCTATTCATAGTTATGAATATAATATTACCTTTATAACCCTTTGAACTTTCTCCGTCCACAGCTACTTAACCAAAACTATTCAATCATATTTTTGTCAATATGCATGTATATTTGAATGGATAAGCAATCACTTTAAATTGTCTATACAGGTTTCTTCAGTTTTAATTCCGATCTTGTTGACTGGCTATGTATGGGTAGGTAAAAGTATAGAAGTATAGAAACTTTACTCATTGTCAAAATCAACATAGTCAACATGAACATTTTTTTTTCAGTCATTGAGTGGGTCTGGATTGCTGGATGATTATTCATATATCATGCTTACATGCAGCATCTTAGGAGTTAGATGCCTGATAATTTTGAACATTGACCAATAGTGCGTTTACGGAAACATACTTCTCGTAGAGAGTGCTTTAATTTGAAATGAAAGTTCATGCTAAATCAGTCCCTATTGGGTTCAGTGGAATTTCAAATTTTGAAACTTTTTAATCATTTTTGCTCAACAAAATGTGCACAAAATAACATACATAGATAACCCCTTTTTACATTTTTTTAACTGATCACCCACCTCCATAGAAATGATACCAAAAGACGTTGGTTGAGTCATAGTTTCAATTGAATGACTAACCAGACCTGTTTATTTTTTATGGACATAGAACAATGCATACAAGTTCAGTGGGAATAGTTCCTGATTAATGCACAGGCATTTTCCCAAAGGAGATTTGAAATGATATCACACTTCATGAAATTGAGCTGGAGAACAATTTTATTCGAAAAAAAAGGACGAGAACCAAAGGATTATCCACGACTTGCAGGAACGAAATTGGCTCAGTCGTTATGGAGCAATCAACGTGAGAATGAAATTTTGGAAAAAAAAAAGGAGCAAGATAGTTAAAATACAAAATATTAAAAATTCAGAACGAAGATTGTAAAATATCGAGCGGGTTCGTATAAATGATGAAATATTAAGATGACATAACATGAATAAATGATGAACTCTTCACATGCACGTACGAGTCCTAATGCATTCACGCAGCAACAGTTTTATCTGCACCTGCCACATCTAGACAAACGCGTACACGCACACGCACATACATCACCTGAGCATACATGTCCCTCTCATACACACGAACACACACAACAAAATGTTAAAAAAAAAAAGTTCATCCGTGCGCAGTGAAACAGTGTGAGAGAAGAAAATCCTAACAGGTTAGGTTCCTCACTGAACAGAAACTGTCTCGTGACAAACCAGCATGATGTGGTAGGGGTGATCAATTAAAAAAGCGAAATAAAGGATGATCAAGTAACTTTATTCTCCCTTTTTGAAGACTGAGACTAAAAAGTTCAAATTGTCCAAAAAATCTAGTGGGCACGAATCAATGGCTACTTTAGCACAAAACTACATAGTTAATCGAAACCCCATTGAAAACATCTCTGCAGGCTGATTGGAGTCTTTTTTCTTCTCCAGACACACAAAGGAAAAGATATTAAAACTTTCAGCGTCCTTGTGTGTGTGTTTTGTGTTTGCAGCCTTTATACATTTTACATACGTACATAACTACATATGTAGCCAGCCAGACCAGCTCAAAAACCGAAAATATATATCTCGAGTGTTTTGCTGGCAGTTTTAGTTGATGGTTTCTAATAGCATTGAATTGATAGAATAACAAAAAAGATAGGAGAAAGACAATGGCATAGGTGTACTGATAATAATCGTGTACTTGGACGGAATTGCAGACGAAGTAGAATAAAAAAGAAGATGAAAAGAGACACGATGAAGAGCAACAATGAGTAGGGAATTGGATTTAAAAGATAAATATGAGTCCACAGTGAAAGATAGGTACATGTAAAAGTGAAGACATGGAACATGAATATCAAGATAAATCTAGACATTTAAGATGAAGTGCAGAGTTATGGAGCAAAGACAATAGCTTCGATTGAAACGATGATAAAGGCAATTCGTTTTTGAAAAAAATAGAAGAAGATCAAATAAGAAAATGGACGACGCGCATGCTCAGAGAATGATGACAGCAGGATAACATTTTTAAATCTAATCCTATCGCGTTTATGGCCGTTTAACTTTTCAAATCCTTTGTTATCCCAAAAAGATTTGCTTTCTCGAATGATAATGGAATGATTACAGCCTTATCATTATCTTGACCATTTTTTTTCTTTGGAAATTAATAGGTTTTGTGAGGATTGTAAGGTCACAGTGACCTACTAGAAATGAAGAAACGATAAAATCTATTTTTCACCTAATGCATGTGTTCGTGTGTACGTATGCATTTCTGGATGACTGTACTCATAATTTCACATCGACATCCTCATCATCAGCACTAGCAATTATGTTCTCTACTGAAAAAAAACATCTCATATCTCCTTCCATAAGGACTGCGATTGCGCTAACTGATGCTGTTGCTTACCTGTAAACCCATCTACATCTTCCCTCCATTTCGTTTCGGTTTTTTCATACAGCCCATTTGCACCAATCAGTTTGTATTTTGTTCTATCAATTTGCTTTGCTAGTTGTTTAGTCTATCTTCAATTGTGTTGCCTTAACATTAGTGTGATATTCTTCACTCAAATTTTCCCCTTGATACATGTTGGTCTTTTATTTATTTTTTAGAGTTATCCCTAGCGTTTCCTCTCCATAGCGCTTGCTGCTATTATCAGTTGGTTTTTAGCTCCATTCGTTAATTCTCAAGTTCTTGCATCTGTAAGTCATAGCTCTTATCAAGCATTAATTGTGCACGTATATGCATGTGTATGATACTCTTCAATATTTCTAAAACGTCGGTTTATTTCACCTCTTTGGCCTTTCTGTAACTTTATTACTTCTCGTAAGATAATGTGTTCGCGAATTTCTTTTAGAATCTCTCACCCTATTCTTAAGATTTGTTCAGGGACTTTGTTGTTAAACGTTATTTCTCGTCTGTGTAAGATTCATTTAAACCTATTTTCAAAATTCCTTATTTGAATTAATCAACATGTTTAGAAAATCTTGCATCATTGCAAGTCCTGAGGGGTTTGGGAAATTCTCTGTCTATGCTTATTCCTATTCCCATCAAGTCAGTTTTCCGATACGTGCTTTAAACGCTCACTTATGAATAATCAAGATGGCCGTGTTTGAAGAACAATGAAACGGCGCCTGAAGCAAGGGAAGGAACGAAAGATTCAAGACCCATCTCAGAATTCAAAATCGAACCTTCATTTTTATTTCTTTACACTACCAGAAATAAATCAATAATCTTCGCTGGAAAAGCAAACAGAATACTCACAGAGGGAAAGAGAGAGAGGGGAAGGAAAGTGCAACGTCAATCAGTCATTTAACTCTTTTTAGGTAGTGTCCATGAAATCCTTAAAAGAAGAAGAAATAGAGCGGAGAATCTAACTACGTAACCCAGTTTTCGGAAGTGTAAGCTCGACTGTCATGAACACACGAAGTCCACTAGTCCCACAAAGGAGAGTATACAACCAAAGCACCCTATCAATAGTCACAAGGGGCTGAGACATAGATCGTAAGAAGTAGAGTGTCCCTTAAACTGAGAATCATACAACGTACACATAGGAGAATTAGTCACAACCTCAAGAGGAGAGTTCACAACAGCGTATTATATTTTTAAAAAGACAGGAGTCCAACACATTATTGAAACAATTTGGAAAATGAAATGACAATGGGCTGGGAGTGCTTCAAGAAAACCAGAAAACCACTGGACTTCATGACTCACTACGTCGATCCCCTTAAATCATTTGCGAAATTGTGGCCGGCAGAGAATATAATAGTGTGACAAGCAAGATAAATTTGCTCCATGATACCCATGATAGAGAGGCTTGGCGATTTATAAAGGAATGGTACCCCCAATGATGGATGCTAAAAGGCTAATAATGGAAAATATCAAAAGGTGAGCAAATAAAAAAAAACAAAGTAAAGAAGTTCCCTCTCCGATCCGACACCTAGAAAAGACAAGAAAAGAAAGAAGCTACCCAAATATGTCGACTCTCAAAAGCAAAAAATGAAAGGTCTTCATTGATTTCGGTCCCTAGAAATAAAAATTAAAAGTTTCTTCCATGTGATTGACACAGATTCTGATCTCCAAATGCGTCTGGGGAAAATGTATCGTACTTCATCAAACCATTCAAAATGAAAAACTACGTTACACATAGTAAAAATGTACAACCAATAAACATTGCCATATGAGATAGATCTAAGAAAAGATGTTTTTGCCTCTCTCTGGAGAAAAAATGTATTTTATATCGAGGATCGAGTTGAAAATAAAGAATAAGAAAATTTTCTTCAATCATACATTCAAGGAGTTTTTACCATTAATGGGTAATCATATGAATAGACCCAACCCTGAATTGGAACTCTTTGAAAACATATTTTGGGGGCTGGTTTTCCAAAACCAATCAACTGAAAGCAATATCTGGGGATCAAATCCGTACCCACTGAAATCTTTAGGGTATTATATCTGGTACTTTTTGCGGTGAACGGGTACATACAGATACACAGACAGACGGACAGACTTTCAGCGGGTTATAGTAAGATGATCAAATCAATTCTTGAATATTGATAGTGTGCCTCAAATACTGACGGTGTGTTATTTTCTTGGTAGCGTCGCCATTTTATGTTGAAGATGATTGAATAATAAAAACCCATTGTCTTTGATCTCTCCGTTGCAGCATGCCACGGTAGATAATCTTTTAGTCCAAATAATGGTGAACAGTAGACACAAACCTCCCAGATAGTCAATAAATCATAATTCTGTCTTTTGAATGAAAAAATGCCTGAGATAAACATTTCATACTTTGACTATGGAGGCAAGTCTATGCTTTGTCCGGACATTCCCGCCAAATGTATTTTGATATTTGCTACACTAAATCAACTCTTGCAAAAAAACTGTTTATGGTGAACAGCTGCAACTGAAGGAATCCAAGACTACGAGGTTAATCTTTCTATCACGATGAGTGTTATATCAGCTTCAATTTGATAGAGAATGGCCCTTTCAACATGTTAGAAGACAAACAGATTATGTATTTCAATAGAAAATCGAAATGGCAATGGGCTGGATAGGTTGATGGAATGTCAGACAACCTCTTGACATCACGTCTAACTACATGGATATCCAGAGATGACATACGAAGCATAAAAGAGCTTGACAGCTGGGGAAAAATTCAGCAATTACTTTCCCTGCAACGTTTATGATAGAGAGGTCTGACAAATCATGCAGGAAATCTATTTCCAGAACAACGGATGCTTGAAGGATGAGAATGATGAGAATGATGATGATGATGATGATGATGATGATGATGATGATGATGATGATGATGATTTGCTTGATTATTTTCCTGTTTTTTCTTTTTTCAATTTTCCTCGTGAGCATTAAAAGTTCAGCTGAAAATATGACAGAAAATAAAAGGTTTTTTTTTTTTTTTCCAATGAGGATACATAAGTACAAGACTGTCTACAACCAAACATTCATTCAGGTGTATTGTAAAGAACAATATATATATATATATATATATATATATATATATATACACACACATATATATATATATATATATATATATACATATACATACATATATATATATATATATAAATTATATATATATATATATATATATATATATGTACGTATATATATATATATATGTATACATATATGTATATGTATATATGTATATATGTATATATATACATATATGTGTGTGTGTGTGTGCATGTGTGTGTGTTTAGATGTATTTATCAGAATGATATGAACCCAGGCATATCAGTATGAAGACTTGTCATTTCAACTCAATCAGTAAGACAATTTCCCAGCAATCAGTTTAACGAGAGTTTAAATCACGGTAGGGGTATGCGTAAATGACAAGTAAGGTCTACTTCCCACATTATGGTGAAGATTTTTCTTGATCTTCGTGTGATGGCAAAAGTTAACACCAGACTTTGAACTGAAATTCGACGAAAAGGAATCTTATATGCAGAGTAAATTCTTTGACAGTTTGTTATGTTCATGTTAATGTTTCATAAACGTGATCTATTTTTAACAGATGATTGAGCGATAAAAAAAAAGCCTTAATCAACTTATTGCAATTTTCAAAGGAGCACAAACTTTGCCGAAAGTCAAGAAATCATAATTCTGTCTTTGAATTGAAAAATATCTTGGACGATATTTCATAGTTTGATCATGAAGGTGAATCTAGAGTCTATAGAGTAATCTTTTCAAAATATCGTACAATATATGTTAGAGTGGAGCATCTGTGGCAGAAATTCATACATCATTTATATTTATGTTGAATAGACGCGATAAATGCCAAACCGAACTACTGGGCTAATCTCTGTATAACAGTGAACAAATTTTACTTGGATTACACTCTATCATTGAGTTAAACGACGTTCCTCCCTCGATTAGATTCTGATTGGTTGTCTGTGGCTAAAGGCAAACCTGATTCTGTGTTTCTTTCAATGCTGATGTCGCTGTACAATGATAACTCTATTATGTTTTGTGTGTTTTGACCCGGTAGAAGTCTGTTTATGTTACCGTACTGGTAATTGAGAAGTTTCAGTTCTTCCCCTTTTTTCTTTCGAGCGTTAGAAGTTAAGATGAAATATAATTTTCCCAAAATTGAAGATGATTGAGAACAAATCAATTCAAAAAAAGAGTCATTCTTCAATCTCTTCTGATCATCATCATCAACATCATCATCATCATTATCATCGGTCTTTCAACGTCTGCCATTGGACATACACCTTCCCCACGATCCGCTTCACTCCTCTATTATGGACGTCGCAGAGCCGGCACTCCCTTAATCCATCTCCCTCGTCCCTCTATCTAATATTTTTGCTGGCCTCGGTTCTGCATGTGATCTCGGGGGATCCATGTCGTGAGTTTCGATGTCCATCGATTTTTCGCCATTCTTGCAACATGGCCAGCCAACTGCCATTTGAGATTTTTAATGGGTTCTATGATATCCCTGACACTCGTCTTTCCCCGGATGTACTGTGATGTCTTGCGCTCTCTCCATGTGAGGCCCATGCTCTCATGTGCACGTTGCATAGTTATTAATTTGTTGATCCGTCTCTTGGTTTGCTTCCATGTTTCAGTTCCATAAGTGACATTTGGGAGGACGCAGTGGCTATACACCCTTCTTTTGAGGATTAATTGGATTCTCTTTTTCTTCTTTTTTTTTTTTTGAAGGTTAAGCAACTCTGCCAAAGGCTTTCCATCGTAATGTGATTCTTCGCTCGATTTCTTCTTCTTTTGAGGGTTTCATCCTGATTCGTTGTTCTTGGTAGCTGAAATGATCTACTTTCCCTGTTTTGTGTCAGGGATTTTGATCTCAGTGTTTCTATATCCGATGAGGTTGTTGCACATGACCTTCGTCGTACTGAATTTCATGTGTTGGGCGAGCTCTCTGCAAAAGGGGCAATGTCATCTGCGAATCTGAGGTTGCTCAGATACGAGCTGTCTATTAAAATTCCTTTACTCTCTCAGTCTAGTCTTCATAAGATCATTTCGAGGCAGTAGTCCTTTATTCGTCCAAACAAGGTCTAAAAAACATTTTATTCTTCACAGTTGTTTGAAGAATCATCATCATCATCATTAACCTTTTAGTGTCACTCATAAACATATACTTTCCCAAATATTCATCAGACCCTTGCATCATGGACGTTGCAGAGTAAATATATTCCTAACTCGACTAGTCCGCCATGTTCTTTTTTTGCCAGCAGTTCTTTCCCATTATTATTATTATTATTATTATTATTATTATTATTATTATTATTATTATTATTATTATTATACTTTTTGGAAATACTGCTTGTAGAATATCCCTATATCATGAATGATAATCAATTGACCAATAGAAAATTGGTTTCTCTTCTTTTCCTTCCCCTTTGACCTTATACTCCCTTTTCTCTTGCTGCGTATGTTTGAAGTATCTTCAAACTCATGGTTCTTGTTGTCTCAAATCTTCTCTTCATTTCTTCAAATTTTCTTTCATAATCTTGAAGTTTTGTACAATAGTTATAGTTTAAAACTAGGATTGTCTTCTTTTCTACTGTAACAGGAATAACGAACGAGAACAACCTGAAATATCTCCACCGAAATTAAGGCTGCACACCGACATGGGAAATTCACAACCCCTGCCATAATGTTAACTTAAGACCAACTGATTGCGAGGGGGTTGTCTTACTGACCGAACTGGATTGACCCTTACGTATAAATACGTTTATACTAAAAATGCACCTTTTTCTTTAATTATAATATTTTTTTTCACATATACAATAAAAATGTGGTGGTAATCATTTTCTGTTGCAATTTGAATTGAAGTGAATTTTGGCCCAGCAGCAACAAGTCTTCTTGTTGTCTGCTTTGGTTTGTTCCATCTTTTTCAAAATGGATTATCCTCTAAAACATCCATTTGCATTAACCACAAGGGCTTTCTTGAAATTATTTTATTTATTGCTTCAGTATCCTCGAACAAATCGTAGTATCTTAGTGATGTTGTTACTTGTCCAGTTATTCTTGTCCATGTATGCGAAAGGAACGATGATAAAATATCAATATATATATATATATATATATATATATATATATATATATATATATATATATATATATAATTGAGTCAACAGAAAGCTGATCTATAGTATTACAATTCTTCATTGTGGCTAGAGACTGACCATTATCCCACCCAGTGCCAATCTCCTCTTCACACCCAGAGTCTGGTTTATTTTCCCTGCTTTGTGCAGAACTGGACAGTCAGTAAAACCGAATTTGAGCGATATATCTACTTATGCGCAATTCCCAACCCACCAGAGTGCTCCATCCCAGAGTTTGAAGAGCATTAAAATACATACATACATATATATATATATATATATATATATATATATATACACACACACACACACATACATATTCCCAAAACATGTCCATAGAAGAACAGCGCATAGCTCCTGCAATAAAATGCTCATCTAAATCGAATTAGTGTTAAAAAAAGAGAAAGTTTGTATGGATCACGTAATGGCCTCAACACTGTACATTAACAACAATCGGAAAATCGATGACTCACATAGCATAACTTTGTTGGATGATTCGAGACTTGATAAAGCTCTATCATATATATATATATATATATATATATATATATATATATATATATATATATATATATATATATATATATATATATATATATTGACAGATGGATAGATTTCATAGAAATGTTCATCATTGAGGAACAAACCATACCTGAATAAAAAAGAACATCACATAACTATCGTGAAACTCCAATCCAAACCTGGAGTTGAGCAGTTTTTTCCAACGTAATAAGAATATGAAGAATCTTCCCCAATCAATGAGTAAAACTTACTATTCACCAACTGTGACTCGAAATCTGACCGACTAAATGGAATTCGTTTCTCCTCATGACGGAGCAAAATTGCCAAGTCTTAAATATCCACCAAAGGTTATGTCATAAATACGTCAGGGGCTAATTCCATACTATTTGATAACACAATAGTTTTGTATAATGCATTCTACATACAATACCTGAGTTGAGGTGATCATATCACGTCGGGATAGAAATCGCACAGGTTGCCCTAGCAGCAGCCACGCTTGTTCATTGATATTTCCCAAGTTAAAATTATTCACGAATATTCTAGACAGACCAGTGCATTGTTGAAGAGAGCTTCACACAAAACTAGGTTTTTTTTTCCGACGCATTAATTACACAGGAGTCAAGGGAGACAGACTGATGATCAAAAGTAAAAACGAGGTCTCCAATGAATCTTAAAGACGTTGAGATTTTTACCGAACAAAGGAAAGGAAATGAATGTATGGTAATCCGTTCAGCAAATAATCAAGCAGGAGTCAAGTGCTTCTAATACGGTCCAGGTGTTCGAGGCTCACAACAATAGATAAGCAATCGGATATATGTCAAAGAATTCCTGGCGGAAATTGATATTTATTTATTTCACTTATTTAGAAACGCTGGAAAGAGATTCTTATTTTATTAAATTAACACATCCCCAAAGTCAACGCACGCACAACTTAATATATATATATTTCGACTGAGCACTTTTGAGAAACGCATAATCATGGAAAACACTTAGTCGAAATCGACTAATGTAAGAGATGTCAGGTACAAGGGCCAAAGCATTTAAGATAGATATGGTACAGTGATTTGCTCTGATGTCATTTGTCCCTTTTCGATAAAACATTCATATTCTCCCTGGTGAAAGCATTTTGGTGACATTTTCATATTCATCTCGGTCGAAAAAGATAGTCTTCTCGGTAAACACTCATATTTTTCCATTGTAAAACATTCATAATCATGATATTCTTGGTGAGACATCTATATCCAAACTAATAAAGCATTCATATCCTTTTCAGTAAAATATTCACATCCTTCCGTCGAAACATTTTTACCATTCTTGGAGAAACATCCATATTCTTATGTTAAAAACTAATATTATTCTGGATAGCAAATTTTTATTCTCCTGATAAAACATTTATATTCTCCTTGGCAAACCACCAATAATAGTCCCATAAAATATTCGTATTATTTTCGGTGAAATATGTATATTTCTCTATTAAAAAAATCGTATTCATTTTTGTAAAACGTTTAATATTCTTGTTGATACACTATTCATACTCTTCTGAGAAAATTATCATATTTGTGTCGATAAAACATTCACATTCTTCTGATAAAACCTTAATAATCTTCTTGGTAAAACATTCACTCTTTTCTGATGAAAACTAAAACATTCAGACCCCTCTTGGTGAAACATTTATATTCTAGAGGAAGAAATTCATATCCTTCTGATAAAACATTCATATCACTGTGGGTGAAACATTCTTATTCCTCGGTTTCTTCTCCTTTATTATATTCAAAAATTGAAAATATAGATTCACCTACAAACAAAAAAAAATATATTTGATCGATGATTTCAACGCAATAATGGTTTGTTCTCCTAAAAAAAAATAATTCGGGATGCAGTTTTATACTTGGGCATTTCAGAAATCACATTATCTATAAAATGGGACATTTGTAGATGAAAGTTTCCTTTGTATCAAATGACTTTAATCATTCTTTTCAACGCCATACCCTTCAGCCATTCGTCTGCAGGGCGGGATTTGAAGTACATTTGATAATGATTAATCTAAAACAGTAACTAATCTATTCATTTTACAGGGATATATCATTAGGTACAAACATAGATGCACATATCTACGTATATTTACACACATGTGTATATAGCACAATTCATTGCAATTTTTCCCCTGTGAACTGAAGTTCAAAATCATTCCATTTATTTTGTTCATTTCAATTTGTTCGTTCCCTTTATCTCGACCAGATAATTACAATAGAATAGAAAAGCTGTCATCTATGGATTTAATAAAGATCATTTCTCATTTTCGCTCCCCGTTCTAATTGTCCAAATCCAGTCATCAATTTTTATCTTTTTTAATGTTCGTTTTCTCATTTTGTGGTGCATAATTCATTTAAAGAGAGAAAGAGAGACAGAGACAGAGACAGAGAGAGACAGAGAGAGTGAGAGAGTATTAGTTCAAAAGATCCGAGAAGAAAATACAAAAACAGACAACAGTAAATGGAAATTCTGAATAATCATATCATTTATTCTTAAAATCTGATTACTCGTGGGCATAGTATTTGGATGAGTCATAAAACGTGACATGGTTTCTTAATTATTCAGTTATTTGTATTATTTTCATGCCACTTCTCTTCCCATGGATAGATGAATAATTTTCTAACCCCTTTCCTGCCAGAAAAAAATTGTTAAGAGGAACTAATTTCCGAAAGCAAAAAAGCAATGATAGAATTGGAAATTGATGGATTATTCTTATGCGGGCAGCGATCAGTATTTTTTATTTCAACGAGCATAAACACTGCTGGGCACAGTTTAACCTCCCAATTCAGCATGAAGCTACATTGTAAATTAAATCCTGCGATGAGATATTTTGAGGGAAGGATATTATTTATAAAATTATAAAAATGTTTGTTTCTAGACATTTAAAAGTAACTGGTTGAATCGTCAGCATTCAAGTGATGCTATCTGTACTCATGATACACGTACAAATAGTCAGCCGGCCAGCCAGCCAGCAAGACCAGAATGAACACTTAGTAAATTTATGTAGATGTTCACTATATGTACAGGAATGCGCAAGAAGTAAATAGACAGCTTCAATCAGGTAAAAAAACGTATTTTACATTTATTGGTAATGAAATATTTATTTTGTGTCCTTTAGTATGTCACTTGGGTTTAGTACTTTTTTCATTTCGTTTTAGTCTTCAAGTTTGTAATATAGTTATCTTTAAACACTCTTATAAAATACGAAGTCCTTTAGAAATATCGAGTTATTGATTGGTTTGAAATCTTGCCACGAAAACAAAAACGAAAACACTAAAATCAAATAATACCCCTTATAGAATGATAGTCCAATCTAAACAAAAGAGTCAAACATCAACATTATATCAATGTTTGAATACGGTTGTGTATCCGTCAAGATTTAAATAACATTGGTGATGAGATTTGATTAAACGTGCTGGTAGAATTATCAATGGAAAATAGTTTTTTTTAACCTTAAAAGAAAACTCATGCCAATACTTTAGGTATCAAAATAGCAAGTAGAAACAGTTTGCTCATGGATGATTGAGCAATATACCAAACTGAAAGAAGACAATGAAATAAGAGGATCAAAACAACATTAAGCAATCCATTTGACCAAGTTACTCCAATTGAATATGCGTAGGCAATATCAAATAATAACCGAAGCAAGAAGTCCAGAAGCCAACAGCCTGTTGAGGTTCGATGAATATCTCACGCTACACGGGGTCTGAAATATTCCAAACTGCAATTTAATAGCTTATAAATTCTATGCCAAGACGATCTGTTGCTGTTCGAGTGGTTAAATGAAAATCAACAGTATATATATAAGATAATCCTCAATAGTTAAACGTAATAAATTTGCCTAGAAGCTTCATTTCGTATTTAGATAAAGTTATTGATGCAAAACTGCTGGTGTCTTCCAACTTCTGGCAGGGTATATATATATGTATATATATATATATATATATATATATATATATATATATATATATATATATATATATATATATATATATATATATATATATATATATATATATATATATATATATATATATATATATATATATATATATATATATATATATATATTGTGGGGAGGGTAATGTTTGCAGCGCAAATTGACAGACTCATGACAGAAGCCATCTAGGTACTAGTGCTGAACTGTCGATAATTTAGTTGTACGGCTCCTAATTGTCCAGTCAAATTGAAGTTTGACCCAGGGGTAAATACACTATAACTGATTTTTGCATGGAAAATTGCACCATATCATATAAAATGACAGAAAAAACAAGACTTGATAGTTTGAGGAGAGATTTCGAAGACGTGTTCGGAAATGCTGCAGTTTTTGTATTGTCATTCGGTTATGGCTATTAAGTGAAAAAAAAACCTGACAAATCGTCAATAATGATATAAAAATTCCCCCTTCAGAACTCAAACTTCACCAATGTATAACATGTGTAGAGTACAATGAATATTCGATATTGAATGAATATTTGCAAATATCTTATGGTCTTGAATGACAATCTGGTGTCTGGTGATATTAAATTGATAGATCTAAATCAAACTACATCGTTTAAGTCCATCTGTATTTTGAAATTAACATTTTTTTAGTAAAATCTTAGCAACTAGCTTAAATTATATTCAAAAGCCTCTAAAGAATAAGGGGAAAAATGTTGGTAGTATTTCTATAAACTTTGAGGACAGTTATTTTGAAATTTAAGACGGACGACTTTGAATTTAAATTTCTTCCATGTACGAGTCACCTCAATGAGAATTAATCGATTTAATCATCCTTCTTTTAATATATTACCCGTAAAATGTCATTGAAAATTATTTGGAACTTTTTTTGATATTTGAATAGACAGACAAGGGGGAATACAAAAAATTTAGGAACATAAATGCAAAAATATCATTCGATCAAAGACAAATTCTTTGATCCATCTGGAATTTTCCACGTTTCTATCACACTATATGATCCACCATCTGACAAAATTTCATGGGAATCCATTCAGAAATTCTGGTGGGACCGGAGTGAATACAAAAATGTATGGTGATAGACGGAAAAATATTTCTAAAAAATTTCTAAATTCGTGCTAAAACGTGATGACTTTTTCCTTATCCTGTGTTTCAGGTCCCCATGGATCAATGTGAAATTGATTGGAAACTTTTTGGAGATATTGCATGGACTGAGGGGGACAAACAAGAAATATAGGGAGAAAAGGGACGTAAAAATATCCCTGAATCAAAAACAAATGTATAGAACCAAACGAATTTTCATTAATATCTTGTATCTCAATGTAGGAATTTAAAAAAGCAAAATGTATTTCTCAATTAGAAATAAATCCTAAGATCCAACTCCGAACTAATACGCATCTCACGGGATTTGCGTTCCACTGTTTCGAAAAATTCCTTTGAAATTCCCGAGTACTTTTGGAGATATTGTAAACAAACAGGAGCAATTACAGTAAATCATGAAAAAACAGCATAAACATATCTGGATCAAAAACGAATTCTTGGATTCAACCCGAAATGTATTAATACCTTACGTAGTATGTGCTTTACCATGCTGCAAAATACCATTAAACTTTTGAAGATATCATGAAAATAGTCAGGAGCGATTAAAAATGTATAAAATATCATTAATTTCTTGATCCACTCCAAAATCGAGTGACTTCTTCTTTATGCAGTGCCTTATTGTTCCAAAAAAATTCACGTATGGACAAACATTAGTGACTAGAGACTTATTCCAAAAACAGTATCATAACCAGATTGATAAAAAATTGTAGTCTCGCTCAAATAGTTGATCATTCCTTACTTAGAAACAGGCAAAGCCTTCAGTGAAATTTCTTTGAAACTTTCGGAGATGCCGTGCAAACAGACGTGGGCGAATAGAAAAGTGTATAATTGATATTTTGAAAATGAAAAAATATCTTTTAATCAATAATGAAATACTGGATCCTCCCAAAACATTAATCACTTTTTTCTCTAATCCTGCAACGCATGATTCCACAAAATATCATTGAAAATAATTGAGAAATTTTCGAGAACAAATATTGAAAAAAAAATGTGAAAATATCTCATTTCGCTTCAGCAATTCACCTTATCTGTCTTCTCAATGTTTTTGAGAGTTTTGCATGTATTTCAATGACTTCTCGTTAAAAGGTAAGCTACATTGCAAGAAAATGTGATCGAATAAATTTGCTTTTGATTGAGAAATAGCTTCTTTCGTACATCGGTCTATCTGATCCAGTCAGTCACCTTGATATCTCAATACCATTGAATAATGGGCAATAGGATACAAAAGAAGTTATTACATTTTCTGACGGATTTTTGCACAATAGCATAGTCGTAATTGCGAGAAATTTAAATTTTCAGACGTCTATTTTGAATTTCACCTCAAATTATATCTCCATTCTGACATTTGTGACTGATCATTCAGAATGAAGACAAAGCTGTTTTGAAAATCATTTCTAAGTTTGCCTCCTGTACATTATTTCTTATAAAAATATCTGTAATGGTCAATGATTTGCTTTAGTTATTTCAAGTCATTATGATAATCATCACTATCAGAAGTACCTGCAGCAGCCTATTAGTTTCTGTTCGTCGACACAGATCTTCCCTAAGATTCGCCATACCTCTGTATCATCCACAGAGCTAGGACTTTCTGAATTTATCCAGCTTGTGACGCCATCTTACTTTCTGCCGGGGTCAATTTAGCATATCATCACTTGTGATTAACGCTGTGAATAGTGATTTAAGTGATTGTCTGATACTCTTACCACATATTCAGTCCATTATCTTGTTTTCCATATATATATATATATATATATATATATATATATATATATATATATATATATATATATATGTACGTATGTATACCCCTTTTCGATGATGATTCAGAATCTTTTGTTTATGAATGTTGAGCTTGCTCTACCGGAAAGTTGCCAACTTAGTATGATTATATACTCTTTTTTCCTCTTTCTGGAGATTCATTGTCTTTGTTAGATGTAGTGGTCTACCTTCTCCAGCTCTTCATTATCGTTTTCGATTGTTGAAACTTATATTTGCTGTACATGACGATCGTGTAAGTGCAGAAGTAGAGTTGTGCTTTGTTTGGCGTCAAATTTGTTTATAGTATCTCTCTTTCAGGGTTTTGTTGAAATTCCACTGGACCATCAATCGATGTTGAGGTTCACGAAATTATCGTTTTTGCTCCAATTTGCTAAATAGCAGGAGGTTGCTTTTCGAAAAAGGTTTGTTATTTTCATCAGTTGCTCAACAATCACAACTTTGATATTCTTTAATTCTTGATTTGACATCATCGCTTCTATTTTTTGATCACCCATAAAGAATGACAAATAATTCTTTTTTAATTAAACTTACACATCCATCCGTAGGAATTCAGACAAAACAACAAATACCGGACCATTCACAATATCAGAAAAAAATTTCTCCAATTTCTTTTTCAAATATTGACCTTCGTGAAACTTTATTTATATCTATCTTTATATCTATGCTATTTTGAAGAAAGGATAAAATGATATCAGTTCTTCAAATTATTTCGGCCATGAGAGATACTGTTTGAGCAGAACATGAACTGCAATGTAAATGTGAATAAATTTGTTTGTTTTTTTCGTTTTTTTTTTTTCTTACGATATGCAGGTAATCGTGGGAGTAGATTTCATTTTTGGAATCAGTTGTAAAGGCAGATACATCGTTTAACCTGATAGAATATGTATCATTTCTTTTATATTTTCAGTCTGTAACATAGCATTCTGATGCAAGTTTTATATTCTCGTTGTCTTTTTGAATTGGTTCTTAAATGTATATTTTTGAAGAACGTATGTAACCTATTAAAAAAAAGAATACACATACTTATATATGTATGCATGTGTGTGTATATATGAATGCAAATAGATATATACTAGCATAAGCACATTCACACACAAACATACACACACACGAACACAAACACACACACGCATATATATTTATATATATATATATATATATATACACACACACACACACATGCGTTAACA
This sequence comes from Thysanoteuthis rhombus, assembly GCA_963457665.1. Lineage (NCBI taxonomy): Eukaryota > Metazoa > Mollusca > Cephalopoda > Oegopsida > Thysanoteuthidae > Thysanoteuthis > Thysanoteuthis major. Next base: position 48,539,532 of record OY735226.1, on the reverse strand, counting down.
TAGTTGATTTAAGCAGCCTTTTTTCTCATACATGTTTTGTTAAAGACAAGAGATACTTTTTCTCAAGTCAAGTATTTTAATAGATTTTCTTGTTTGTAAATTAGTGGTTTATCGCTGGATCACTTCGCGAGAGATTTTATCAACGGTGGACTGTCCGGCTGGCAACTTATCATCTGTCAGTATATCATCACCATTATTGCCTCTCCTCCAACATCCAAGATCATTGACGATAACAGAGAAATATTGTATAATTCTAACAACGAAAACATACTTCAAATTCTTGTGGTCATCTTTATCGAAGCCAGACAGTCCCTATCATTATCAAGACTCTTCTATGCTACTATCAGGGGACATAGGAATCCAATCTTGAAAATGACCAATGGTACTGGAAGGTGCTCAATGGAGGAAGGTTGGACAGTTCCATTACTCTTTCAACTCTGTAATAAAACTGTTCATTCACGAACAAGATTCCATTAAAATGTTGACGCAAAAGTATGTATTTTTTAAAAATAATATAGCTTCATTTACATAATAACATAGTTTATATTTTTCTCATCAGAAACCTAATGCAATGCCTTGATCTCCAGCAGTAAGGTCTGTAAATGAAATCTGTAAAAGACAAAGACACTGCCTACCCTGATGTTTTCTTTCTGAAGCTATGAACACGTTGATACATTGTGTGGTCACAACTTTACAAAGTAAGGCATGGAATTTCCTTGATTGCAGCATCTATGTCATTACACAAACATACAATGTTTATTGATCAAATTGTTCAAATAGATGACGAAAACAAAAGTTGTGCGAAAATAAAGTGAATGAAAGAAATATCTAAGAGGACGATCACAGCCATATCCCTTGTAAAGATAATTTCAAGTAAGATATAATTGAAGTCTGTATGATACCGTAAAGAAATTCTACGATACTAGACCATCCATGATTGAGGGTTACTAACTTTATATCCATACCACTCTATACATGGGATATCATTTTCGTAAAAAAATGATTTGATATAAGTATCCGTGAGTATATCAATATGTATTCATAATTATTTCCACAAATATGCACATGCATGTATATCATGTATTGAATACGTTGACAGCGAATTATCATCGAATCAAGTTACATTAAACACAGCAGATGAATTTTGTCGATTCAACTTCCTTTTTTATTAGAAAATCTAATAAAAGATTTGAATCGATAAAAACAGTAATGTCCATTATATATATATATATATATATATATATATATATATATATATATATATATATATGAAGGGTTCCATGACAGAACGAATTATATCCAAATTTCTTGAAATGAGAAAAAAAAAAAGGAAACGGTAATCCGGTAAAATACATTTTCCAACGAAATTCAATTTTCTTACGATCCATAGGAAGGCTCAAATGCGTTTTGCTTGAAAAATAACTCAGGTGGAGTGACGGGTTTGGTTGGGGTGACTATTCTTTTCACAAATTGGAGTATAATGCGTTTTGTCATGGGACCCTCCATATACATATATATATATATATATATATATATATATATATATATATATTTATATATATATATATATATATATATATATATATATGTATATATATATGTATGTATATATATATATATATATATATGTATGTATATATATATATATATATATTTATATATATATATATATATATATACATACATATATATATGTATATATATATATACATATATATTTATAAATATATACATATGTAGATAAATACATATGTAGATATATATATCAAAATAACTGCATGTTCTCACACACACATATATAATATGTATTTCTTACATCATATGTAGATATGTAAATCCCCCACTGTGTATATATATATTCTGTGTATATATATATATATATATATATATATATATATATATATATATATATATATATATATATATATATATATATATATATATATATATATATATATATATTGGTGTGTTGAGGATTTACGCATCTGCATATGTAGAAATGCACAAAGGAAGAGAGGAGGAGTGACAAAGTATGAGCTGCAAAGCAAATAAATAAACAAATAGAATATGTTTTTATTCGAAACAGACAACAAAATATATCAACATTGATTTCTCCTAGTTTTTAAGTTAATCTTGCTGGCTGGCTTCCTAGCTGGCTTACGTATCACGCATACATACCTCACCAACGTTGCTAGAAAGGCTGAAAATCCAAATATCCATTAATTAATATGTTTTATGAAAGTGGTACTGTTTATTTGTTGACTCACTTTCTTACCTGACGAAGGACAAAGCGGCATATTCATTGATCACTTTTGATTCCAACTTTATACTTGATCATACCAACACGCCATTCTCTTAGCCACGTGACAGTTCCAATAGAGTGACTCAACATGCTGGTCTTGTATATTATTTAAACAGCATTTATTTCCTCTATGATCCAAACTGATCATAAGATGTTCTCTTCTTTTGTGAGTCATTGTTTAAATCAAATTGCGCACAATGATGAAAATATTTTTTTTGAATCGACTGTATGTAAAAGAAAATTGGATCCTAGTTCTCTTTAAAAGTAACACAGAAATTTTTTGATATCTTTCTTTACTTAAATTTACCATGAATAATAAAGTATTTGCCTTTGCTTTGATGTCTATTAACAAAAGAAAATATATTCATCGCTAATGCATTTTTTAAGCCGTGTGTATATTTCACTCACGAATTACCTGTCTAGAATCGAGATTCACATTGCCCGTGCGACCAAAAGAAAGCAGATTGTTAATAAGTTATGGATACATCTTGTGCATCATCATGAATTCCCTCTTCACCGGTCCATTGATTGAAATATGGTCCATTGTTCGTCCAAGAAATAGTTATGTGTATCTTGTCACTGATACTGCCGTAGTGTTCATTCTCTTTATCACACGTTCGCTATTCAGCTCAGTTCGTAATCTTCCTCTAGTTCTTTTGAGACATTCCTTTTTCATTTTCTATTTTTATCTCTCCCCGTTTCATTGAGTAACATTCAACAATACTCGTGTATTGATATCGAGCCTGAGTTGTTCTTGCTCAGATATTTTTTGCTGTCCGGTAAGTCGATACCTCATGCTTTTAGAATACTTCCCCTAGATAGTAATAAAAGCCTGCAATTTTTTTTCTAACATCGTTGTGTATCATTTGGCTTTCAACAACATCCAACGATATTTGCAAACCAACGATGTACATGATACGGTTGAATTTCCCTATTGTTTTGGTGCCCCGTTCTTCAGGACCCTTTTCACTGTTATCATAGCACAAATAGTAATTGGGACAGAGAGACCGTTCAGGAACCCCTCCTCCAGTTGCGTAAAGTGTATACAGGTTTACATAAAGTTGTCTATGAAACTCACAGTTACTGTAAAGACACTACCTTACTTTATGGATGTCCGTTTTGTTACTCTCGGAAATCCTGGAACGATCGAGTATCTAAAAATGTGGGGCCACGCTGCATGCTGCTCTTGTTATCCGCCTGTCTTATTGCAGCACTTTTCTTTCTTTCTAAAATATATAATCATTTTATAGCAAACCTACTATTTAAAAATGTAGATCCTTTCCTAAAAGCCCTCAAATAAAATCTATCCGGTGAAGTAAATACCCATGGAGTGAATTTACTCCACTTAGAGGAATCAGCTTTGCATTATTCTCGAAACCACCAACCGTAAGTTTGCTTTTTGGAATGTTCCCGTTCAAAAAAACGTGTAAAGGGTTTAGTCTGCCTACTGAACATATTTATAGGAAAGTGTTTTCCCCAAATACTTGCTCGAGCATTCGTCCATCAGTAATTGTGGTATGTCAGTGACGAGATATCTTTCTCAACATATAATAATGTTCTGATACGAAATTGTAAATTTGATTCTAAACAAAATCATCATTTGTTTTACACTTTTGCCAAATTCTTCAAACGAATCAAAAACATGGCATGATGAAGCGATTCAATGTTATGTATGAGTATATATTGATTATATGAGTAAACAACAAATCTTTGTATGAGACCTTACAGTTGACTTATTTGGCCCATGAACGTCAAAAATGCCTGAAAGAAAATTAGAATTGTTTGTATTCTACATCAATCTTTTTTTCAATAGGCAAAGATAATTTGATGTCCGCAATGTTACAGTCGTATGAAGAATAAATTCTGAGGGCAGGTGGTCTTCTTCTATGCAAGTCATGCAACAAACACTTTTGAATTTTTCAGATCGTTTTTCATGGAAAACTCTAACTCAGCTTGTTCACCAATCTAATTGTTAACTACTGTGCAGTAAATATCTTTCTTCCTGAGTACGTTCCAGGTTTTCAATCGCGTGAATATCGTTAGCAAAACAATGTCCCGTGTTTTTGGAAGGACCAATTTGTTTACATTTCGTACTGAACATTTTCGTCTGCCACAGCAAATGTTCGAACGTTTTCCTGTCTTATTTTCAGCTGGAAAAAGTTGTTATGATTACAAATGGAACACTCTGAAAGAAGTAAAGTGTGTATGGATGATAAATCTTATTATGCAAGTACGAAAAAATGTATACTTGCACAATGTGCTAATATGATTGTAAAAAAAATCTTGAAGAGCACTTTGAAAGTAGCCTCACGGTAGTGAGAACTTGCAATTTCCAATGAAATGTTGTTCTGTGCAAAGATAGCCCCAAGAGTGACTTAGGATGGAAAAAGCTAATAAAAGTAGCTGGTCACTTATTTTAAGATCCACTTTCACACATGAGCCAAAATTGAGTGACATATTACTCAATAAACAAGGAAACGAGAAAGGGTCTTGGGCTGCAAGAAAAAAAGAGAGGTCATATAAACTGAGTAGATAGGTTTTACGAAAAGATTTGAAGACTAAATGCCACCAGTATGATTATTTTGAAGATTATGCAGGTGATTTTTTTGTGAGTGTTGACATTTCTACCTAAAGCAAATCATGCAGCAATAACCCCGAAATTTTTTACCCTTTAATCTGTTTTTCTTGTCTCTCCTTTTCTTTTGTTTTCCAACTCAATTAACTTTCGCATCTCATATTGCAGTTTGTTTTTGTTGTTCCCTACCCTCTCTGCAACCATACCGAAAAAACCGATGGTTTGACCGGTTGTACTCCATGGGCACATAACGAACATGGTTATGCAACGGGTGCTCACGTTGGGACTCCAGGGAAACGCCCAGAGTGTTACATTGAGTCATAGATTTTGCGAAAGAACATGAATCACTGAAATGTCTGCTGTTGAAAGTATGCCTCAAAAGAGAAAAATGTACACTGGCTGCATTTGATATCAAAAAACGTTTCACTTAGTTTTCGTCAGTGATTGATACATATTTCACCTGTGCAACACTTACAACTATCCCCCTATATCAGTCCTACGTCTGTTATATATCGCACATGTTACAAGAATCACAATACAAATACTGAATGTTTATTGAAAAACCAATAATAGAAATGTTTCTAAACAGTTTCAGCCAAAGAAGTGTATATATATATATATATATATATATATATATATATATATATATATATATATATATATATATATAAAGAGAGAAGCAGATAGTTATAGACATATAATTATAATAATGATCAAATAATTGTCATTCACAGACAGATGTTTTGTTGTATTACAACTCTTCAGTGTGACTATACACTATCCATTAAAATATCCAGTACCACAGAGTAGGATCGAAACTTTCGCTTGAGACCCAAAGGCTGACATAATACCCCTGCCTTACGCAGAATTGGACGGTTGAAAGGTTGAATTAAGGCAATATATTCACTCACGCATAATTACCCATCCACCAAACTGCTCTGTTCCTCAGTTGGAAGAGCATTATATATATATATATATATATATATATATATATATATATATATATATATATGATTTGGAAAAAACTCTATTAAACGATAAAGAAACGAATAATATTCTGTTTGGATTTTTCTCCGAACAAACACGTGTTTTAGAAATCCGAACATATATTTCAGATTGAGTCCTCTCTAACTTTTGTTATTTTGGAAGTAAGTTCAAAGCAATTTTACAAAAACCCGTGGGAACGCCTGAGTTATGCAAAGATTTAGGGTTTAACTCATCTGAAAATGTTTGCACTCAAAGAAAATACTGAATATAGGTAATATAAACTTCGAACAATACACGTTGCACACAGCCAGAATGCAAAATGCAAATTGTGATGGGTTCTGTTGAAGGGAGTTTATTCATTTTATCTTTATATCTGCTCTTTTATTTGTGCACATTCGTTCCTACAACTCCTCACATGTGACGGCCAGGGAGAGCAAAAACTGTATGTATCAAATGTAATCAATCAACAGGAAACAATGAAACAATGGAGAAAGTATATGATCTTTTATGAAGATCAAAGTTGGATTGATAGTAGTATTTGACAAAATAATCATTTTCAAACTCCATCAATCGAGATAGACTTGAATGAATAGACCTAAAAACGAGCTAGATCATTGAAGGAAGTTCATGGAAAACCAAAATATCAAAAGCTGCTGAAGAAAAACCAACAAGTTTGATAAGAACCGTAATAATTTCAAGGGAGAATTGTTAAGGTCCAACAACGAGATAAACATCCCTGATCCTCGGGAAGTAGCACCTAAAATAAGTTCTACATTTCAAATCTTGAAGAACTGCTATTTTTCTCTTTCCTTTTGCGGTCAGTGTTGGGGATCACGGATAGTTTGGGTGTTGAGTATAACTACTTCTCAGTATCAGAGTCGCTGCAAAGGTTTACTTTGCTCATCCCTGACGGATGTGGTCGTACGTGGTCGCCTACTATAAATCATTGATGAAACCGTACTGAACAAATTGAAATCATCATTAGTTCAGAAGATCTCTGTCTAAGCGACTATATATCAAAATTTCAGCTCCTTGTGTCTTCTAACGACCAGCCCACTTGAACAGCTGAAAAAACCTATTTCGACGATTAGGGTGACAATTTTTGGATGATGGTTATAAGATTGGAGAATAAAGTTCAATTACCCGATCCGTGCTTCTTGATTTCCAAAGCTTTTTGATAAGTTATGTTGAAAGTAATTCACGAACTGGGGTTTGGGATACGTCAATCTTATATGAATAAGATCGTTCATGTCCTTTCAACATCGAAAGTGATCTCTTCGAGTCATTTATTTGATTGTCTGTATCATATATCAAAAACATGAATCAATGAAAAGGATAAAGACTATAGAGACTTAATGTAGCAGTAGTCTGTTAACAATTACGTATGATGGTTTGTATCTTGGCTGTGCCTTCAGCTACAGATTCACTAAAAAAAACTCATAAAAGCTTCCAAGGTCAATGAGAAACAACACAGAGTAAAAGCCTTATTCGTAGGGAAGGTGACCCTGATTGAAAATTGTGAAGGTTCTCATCCTCGCCATCCAATATTACAAATGGCAAACAGATGAAAAAAAATCCATGGACGAGAACAAAATTTTAATTAAACACTATTTCTTGTCCATAATAGTGACTTCAGATTCTTTTTTCCATTTATCCTCCGATTTCATCTCCTTCCCTACATTGGGTCAGGACGAGCTACCCATTGCTTTTTCATCATGATCAGTTTTTTACTTTCCTTCTCCAGGTTTGTCCACTCTGCGTTATCATAGGCATCCGCTTTTCGGACACTATGTCAATCAACTAGGAAGTTTGCATCGGATTTTCTCATTTTATCCTTTAAACAACATCGGAGAACTTCACGTTCAATCTGTTCTATCTATCATACCAAAAAATTGTGGCTGTAGACAGGTACAATGGTCTTTTCCCTATATGTGTTCAAGAAAAAACTGGAGAGAAAAACAAATACATAATGGATTGCTTATCAAATCAACGAAGCAGCATATGTGTCACTGGATACTAATTTACTTTTTTTAAAACTACTGATTTCCCTACATATATATATATATATATATATATATATATATATATATATATATATATATATATATATATATATATATAGTAGATTGTTGGTTCGCTACACAAACTAGCTCACGTTTCGGCCCTCTTTGGGCCTCTTCAGGCGAATGATTAATCATTCGCATATAGACATTTTGAGCTACTGGCCTTGTTGTTGAAGACTTTCCTCAACAGGAAATTTGTTGAAGTACTTGAAAAGTTTAACACTTGCAAATGAGTCTAGAGAGTAATTTTTGCGAGGTAGAATTTCTCATCGGGATTGTTCACTTTTTTTTTTCAGGGTGAATTGCGTGACATGCGAGCCTATTTGCTTTCCCAATCCCATGCAAATGCCGAACTACTGTTGAATGGTCAATGTTTACTTCTTTTGCATGTCTGTCTCAATAATGGAATGATGGCTCCAAATTGTATGACGTCATCATCTTCAAGGATTTGATATCTGTTTTGAATGTTGAGGTTTGTGTTCATTGATGGCCCCTGGCTTAATCCTTGGTTAATATTGTGAGCAGTTCCTGCTGCTTTACATCCTATTTAGAACTCATGCCTCAAAATTGCTTAAGTTATATTTTCCATCTTTTGTTCAACTATCTCAAATAAACAAGAATAATTAGCGAAAAGAAAACGTTTTGCTTAAATGAATCGAGCGAGATTCAGACTAAGAAAATGGTATATTCCGTGAATACGGTTAAACAATAGTTCATTCCATGAATGAGCACGAAAATTTTAAATAACAAAACCTTATACATACAGTAAATAAGAAAGGGTTCCCTCAGAAGAATTAAATGCAATATGTTCATTTAGTTAGGTACGTCTATTCGAAACGAGAAATCACGTTTGAATGTATCAGAATAAAATGAACAGCTGCACCAACGAATAAGTAAGTTAATCATACTTTTTTATGATAGACTTAATCATGTGAATATTATTAAATACTAATCAAGTATTTAGGAGTTCGCATGTAGGCCAATCAAGTATTAAATATCCCATAGAATTAAAAGCTTTTACCATCATAAAAGTGCACGTAAACCTCTAAATGGCCCATTAAGATATGCACATATATAAGTGTATTTGTATATATGTGTGTTTGTGATTTTTTTTAGTTGATTATGTGTGTATCTGTGCGTGTGAAGCATACATAAGTGTACACTTAAATACGCAACTACTGTCAGGCAGGTGTATGTTTTTTGAATAGCTTCCTTTTCCTATTATGGATTGTCTTGTCTACCTTGTCTTGCATTTTATCGATAATCTTTCTCTTTTTTTCTCTCGATATATTTTTTGTTTCTATACTTTTTGCGTTCATTCTTTTCACACCATCACGTTTGTTTTGGTCTGTGTCAAGTTTTTTTTTTGTTTTTTGTTTTTGTTTTACACATTAGACTGATGGAAAACAGGCCGTTTTCTATTCCTCTGATAGTTTTATAGCAATTTCACTTTCCATCGAAAAAAGAGCAAAATATTGTGTGCAATGTTTGCATAGGAGTTGTAGAAAGGTGCAAAAACATCATTGCCCACACGAATACATACAGAATCATAAGTACAGTCACACACTTCGTGAATACGTACAGGTGCAAAAACAGGAAAATACCGGGATTTGAATATATATATATATATATATATATATATATATATATATATATATATATATATATATATATATATGTGTGTGTGTGTGTGTGTGTGTTAGCGTTTGTATTGAGCATACTGGATTTTATTTAACTTTTTTTTTCTGGGTTGTCATTTCGCAGTATTACAGGAATCAAAAAATTGTACAGACTTCGTCTTGAATTTCTTCAAGTTCTTTCAACCGTCACCAGTCATTCTCAAGTGGTTTGGGGAATAGATTCAGTTGTATTTTATTATTAGTTCAATGCAGTACGTTGTTGAGTGACTGTGATGTTACATCGGAATGATCTTTGTGTATTCGCCAACGTTTAGTGGTGCTATCAAATCATGTAATTTTTTCAGGGTGGTTATAGAGTTACGGCGTGTAACAGGATATCAAGTATGTAGCAAGATATAGGTGTAATGTGACAGAATGAAGATATAATGTAACAAATTACTAGGTATAACGGTTGTTGCCAAGAACTGTACAGTAAAGTCGACTAACATTCTACTGAAAATAGAACCAAAATTTGTATTGTTATAATTCTTGTGAAGTTCAGAAAAACATTAATTATCGATGAGTGTGCCTATTTTTATAATTTTGTGTACCGGTAGAGCGAGTTTTGTTTTTGTATACGAATTTGGTGCGTAATTTCCAAAGATATGCTCGTACATTGGTTTGGATTTTTATACTATTATTTGATGAAGCATCGTGAACTTTTTATAATGCCGCATGTAATAACAATACAAGTCATGGTACTTATTTAATGTTGTATTTCATATATATATATATATATATATATATATATATATATATATATATATATATATATATATATATATTCAAATAGTTATAATTTCACCATCCTGCCAAACGTCAGCCATAGGGCTGAAACATGGAACCTAACCAAGAGACAAACCAACAAACTGATAACTGTGCAAATTCTACATGAAAGAATTATGTTAAAGATCACAAGACAGCAAGCTATATCAGGAGGAAAACGGTTATCTGGGACATCATTAAATTAAAAAAACACAAATGGCAATGGGCTGGTCATGTTGCAAGAAAGTACAACAACTGATTGACATCATGATTCACAACATGGATCCCAAGAGACCAGATCAAGACCTGAGGCCGGAGAGATACAAAAAAGAGAGATGAACTAGACCAATTCAGAAAATGCTGGATCCACAAAGCCCACGATAGAGAAATGCGGCGGATCCAGGGAAAAGTCGACGTCCAACAATAGACGTTGAAAGATTGATGATGATTGGAAAATCAAAATGCTTGCATACAATCAACATTTTGTGTAGAAACATGTTCATCACAATCATATTCAGCATATATATATATATATATATATACATACAAACATACATATATGTACACACAAACACACACACACATATATATATATATATATATATATATATATATATATATATATATATATATATATATATATATATATATTGTACCATAATAACAAAGTATAGGGGCAAACACGGGAAAACACTGAGGAAAAGTACTCTATTGCTTTGACAGATATTGGGAAATTGGTGACTGGAGTGACACAACAAAATATATTGCAAAAGTTTTTTTTTTTTTATATGTTCAGTGTTTGAAGCTGTAAAGCTCTGTAGACGAAGTATAGATATAATCAACCAGAGAAAGAGTGGGTCGTGAAAGAATAAAATACGAAGAGATGGATAGGTACATATATTATGTCTTAACAAATATATGTACAGATTTATGTGGATATATACATATATATATATATATATATATATATATATATATATATATGTGTGTGTGTGTGTGTGTGTGTGTGTGTGTGAGTGTGTGTGTGTATGTATGTGTATGTGTGTAAAATATATACCATGACATATATTATTCTGAAAAATCTTTATTCCAACAGTGCTCAATACTTACAGCAGAGACAATATATCGATTAGATACATACAACTTGTCAATGACAATGATATACATTAATTTCATTCAACACAGAACCTCAGGTAATCAATGTAACTGGGCTTTCCAGTCGGATGTATGTACACAGGAGATAACTTCCACTGTGATTTGAAATGTGACAGTTGTAGTGAGATATAATTATTTACCTCGCAAACATTTTATGATATTGTTTTACCATCGACAAAATTTATGTATTTGATCCCTCTATCTCCCTCTCTCTCTATCTCTCTCTCTCTCTCTTTCTCTCTTTCTCTCTTCCTCTCTCTCTTTTTCTTTACATACATATAAACACTCGTTTCCCTTCTTTTCTTCATGGTTGCATAATTCACACAAAGAAATCTGGCCTCCTGTTTAGGTTCCTCTACTAATCAACCAGCGTAAACATTGCCTATGTTCCCTCTAGTGGAAGGACATTAAATATCTCGTGATTTCCACGTGTCGAATAAATATGGAATCAAAGGGAAACCGCCGTTAGGTATCAGAACACATACAACATAAGGCAACGTTGTAAAAATATTGATGCATAACGTCTTTCGAAGGCACGGAACTGCGTGAAATTAATCATCATCCTTTATTAAGAATACCATGCAAGAACATTTCCCCTGATTGAGTAGCGTGCAATGTTCACAGGGGAGAATCGTGTTTAAAAAAACACAAGGGAGATCACAAGGCTGTACAGTGTATTGGGAAAAGACAGGGACCAGAAATATAAAATAATTAATCAGAAAAAAAAACAAACAGCAATGGGCTGGTCATGTTGCAAGAATGTCAAATAATCACAACTCATAACGTGGATTCGGAGAGATCATATATGGAATAGTCGATGGCAAAAATCTTTAAAAAGCGTGACGAACAAGTCAATTTCAGAAAGTGTTTGCTCCGAGATGCCCATGATAGATTGGTCTAGTGGATTATAGAGAAGGGCGCTAGGAGGAAAATGCCACTTCACTTTCTGATTATAATGTTGAAGACTGGCTGATCTTATCTAGAAGGCAGGCATGATCCTCTTTAGACGTTATAGTCAGATTTCATTATTCCTTGCGCATCCGATCGAATTCCATGCCGAGCATTCAACAACTTCACAAGTCCACGCCATTTTAGCATCGATGGATTAATGAATTTCGTAGCCTAACACAGTTATTATGTGGAAATCTAATCGTGGATTGGAGATGTACACTTTCCGATCTATTTGGAAAGTGGAGAAGCTTTAGAGTAAGTGCAATGATATGGGAAGGGAATGACGCTGAGTGATAAATATTTTTGTGTAAAAATAATTATTTCACACTATGGACTACCGGCTTATTGATATACACACATACCTATTTATCTACAATTATAAATCAAACACTGTATCAGAGTAAATAATTGAACTTCCATAACAACAAAGTTTGATATCATGAGAAAAAAAATGAACATGGTCATTTGTATTCAATTCATGACATCACTCGACTGAAACGTATGAAGTATAGTGAAAACCACTGGATAGTAAAGAACCTGGAATTATTGATAAACCAGTTGGAATGTGGGTCCAGAAACGTATGATTCTTTCTCACAGAAATCAGAAAAAAATTACGATAGGCTTAGTCGAGTATTAACGCCAATTTCAAGCCTATAGACAAGACAGTATTGCCAGGAGCACTAGAACACTCAGCAACGAACATAAGCGAACACGAAAATAGATAAATAAACAGAAAAAATAGATACGGACCTCCACCATCTTTGATGGCTACGGTGGTTCAATTGGTTTTATCAAGAAGATTTTTTGTAAGGATTTTACAGTAGTAGGAAACAAAACAGTTTTTGTGTTCTTTCTAGGCACCAACCTGCTATTCAATTTTACTCCATGAACTGTAAGCATCTGTGCTAAAGGATACATGTTTCTTTTTTAGCTCAAGTCGCGGAGAGAAATTCAATATAGAGCAAACACTAAGTGAATTGCTCTAGGTAAAATAAGTGCGTTGAATCTTTCAAGAATTTCAACTTGTTTTCATATGCTATGTTTTTGGTGAATCGAAACACAATGTTGAATTATTTGTTCATGTTCTAAAGTCGATAATTCTTTGTAATTCTATTACCTTCGCTTCCTCGGATCAAAACTTTGGTAGTTGATCAGATATGACATTAGAATCTGCCTGAACGATTCCAGATCAGTGCACAGCCGGAAAAAAATTGTCAAGAATTTATGCGATAAATTAATTTTTGTATAAGTGTTTAATCGGGAAAATATTTTTTAAAGGCTTCATTTTATGTTGGACTAAAATATGGTCAGATATTTATAAACACAATTTCCAATGGTCAAAAATTTTAAATTATGATTTGACCAATTTTATTATCATTATTAACAATATCATCATTAGTAGCATTGGTAAATGATATAATTATTTATCATCAATTATCATCCCAAACCCTTTATATCGATTAATATTCTTGAAAACTCAAACAATACTATTTTTTGCATATAAACTACATTTTTTTCTAATATCCATCACTGAAATCTACTTAACGATGCTAACATTTTGTCGGTAAAATATTTGTTAAGGGAATTTGGAATATATGAAATCGTGGAATGGTATCAGGACGGAGAGCAACAATTGTTTTTTTAGAGAGATATATTCTAAGCAGACTCATTTTCAGAAACTCAATATTGAGGGACGTAATGACCCTATGTAACAAGAACGTTTTTCCGGGTAAAAATGATGCAAATATTTCTGCTTGTATCTCGCTTCTGTTTGGATATATCATTCAATTTCTTTTTTATGTGTCCTGTGATTGTCGTATTTGTTATTGAAATTGTTTACTGTTTTTGTATCTAACAGATTACAACAGTGTTGTACAAGAGAGTTGCATTTGATTATAATTCTCTAAACGAAAAACTTTTTTCCGGAATGAGGTGTATTTATTTATGTATTCCGTTGTTGTTCCTCCTTTTCTCTGTAAATATTTTTTGGTGGATGCTATCAATACCTCTTTTATAATTTTGATTGTTTGTATTTCATCTCTGTCCATTCTTCATTCTTTCAGTGTACTCGGGTGTAATCTAATGTAGTCTATCTTTGTTTGTTTGTTTTTCTTTTCGTTTTTGTTGTTTGTTTTTTTTTAAACTCTGGGATTATTTCTGATGCTTTCCATGTATTTCCTAGTTCTGTATATTTTCAAGGTATGGGTTTCATGCTTGAACTACGAATTCTGATGCTGTGTATCGTATCTTAGGTTTCTGCATCTACCTGCTCTAATCTAGCTACTTATATACCATTTATTGGTGCAGGTTTTATTTCATTTACGTTTTATATGTGCTTCTGTCCTTCGAAATTTGAAGATATATTTAGTATGTATCACGCTCACAGGTTGCATCAATGGAATGAAAAGTTGGAACTTACAACATATACTCTTTATCATGACAATGAAAGAAATTCTGTTTTGGGGGAGTCGATTTGCAATGTAAGATCATGTTAAATTGATCCATTAGTATGTTTTTCTTTTCATTGATTTTCTTTGTAAATTCAGACTATTTTTAGTGATCACAGCCAAACAAAAAGTGAAAGAAGAAACTTATTCATTGTTCACTTTTTTTCCAATTTTTGAATTTGTGAACACCAACATGGCCCGCTGCCAAGAAAACATAGGTCCGGGGATGCTTTCTATAGCACAGCTAACAAAATCAAATTTGTTATTTATCTACCATTAATTCTATTGTATCACATATATAATGAATATATACATGATTATGCTGTCATCATTTATCAGAAACGATCATCACTTCAAAAGATAACTTATAGTACATAGGAGAAACAGATAAAAAGCCATTTCCTGCAGTGAAGACAAATAATCGAATTGTGAATCAATTTTTTCATCGAAAGACTAATGGTTTAGATGATATTTATCGAAACTGGCACATTTGTTTGAGAATTGGAATCTTGTAGTTCCTGTCTGGTGAGACTTAATGCAAATTCCCTGCTTTTGAAAATTTTCCTCAATCGTAGCAAAGTTTGAAAGCGTATAATCAAATTACTCTTGATTAAGAATTGCTTATTGTATAAAAATATTCGAGTCGATTGATAGTTCGGTAGATCGATATTTGATCATCAGTAGACAGACACGTGGGGAGATTACAATAGATTACCAATTCTATGAATAAAATGAATGAATAACAAATTCGTTCGATTGTATAATGAAATAATTTGCATGAATAAAGAAGACAAAATTAAGGCCTGGTTCTGCGTGGTAAGAGGATGGCGGTCATGTAAGATACTATTGAACAGAAGTAAATCTTTCTGTTTTAGATGTGAGAAACATTTTACTCAGTTTTACAATTAGGAAAATACAAGCCATTGTTCTGATTAGAAACCCGCTTGCCCAAAACATTTCAGTGATAATTTACGTAACCTGGAGAGCGAGAATTATTCTCACTAATGGAAGTAGATTTGGAAAGGCTGGCCTTGTTTCCATTACGTGAAGGAATATATCTAAGGTTAACGTTCATCCATCAAATGCTACGCCCAGTCACTAAAGCCAGTTGATGAGAGTACTTGCTTGTACCTTGATACTCATAGGTACAAATATCCAAATCGATTATATGGGTCTATATGTCTAAAAAGATTCAATCTATAATACGTAATCAATATGTTAGCGTTCTGAAGGTTCTGCTTGTTTTCACAAACAAAACTTAGGGGCATTCGGAAAGTGCATATCAATGCCAACAGCATTTCAGGGGAAGTAAATATGCATGGATCCATCCAAAGATTTGATAGCTTCTTCCGTAGCGTACTGCCGACACTCCAACAAAATCTCATCTAAATTTATTTGATGTTTTTCATAGCTATATCGAGCACTAACATAAAATTCAGGCGATAAAATTCAGGTAATGGATATACAACAGCGTCGAACGAGAAGTATTTATGCACGAATAAACCTTAAGATTCGATCAATTCTTTCTTATTCTATTGTCCATCCTTTCACAGAATTCCGTTGGAATTCATTGAGAACTTCTGGAGATATATAGTGGAGAGTCATGGAATTCAGATGGAATTACGTGGCTAGGATATATAACTGGGAGGCAGCGGATGTAACCCTGCAGAGATATACTCCAATATCAAATCAGTTCTTCCACAGCCTATTTCCTACCTTTCCACGGGATTTCATAGAAATTCATTGTGATTTTCCGGAGATATCTTTTGAAAACATAGACGACAGAGTGAAAGAGAGATCCGACCAGTTGCATAAACCTTTCACACTGGCTTGACATTAGTAAGTTAACGAGTAAACAGCATAGAGAAAGTAAAGAGGAATATTGTACTATTCTTTCTGGAGGCAATGAGCGCAGACAAGTAGAATTATACTTATCATATTTTTGCAGATAAAAAGATTTGGGATAATTTTTGTAACTTTTCCTGGACACCATGACATCGAAACTGAGTTCAAATATATTATCTAGATAGTTTGCCGTACCCGATCAATACTTTTTTCAAGGAATTATTACTCACAAATGTGCAGGATTAGGTTCAGATAAGTGGATTTCAATTTTGTACCAATTTGGTAATTGTTTGGCAGAGGTTAGCAAAAAACGGGAATTATTACAAATGCTGTTCATGGATATCTTTCAAAAATATTATTTTACAAACCCAAATCTGACATTTGCTTACAACTTTTCAACTATTTTTAAGTTTTTCTTGACCACTTGCAATACTTTCCCCTGACAATCGTTCAGTGTTTGTGCTAAGATTTTACCTTTATTAAGATGTTTTCAATAAGTCTAATATGCCAGAAACGTTGTTTATTTTGTAAAATATGTTAGAATAAATGAAGGGATGAACAACTAATTTGACATTTCAGAATGCACTCTGATATGACAACAGTCACATTAAAATGAAAAAATTATTTTTCAAAGAAACTTAGTTACGATTAGACTCTTTTCACTCAATCTAGATACAAACAGCTGGCTACCAAGTAAAGAAAATGAGAATCAAAATCTCCATAGTATTCAAACTAAAAAAAGTGTCTATTTTAACTTTCTACCAGAATTACAGACACCTCATTCGCTACTTTGTCGACATTCATTCCCAGAACGAGATTAAATTATGTCATTTTACATCTCTGCTATGTCCCTGCAGTCTCTATGGAGGATGTGTTGACATAGACGATTGCCAAGGACACATTCTGAAAGAGCCAGGTGGTCTCGTGCGGTTTGCTGTGACGTTTGGTGGAATCAATACAATAGGGTGAGTCAATAGTTGTCTGCAACTCAGGGAAACTGAAAGAACTTACTACGATCCCTATTCACTGTAACCGGAGAGCGTTTTAACCTTGTATAAAAGCAGCTAAAAAGGATGAATATTTATCCGTTCTATAAACACCTATTCTAATGTACTGAGTCTACTGCTTCGTCTGTTAACTACTTGCCTCGGCCGCAGCCGATTCCATAATCTGGCTTAGAATAATGCTCAACAATGGAGAGCAATCTCAAATTGAATCCTCCAATGCTTATTCAGTTAATAGTACACATTACTGTGGAGAACTAAGGTTAATTGACCCATTATGTTATATTGATAATGAAAACGCTAGAAAAGGAAAGCAGATCAACAAACGTCTTTTCAAATAAATCTAGTAACGATGATAATGGAATATCAATATCCCTTTGGGCTGAATTCGATGCATCTGAAGAATGGGAATCAGAGGAGGGAAATAAAACTGCTTGTTTTCAAACTACAATTTAAATCTAATAATATATTTCCCTCTGAACTTGCCAATTGGGAAATCATTCAACTGAAAACTGCTCACGTGGAATTTCGAAATTGGTTCAGGACAGCCGTTGCTTCCTCTTAGATGAACTGGAGTTGAATTCCTCAGTTCTGACATTTGCCTGTATGTACAAAGTCTGTTTCATACATACATGAATACATATATATATACATACCTATAATTTGATAGATATGTTTGTGCTTTCTGTATATATATATATATATATATATATATATATATATATATATATATATATAAAGAGCATTTGTGTTTCTGTTATACTTTCTCATCAGGTCATTTGTACTCTCACAATCTGATACCAATAACTGTTAAACAAAATACAGCAAGAGGTGAATAATTTTGAAAAAAAAACATTTATTTTTCATTTGAAATTTTTTTTCTCTGAAGTGAAAACTAATTGGAAAAAAGCTGGTCTCACAAGTGCTCTGAAATCTATGATAATAATAAAAAAACAAACAAACCAAACAACAGTACTTAACAAAACTCGTAAATCCCGTAGAATCCCAAGACGTTCACAAAAGCCGGAAACAGAAGAGGTAATTATGTTATCTTACCGCACAGAACCAGAAGGAACAATCAAGAGATGTGAATTTGCAAAGTAAAGAATTTCTGTGTGCTTATCCGTTCGCATATATGCAATATTTCAAACGTGTGCGTAGAGTACATACATGAATACCTTATTTTACACACACATCCCTGAATTATCTCCATCTGTGTTGTCATAAAATAGTGTGGTACTGCTGGAAGGGTCCATCAAATTTGAAATTTTCTATTCACTGATAACCACGAATGCTGATGCAGCAGTAATCCTGCCATAATTGTAGTTATGTCCAAGGGTTAATTTACAGCATGTTTAGAGAGACTCATGCACACTCGAATGAGACATGACTATGACTTCTGTGGATTATTGAATCCTCACTGAGTGACCAACAGTAACGTTTTAGTGTTGCTCTGAGTTCACTGGATGCGCTTCGAATCGGTAATTTACGGTAGAATCAATTCTGTGTTACTATAAATGTTGCAGTGAACATCCGGGGAAGTAGGATCTAAGGGAAAAAAAATTTAAGAAAAGATGGATATATGAATTGTACAGAACATAATCAGATGTAGCCCTGCCACTGGATATTGAATGGCACACCCAAAAACTAGGTTTGATGAGGGAAATTAATGTCTATTGTTTTAAAAGTTAAAAATTAAAGGTTAATGATTATGTTGTGCCAATCTTCCAAAGATGTAGAATTTTTTTTGTGAACATATATAAGCATATATCCATCTATCTATCTATCTATCTATCTATCTATCAATCTATATATATATATATATATATATATATATATATATATATATATATATATATATATATATATATATATATATAACCATAATAATTGCACCTCTGTTTTCCGAGATATTGATGCAACCACCGTGAAGTCGCCTATGGAGCTGAAACAACACAACAAGATTAGTTCTCAAACAAAACATCATGTAACAGTTAGAATGAAGGGCCATGCTTGACATAACATGGGGAGATCAAACAGAGAGAGTGTTGTATATTAGAGAAAAAGTCTAGAGTCAGACTCATCGGAGAATCCATTGGGAAACTCACTTGGCTATAGTATGGCTGTGTTGCGAGAATCTTAGACCACTACTGGGTATTGCCACACAATCGAATGCGGAATCCTGGCTTGGGGCATTCACGTAAGCAAGTTTTTGCAAATCTTTTGGAATGAGTATCTTCAACCATGGATATTGAAAGGCAACTGTGGCTGCTGTTGATGATGAAAATGATGATATCTGTGAGTGTTCTCAACAGAATTAATGTGGACTGAAATGCATGAATATTATATGTACAATTATTCCAATGAAAATGGCGACTGGAAAGTGAAGAGGAAAAAGAGCAGCTATAACATTTAAAGATTTCCCAATCTCAGATTTGCATGTTTTGAAGCATATCAATGGTTGTCTACCATTTCGTTCAGAGAAATCTGCAGTGGTACATCCTGACCAATCCTTTCAACACAAGTTCTCATTGGATCATATCACAACCACACAACAAACATTCATAAGTATGGAAACTATTTGCATTATTTATGAAAGATAAAGATGAAGCAGATGTATGTCTATGTGTATGTATTTATATACTTCTCAGTTCATTCAATAAAACTTGCAAATTGTATGGTGTTTTTGAGTAGAATAAACAGAGTGTCACAATGGATTTATATTAGACTGTGTGCACACTTGAGAGATTTGAGTTGTGTGTATGCTCTGCTGATCTGCAAAAAAAAATTTCGGCGATAGATAATCCTATTTCAAGTTGAGTATCATTTATCTGAATATCCGAAAAGCGTAATGTTTTAAAATCCAAAGCCTTTCAAAAGCCAACGTTTTTTGTAGCCCAATTTGTAATCAAACCAATCGGTAGGAGATAAACCTGCATTAAAAACGTACTATCCTCGCAGTACTGATCCAAAATCCCACTATAACTAATTATGAATATGCTAATATTCTGAAATCTCAGACTGTTCTGCTTCCTGAAATTTTGCATAGAAAAAAAGCATGTATTGTGTTTTGGGGCAAGTATTAACTACGCCAATTTGGGTACCAAGTTATGTCTTCAGCGTACACTGGACGCACGGTGTCCACATTTGCCGGGATACACAAGAGATAGTATGTCTGTTTGTCTGAGTATGATTAGTATGAATATTAACCGAACAAGTCTGTTTAGTCAACCTATAGAAACAGTCAATTGAACTCCTGACAGCTTTCCGTGTTAAGGGTGATCAACAGAAGAAGGATCAGAAAAATAGATGATCAATGAATGAGTTTCTTTTCTGACCTTTTGCTTGAGCAATGATCACTAAACAGTCTTAACGTTCAAAGAAAACATGAAACAAGCCGGCAAAAACTGAGTTATTAATATAGCATTGTATATTGAGCCCCAACCAAAAACAAGTCTTCTTTTTTCTTCTTTTCTTGATGGGGTCCATAAAAACATAAGGAACGTTTCTCTAAATATAATAAGATAAATGTTTGAATTATACTCCTTTTGTGTAGTCTGTACTGATGATACATACCTAACTACATACATACATACATAAATACATAACTATATAAATGCATAGCAAGCCAGCCATCCAGCAAGCCAGCTAGAGAGACCTTTGTCAGTTTTGGTTCCGAGTTTCTTACAATGAAATAAATTGGTAAGGTTGCATGAGAGATTATTATGTCCATTCCCCTGTACATATTTATTAGTATTGAAAAATAATCTAGAGTATGTATGGGGACAGGAATATAATTAAGAGGAGGTGTGCTCGTGTGAGTGCATGCATTAGCACGAGTGCTGCAAACCATGTGATACCTCGTGACAAAGTAACATTAAAGAGAAATCCTTGTAGGTCATAGAATTATCCCTGATCAAATTACAGACTCTGCAGGTAAATTAACACAATCAGCTTAGGGATCGTTTTTTCTTTTTCTTATTAATGGCAAGCTGAATGTCACCTTTGAAAAAAAAATTGAACAATGAGCAGAACATTAGAATGTATTTTGTCTTTTTCTATGTGCTTCGAATTTTTCCCGCTTCCTTTTTAGCCGTCGGGATGGCCGTGAATAGGTTAATCATCATGCTTTGTTTCCACTTGAATTGGAAAGCTTGTGAATATTCGAGATTCTTGTATTTAACGGAAGCTGCATGAGAATACACATAAACATACGCAAGGGTAACAAGTCGGTGTTCATGAAGCAGGAAGTAAACTGCGTAGAAAAATACGAGACACAAGATGTAAAAATGAGATGAAAATGTTTGCAAGTATGGCATTGCAGATTCTAGGGTATCCCACTATGCAGATGGCCTTTGTCCTGTTTGACGTGCATTTGCTGCTGCTGTGCACACAAAAACACATGCATATGTACATATCTATATGAATATGTATATATATATATATATATATATGTGTGTGTGTGTGTGTGTGTGTGTGTATTGTTGAAAGTATCGATGAATTTACGAAATTAACAATCTACATATCAGTTATTGAATTATTGATTTGTACTTTGATAGACACACACACACACAAACACACACACACATATTTACGGGGGTATTTTTGTTGATTTTGTGTACAAATTTTTATCAATGTAATCCAAATTTTTTTTGGTGGAGTTTCGAAAGTTGATTATTTTAGATGTGAATCATCGGTCATTTAGGTCAAGAATGCATGATTTAGTATTATTTTTCATAATTTCATATTTTCATCCTAACTGTTCTCCTTCTTTAACCTCGAAAACACACACACACGCACACACACATACTCACACACATATATAGTGTAGAAAGATTTACATCTTTAAACACTGAACATATTGAAATATTTTTCAAAAATTGTTTTGTGTCACTTAACTCAGCTATTTTCCAACATCTGTATTACCTTCAATGTTTTTTTGCTTCTATTTTATAGATAATTCGACATGATTTCTCACTCAAAACCATCAATTATCAACTTATAACCCTTTTGGGAATTTAAAAACAAAACTCGTATATTGATATGGCACCCCAGCAGTGTTCATTGAACATTATCTTTGGGGCTATGATTATAACATATACCTTATATCATACTTGTAGGTTGATATCAAGTAATATATAAGGATATCATTTCAAACTACACATCATTTGATTTTTGAAGCACGTGTCTAAGAATAGTAATTACACAGAAAACGTTCTCCACCAACAGTTCTCTTTACTAACCCTATAGGCAATTTTCCACGTCCACACACACACGCGTGCATATATATATATATATATATATATATATATATATATATATATATATGTATATATATATATATATATATATATAGATAGATAGATAGATAGATAGATAGATAGATGGATGGATGGATGGATGGATGGATAGATAATAAACGATATAAGAAATTTAGACATGAAGAAATATATGTAAGTATAGGCACACACGCTGCAATATATCATTTGGCCATGCATAATTCAATATCATTTACTGTGTTTGCTGTATCATGCTACAATATTGAGGACGTCATGTATCAGGTAATGAGTAAGTACAAACGCTAGTGTACAAATGTGCTTGCAGATTTAAATATCGAATGTACACGTATATGTGTGTACAAATACACGTTCCATTGGTGTTCGTAGGAATGAATATCGAAGACCTGAGAACTATGCAACATACACAGGAGATGTTCATGCTCACCATAACGTGGATATACTGCAAGACTGCACAGTAGTTTATGGGGAAAAAAGAGTCCAAAATATAAGAAAAGATATAAAGATATGTTGAAGGCAGTGGGCTGGTCGTTGTACTAGATTGGCACACAACTAATGGATATCACAACTCACTGCGTAGATACCCGGAAATCACATCCAAAACAAAGGTCATCATGATATAACATAGCATGATAATGATGATGAAGAAAGTCAATGAAAATGGAGCACATTATTTTCAGTTTGCAATGTAAATGTATGTTAAATTGATCCTTTATTTGTGTCTGGCAACAAACATGATAGTTTTTCATTCCCACTATTTTGCCAATCACCACCAAACAAGAGGCGAGAGAAGTAGGATCACTGCTTTTGTTCAATTTTTTTTTCAATTGATCATCACCGATTGGATCCACCGTCAAAAGATGTCGATCACGTGAAGGTTTCTATAGCGTGACTAAACAGCTCTCTTTTCCTCGATGATAAGGCAATCATATCCTATCCTAGCCTGTATCATCAATGAAAGATCGCCGTAAACGAAAGTCTTTCAAGTCACTCTGCAATTTACATATTTTATTCATAGTTTTCTTCTCTCATTAATGTTATGCGTGCATTTTTCTTTGGTCTCATACGGTTTTCTCTTCCCGAACAAAAGATGATTCAGTGTTGCGTGTTACTGATCTGGAACGAAATACTCGTTTATATAGAAGCTCGTCCATATAAAGATATATTTATACGAATCAATATTGATAGATGCATCAGTTTATAAATGTTATAGATGTATAGATATATTCAATAACAATGGCCATAAAAGTTTGTGAAGAGTTTTACCACTCTTTATATGAACGTGTATTTGTGTTTGTGTATTCTAGTGCTCTTCACCAAACCATTCCTGCTGTAGACTAGAAAGCTTGCATCGGTTCTCTGTTAGACCTTTTCTAATAATGTTGCCTGGGAATTCGGGGCAAAAGCTTTTTTGACCCTTTTGAGGCCTTATTTTGACGGGTTTTTCAATAACGTCTACATTACACAGGAAGAGGATTCTATACGTTGCTTTTTTTTTTGCTCTCGACTGAAAAACCCAAGTAAGGTCATATTTAGAATTTATTCAGTCCGATGGAATTTTCTTTTTTTTTTGGACGCTATGGTTGTTCCATTATTGACTGTGTCGACAAGTTTATCCTTTTATGTTACGAAATAAAAATATACTTAATGCATACTCATTGGTTTTTTTTTTTGTTGTTTTTGCTTTTTTTTCTGGAAACGTATATGAATAGGTATTGTTAGTCATTCAATAGTACCTGTTACGTGAACGATGTTTTTACAACATTTTGTGTCGGGAGTGATCAATTAAAAGATTGTGATAGAGGGACGATCAATGAATGAATTACTCACACTTCTTTTCAGACATTCTCAGTAAAATATTTTGGTATTTCCAAGGAACAATCATGGACTCTGCTGGACGCAGACTGGGGGATGGCAGTTTGGCTTGAAATAACGTTTTAAACTGATCCCATTCTGATTTCAGAGAGGATTCAGAAGTATGAAAATCATTTTCTCTTGACAGAAATCGAGCAAATATTGAAAACTTCATCTCACAAGCTCCATCAGCGTAGTCAATCGTTTTGGAGACAGTACCAAAGCTGGTTACCATCCAAATATCAACAATGTCCTTTACTCGTCCTGTATTCTACTTAGACATATCTTGAGGCGTATTTTGGTTGAAACAAGTGGGTGACGTGTGAACTTGATAAAGGTCTACAACAATTTGGCTATTATAAAGGTTCCATTCCCAAGATCGCATACAAGGCATAATGATCAAAGCTGAGTAAGTACCCCAACCTAATATACTCGTATGAGCATGAATTGTTGTTGCTGCGCTGATCTTGGCAAAGGAAATTGATTGATTTTCTCTAATTGATAACGCGACTATTGCGTATATTAGAGATTGGTCTTAAAATTTGTTTATCTGAAGGACTGATGAGAAAAAAAAATAACAATTCATTTGTCGCAACGGCACAAATGGTGAAAAACTCAAATTTCATCACTTGAAAAAATATTTACGATCGTAATGAGTTTTTACTATTTACATTAGAGTTGTTTACGTGTATCAACCTTCCTTATCGTACTACCATATCGAATTTTCAGTCCAGAAAATTTGTGGTTTTGAGGGTTCAGTTTATAGAATAAATAATTATAAGCTCTACGAAATACACGTATGTAACAAAAGTGAATAGTATTGCTGGTATCTAAAAATGACTTAAGGCAATAATCCCAATTTATAAAACAAACTGAGGGCTAACATTTGAAGTAAAATAACTTCATTTAATTTCACAATCCTGTTCTATAAACAATAATTACTTGAATGCCATTAAAATTCAAAAGAGAACAACAATGATAGAATCTCAATTATAAAACATGTTTTTAATATTTATGATAAAAGGTTATTGTCATTGTCTGACTCGACGCTCAATTCATCATCAACCTTTCCGTATTTTGAACACCAGCTCATTTCTGTTTGAACCAAACCATCTTTTGTTAATTCTCATCGTTGTGGTGTAAATTATGTCGTGAATTTGCACTTGCCCGATTCGATCAACGATTAAATAGCAGCAGAAAACGAGTCAGTCAAGATGGGCTAGTACTTGCCTTTCTTTTCACTCCATGAGCAATTGAATTCTTGTGTAGTGGATAGCATTGGCTTTGCAACGTGGAGCGACATCTGCTATATTGTTGTATTACGTGATCGAAGAATTCTCTGCTGTAAATCAGTATATGTTGATTAAAGTGTTCGAACGTTCACATTGGTAATCAGAAAACAAATAAAATCTTCTTGATGCTAATTTTTCAGTTGATGGGGATGTATAGTCACAATATAATCGAAGTACAAGGTTTGTCGAGTCGAGTCAAAGCTGTTCTGGTATACTACTCACTCCTCTTACAAGCACTCAAAATATGAGACTGATAATCAAATAATACATTCCAGTTTGTTTTCTTCGTTAACCATGCACCTTTTTCCGTCTGATCACATAGGGAATAAAACGAAACAATGGGCAATGCAATTCAGGCCCCGTGCTGCTAGGGAATATTTGTAGAAGGATATCCCGATCTATAATTTAAAAAAATAATGGTCGTACATTGATCTTCAAGTTGTTCAGTACAACAATAATACATTCGTCGGAAGACTAGACTGGGAGAGTAAACTGATTAGAATAAACGGTGAGTGTCTGAGCAACCTCATATTTGCAGACGACGTTGCCCTTTCCGCAGAGAACCTATACGACCAACCACTCTTGATAGATGAATTAAATGGAGAGAACGAGAAAGTCGGCCTACACATGGACTCCAGCAAGACAAAGATCATGTGCATCAACGACATCGGAGATTTAAAGAAACACTAAGATCAGAATCGAGGACACAGAACTGGGGAAAGTAGATCACTCCATCTACTTTGGACAATGAATCTCGATGAAACCCTCAAAAGAAGAAAAAAATCAAGCGAAAAATCACAGTAGGATGGCAGGCCATTAATAGAGGAAGCTCAACATTCAAAAATAAGAATATCCCAAAAAGAAGGATGTTTAATCAATGCATCCTCCTGAGAGCCACTTATAGAGCTGAAACATGGAACCTAACCAAGAGACAGATCCGCAAATTGAGAACCATGCAACGTGCACGTGGAAGAATTATGCTGGGCCTCACATGGAGAAACTACAAGACAGTACAGTACATCGGAGAAAAGACAACAGTTAGGGACATCACAGAATCCATTGAACATGTCAAATGGCAGTGGGCTGGCCACGTTGCAAGAATGGTGGACAACTGATGGACATCACAACTCACGTCGTGGATCCCCCCAATATGACATGTGCAACCCAAGGCCGGCAGAATATTAGATGGAGAGACGTACTCGATAAATTCAGAAAGTACTGGCTCCGCGACGTTCATGGTAGAGAAGAGTAGGGGAGATCTATGTCCCGCAACAGACCTTAGAAGAAGAAGAAGAAGAAGAAGAAGAAGAAGAAGAAGAAGAAGAAGAAGAAGAAGAAGAAGGAGGAGGAGGAGGATGATTGTGGTGATGATGATGATTAAAGCAAGAAATGACTGTCGCTGAACGGGATGTGCTTATTCATACTGAGTGCCTACAATACAATGCAAGTATCAATCACTTCATGCGTATGATCCTTCAAAGTCGAGCTGCCAATATTACTTATGCAGATATGACCAAGCACAATAACGAATGAGACATCAATGATGACATGTGCGAGTTTATACGTTTTCTGAGAGGTAAAGTCGTTCTTTGTTGATATATCTGAAAGGAACTTCTTAGTAGAGAGCTGTTTAATTGTTCCATCAGCAATGAATTCGTCCTGTCCTGGTTCAGGATTTCAATGACTCTCTGAGGTATTCTGCAAAGATAATCCGGATTTAATTAAAACCTTTAGCCTCCCTTTCGTATGATGTTAATGAAGGTGGAGACATAATCAGAGCAAAATCGGATTTTCAACTTTCTTCCTCGTTCACAACAGCCGTTCAATCAAAGATAATAGTCATTGTCATTTCCGGACAGTAGATTAATATCAACATCATCTTTAGTTTGGGATAACTTCAAGATTTTGCCAGCAATAGCTGATCTGTCCTTCAAACAAAAGTTGTTCTCAAGATAGTGGTAACGTGTAGTTATATAAGAATTTAGCATTGACTCTTAAATGTCTATCAAACTGGATCGAGATAAAAATTATATTTAATGATGCAAACAATTCTGTTAATACTGTATCAAATCGTCTTTAATGTGAAAGTTGTGACCCCGATATAAATTTCACAAGTGCATTTAATATATCTTCACAGCACACCTATTACTACTAGGGGCCGTTGAGAAAACTTGTCTACACTAAATGTCGAATGAGTGGTGAATATATTCTGGATTTGGCGGTCATCTTTGACGCCATATTAAGTAAAATACTTCTAAGGAAATCTTGGACCCTAAACTTCCTCTAAATACCAAGGTTTTACTATCATTAATGTCCGGCAATAGTACAATTCAGCCTGCACTAAACCTTGGGCTGTTAGAAAAAGCATTCAAAGTAGATCATGACAGATAGCCTGAGAAAAACACGCACACATACGCACACAAACACCTGTACACACACACACATACACACACACACACACACACATATATATATTCGATTTATAGTATACATGTATAAAAAATGTCACATAATGGTGTGTATTTCCTGTCTGTGAAATTCTACTAGATGGAGAATCTGTGAATGATATTTATAAATTATCTCCCTAGGTAAGCTGTAAAAATCTGAATTCCACTTCGTTGAAAAAAATTGAGAAAATGCATATTGACACAATGTATTCATTCAAATATACTAGAAAGAAGCTTTTTGAAGCTGGCTTCAGCTTAATTAGAACAGAATTTAACCGATTAGAGAATTACAAGTCAAATTCGAAATGACTGTTATCAAAATTGACGTTATTTTTTTCTCGAATATTGATATCCTCAGATATAGCCGTCTCTTTACTCAGAGTATTACATGTATTTTCTACCCCTGCAGAAAAGAAGGTTTTTTCTTATGAAAACAAAAAAACTGAGTTAATCGGTTGATTTTTTCTCAATATTACAAGTACACAGCAATTGCTGAATGATTTGATGACTGCAGTCATTTTTGGTGACATAGGTATATTAGTATACAGAGCAGAATATTTGTGTTTGTTTTGGATCATGTGGGAATTTCTCTGACGTCATCAAATTGACAGAAGGAATAAATTTAGTTGAGATTATTCAGTAAACAATTCCACCAGTTTCAATGAAGTGCCCACGTTTCAGCGAGCAGTTCGATTCTAAAATCTAATTGTCCCACGGGGAATGTATCGGTGCCATTTGATTTAATGCAATAGTTTATGAAGGCCCAGAGGACACAGTGTATTCGAGTAGACAGATATATCAGTTTAATTCCCCACGTATGTATATAGGTAAACGAAAATCAATGATTGTGTATGTGTTGTTAATCCAGGAAAGCAATTTACAATTCAGGCTTTATTACATGAAAATCACAAATATCAACATATCTACATGCGTATTTGAATTAATAGCTTGTGTTATCGTAGAAGCACTTATTTGGGTCTTGCATAATGGTAAGCTAGACGTAATCTCAGATATGTAATTGTTTAAACACGTAAATATATACGGGTTTTATTAGTACTCGATAGATATAGCAATCTCACAATAGTCTTTTCATCATTATCATCATCATCATCAATATTTTAATATCCTTCGTATGACATTGACCTTCCCGAGGATCCGCAACATTTCTTTATCATGGGCGTTGTGGAGCCAGTATTCTCTGGATTTGTCTCGTTTATCTCTCCATCTTGTTTTTTGCCGGCTTCAGTTTCGTATGTGGTCTCCGGGGATCCATGTTGTGACTTTCAATGTTTCTCGGTTGTCTTTACTTCTCGCATCATGACTAGCCCATTGCTACTTGAGTTTTCTGATGAATTCTATGGTGACTCTGACCCCCGTTTTCTGATATATAGTGCTGTTGGGCAGTCTTCAATTCCAGAAAATTGAAGAAAAATATCTCATTTGAAAAAACCGAAGAAGATATGACAAGAAAAATCTGAATGTAAATATCGGCAACACCGGACAGTTAATTTCGAAAAAAAGAAGAGACAAAAGTCTTAATTGGCGACTCTGCTTTGTTTGCGACGATTACTTGCGATACATCAGAGATCAGCTTGAAAACTGAAGGAACATATGTCGATAGTTTTGTTGATAATTTTGATTGACACTTCTAACATGCACAGACTTAGAATTACGAAGGTATAAATGTATTAGATTTCGAGATTTGGTGAAACAGGGGGCATTTTTTCCAAAGTTTCAATCAGTATAAATATTTGTATATATGCTGATGTAATCATGGATAAATACGTAGGTGGAATAATAAGTTGAAGACTTACACAATAATTAGCCAGATTTTCATTCGGAAATTCACTGAATTATGTTTGACATCTGAGATTAACTGACAGGTGTTGCGACGACCTAATTGACAAGGAACAGAGAGTCAATAAATTAATGCTATTTCATTATTAAGACATAGGCTTAATAAGTTACCAACAAACGTGTAGTTCACAATTAATGTGAGGTTTGGAATCTATCACTTACCAAAAATAGTGCTCCATCAATCCGTCGAAAATGAACACACCTGCGATAAATTAAGTTTATTAAATCCGTACATGTCATAATCTTTTAATCATCTTGTATAAGAAGGCATATAAAGTTCATGAAATTGTGTTGATGTTACATATCCATAATTTGTATACAAGCATGTAGTTATTTATTGGATTCAGATGTGTATGGTACAGGGCAAACTCTCTTGAGAGCGTGGGACCACATTCTAAAATAATTTTTCCATGTTCCCATCGGTATCATTGAGCTGCAGGTTACACTTTATTGTATTATCTTCTAGTGAACCCTTGGTAGCGTGTCACAGAGCTCATGCATTCACTCTTTAGTTGACAATTGATAAATTAAAGGTTGCCAATTTTCTTTTATAAAATTCCTCACAGGGATTTATATCCCTTGCGTGTTAATAAAATATTTCCAGGTGCTACCTTTGGCCCGTACTCCATAGGTGTGCTACCTTTGGCATAGGATCAAACTTTTGGATTACATTGTCAGAACCAAAATGGCTACACTATCAAATAGCCTGATCCCACTCTGCATACGTTTTTAATGTTGGGATATAATACTTACTTACATATGTTTTTAGCGTCTACATATATTAAATGTGTGCAAATGTTCACTGTGCTTTTACTCATAAATGGGTACGAAATACACAGTTGATAACCGCTGGTTTAATGCTGTGAGTGTGCGCACACACAAATTTTATATCCACTCACACTTTGATCGATATCCCGTCTTGATCTCTTCTCTTCGTCACGTGTACGCGCATGCAATGGGCAGTTCCATAAGAGAAGGCAGCTCAAAAACGTGCTCAATTGCTGATGTATCAAGTAAGTGTAAGGCAAGGTTCTGCAAAGGTCAGTCTGTAAATTTATCGCCGAACATCAGATCCAGATGCATAAATGATATCTTCCATCACAGTCAAACGTATCAAAGGTCAATGATTTTGGATGTTTGTATGGCAGCATTCTTTCAAGGAAACAGTAAACGTGTCATTCCATAAGATCGGTCTAGAGATTTTATCAAAGATTCTCCGCGCGGGGAATAAAATGTTAAGACATGTGATCAAAATATATTATCTGCTCATTAGCTTTCTGAATATTTCTATTCTGAAAATAGCTCCTACGATGAAAGGGAATATAATTTTCCCGTCAAAAGTGAGAAATTTCTTTACACAGTCATACTCTTTAACAATCGCATCTCCATGTAAAACTGGCCAAATCTCACGCATTTGTGAGATTCAAGTCCTTTAAAACAACATGAGATGATTTCGCTGATGTCGTTGTTGTTGTTGGTGGTGGTGTTGTTGTTGGTGGTGTTGTTGTTGGTGTCTGTAATAGTTCTTCTTTTGCTACTATTATTTGCATTTTCACAGTAGTTGCCTGGTGATCACCGCTTGGAACTGACCGACAGTAAGTCTCCCAAAATCTCTTGGCACTGTCACAGTTCACAGCAGTGCAGAGGTATACAGTATCATGGTTATAATTGAATATTCAAACAGTAAGTCTTTTCAGGTCTCCAGCCTTCTTCTATTATCGTCCAAGCCTATATCAGCAGTGCTTTAGTTCGAACCATCTCCTCCATGCTTTTTTTTTGGCTGTTAGACCGGTTCTAAAAAAATGGATATAATATATCCAGTACTCTCCTCAGTATTCAAGCAGTCCCCAGAAGTGCTTTGGTCTGTATAACCTTAATCATTCCTCTTATCTACAGTTCTTCCAATCCCATATCTGACCAATCTGGAGCTTTCTTATGTCTTTTTATGTGTCCCCATATTTCGTTCTAGAAGTTCTTTGCCTTTTTGGAATCCAGTCTCATGCTTTGCCTTCCTCTCTTAGTTAAGGTCCAAGTAAAGTTTCGCAAAGAAAATCAGAACTAAAAATAAAGAATATTATTATTATTATTATTATCATTATTATTATTATTATTATTATTATTATTATCATTATTATTATTATTATTATTATTATTATTATTATTATCATCATTATTATTAACAAAAACAATTTCACACCAGTTGCCTGGTGGTTACCCCTTGAGTTCGGTTGGCAGCAAGTCTTCTGGTCTCTAGCCCC
The DNA here is from genome assembly GCA_963457665.1 of Thysanoteuthis rhombus. Lineage (NCBI taxonomy): Eukaryota > Metazoa > Mollusca > Cephalopoda > Oegopsida > Thysanoteuthidae > Thysanoteuthis > Thysanoteuthis major. The sequence continues at coordinate 48,506,753 of OY735226.1, read as the reverse complement.
GTTCTCCACACTCTAATAGTCCACAGCAGTACCGTGGTTTACAGTTACACACCTGGTACCCGGTGATTATCGCCAATATGATGTTTACGACTCTCAACTTCATATTGTACGTTGTTCAGTTCTCATAAAAGGTCTTGATAACCTCATTTTCTCAGAATTTTACTCTGCCTTCTCTAGAAACGACAACAGCTCATTTTTCCTTTGTCCACCAAGGCTACTTCTGAGCTTGTCACTCGGGTTATGTGATTTGATTGAATTCCAAAGTTCCAGATTCAAAAGAATGCGTCAACTTTTGGCCATCTGTCTGTTTGTGCATATGCTAATGGCTTCTATGATCAAATTCCGATCGTTTGCGTTGTTCTGAGAAGATTACCCTTCCTAGCCACTCATGTTAAATCTCAACTGTGCTAAATTGCTTTATTTGCCCATCACGTGAGTGATAATATCATCTCTATCTCTTAATGACAACACTTATCTAAATATTGTGTCATCTCTTTTGGGCCTTAACTGGATTTGTTTTTATTAAACTGTTCACGGACACAATAAATAGGAATTCAGTTATCCTTCAAATGTACTTTTTGTAATCGTGTTATCTCATCTGTAATTTCTCTTGATCGCCCGTTGAAATGAAAGTTATTTTTCTCCTTTTCCTCGTCTTTACATTTTGGATTTCTTATATCCCAAATTTCTCTTTAGATCACATCTATTACAATGCTTGGCTGTCATAATCCATTTTTCATATCTCTGTATTTTTTTAACCCTCCTGTCTTCTGGTAGCCGAGTGGACTCATTGAATTATTTTCCTTCATCTCCGCTATTCAAATACTGTCTATCAATGTCATCCCTAATTGCAAGGTTTTCTGCCCGGTCATTAATACCTTTGGGGTTTTTTTTTCTCGATTTTTCCTTCGTTTTTGTTGGTTTTCGTTCCGATTCGAGAATGGCTCCGAATATCTTATCCTGTTGTTATTATTCCTGTTGATTATAGTAACTAAAGTGACCTTTTTTTCCTGAAATATGTTTCCCGTGATTTCTTCTCCTTCCATTCTGCTTAATCATTTTTTATAATTGATTTTTATTCAGTGTTCTGGTTATTCTATTATTATTTATTGATTATTCTGTTATTTTCGTTCTGTTTTGTATATTATTAGCACAGAAAATATTCCGATTTCGAGCTCTATTCCTGAATCAGAAGGTTCTGTATTAATCAAAGTATTCTAAATCCTTCCCTTTTTCGCCAATATATATTCAATTTATCCTTCATAATTGGTTGTGATTTCAGGGTGACCTTATAAGTTTCCATCAACTTCCTTCAATACTTCAAAATTAATTTCATCTGAGTGGCACTTTACTATAACAAAAAATAATTAGTTGATCACCCGGAAGAAACCGTCAGCTGATCGAAACCCTTGGGTAGTATGCTGAGTGGAAGACAATCTATCCAAATATTGGAAACAGGGGTGATCAACGAAAATGTATCGCCTCCAGCAACATTTGTTGGAAAGTGAAAACTATTTGAAATCGCGAATGGAATAAAAGCAAACATCAACAATTCCTCACAAGCAAACTAAATTCTGTATTAATTTACATCACCTGCTGTAAGACAAGGGAAGTACATTATATGTTTGGTTTTAGTTTTGTGCATCGGATGAACTCTCATAACAGCTGCTTTCCCATATGTAAAAAGTGTGGATATTTTTTCTTACGTGTCCAGGAGGAGAAATATTTCGAAGAACATATTCTCTTATTTTGTGATGTTTACAGTTCTGCGAAGGGAAACACTATATATATATATATATATATATATATATATATATATATATATATATATATATTATTATTATTATTATTATTATTATTAATATTATTATTATTATTGAGGACCCTTTATTCAGGGTAAGTAAGGTAACTTGTTTATTATAAGTTGATGTAATGTTCTTCCAATTTCGGAATAGAGCTCCTTAGGGGATGGAGAATTATGCATAAATAAATACATAGCTTTAATTCAACTTCTGGGTATTGCAGACGTTAGATAGCAGTCTGCAGGTCAGAAATAAAAGTTTTGAACTAGAACTGGAAATGGAGGTGTAATGGTTAGTCAATAGTCACACTGAAGAGTTGTAATACAACAAAACATCTATCCGTGGATGACTCAATTATCTAATTATTATTACAAAATATATACATATATGAGTGTGTGTGTGTTTGTGTTTGTGTGCGCGTGTGAGTATATGTGTGTGCGTGTAATATATAATATCATCCATATACGATACATTATATAGATTATGTAAGATGACAAAAAATATACATTAAAACCTTTGCTGAAGGATATAGGGGTGTTTGTTCGAAACTGCTGAGAAGCCACGACAATATAACGGTTTTGTTTTCAAATCCCCAAAACTGTCACATTGGAATCCTCTACTGATAAAGAGACGTTATAATAATTGACAAAAATGACATAGATTCTATGTTCTCAGCGTTAAACTTTCGAGACTCTGTCCCTCTCTTTCTCTCTCTCTCTCTCTCTCTCTCTCTCCCTCTCTGTCTCTCTCTCTGTCTCTCTCTATGTACATAGAAAGAGATAAACATACATACATACATACATAATGATGCAAAAATAGATAAAGGAATTGAAACGTCTTTGCAAATATTGTAGGTGATGTGCATGCAAAAT
>OY735226.1:48401579-48501579 GCA_963457665.1 Thysanoteuthis rhombus | reverse complement strand
AAGAATGGAGACAATTCGTGAAAGATTCATTCCAGCATTAGAATAGACATACTGGAGAGAGGAGTATGATGTTCAAATGAACTTTTTTTTAAAAGTGAGGTATAAATTTAATGCAACTGAAGGCTTCGTTTTCAAACTTTACAGCTTGATTTTCAACGTTTTTCAAAGTACACACAATATGCTATGTATATTATCAACAAAAAACACTATTATTAACCGAGATTTATCCTAATATTCCAGTTTTTAGTTATTAATATCTGCAAAACATATATTATTAACAGAGAGCAATTTTAATCTTGCAACCTTTAGTTTTTGATATCTACAAAAAGTAATATTTTCAACTAAGAGCTACCGTAAGGTTCCAGCCTCAAGTTTGATGATATCTACAAAAAACGATATTATCAACTAAGAGCTATCCTTATGTTCCAGCTTTTATGTTTTGATATCTACAAAAACAATCTTATCAACATAGAGCTATCCTGATATACAATAATTTCCACTTCAATCGTTAGATAAGGATCTTGGGAGCCTTTCATGCTTCAAATCTCAATGATTCATACTTCAATTGTAAAAAAAAAGCATATATCCACGTAATACACTGATCATTTAGAATTGTCATCTCACTTTTGTAATTGATAGATAAAACAAACAAAAATTACAAATATGTCGTATTATGTGAGATTCTAATCTTTAATTATTGAGTAAATATTGAGCAAAACTTGTTGGAGTGGCCTATGAAAAGATTGAAGGGAGGGATAATCGAAGAATATCTCTCTCACTCTTTGTCAGGAATGTCTTTGTCCAAAGACAGGCGTTAAATTGACCATGACGAGCATCATCATCATCATCATCATCATCATCATCATCATCATCATCATCATGATCTTGAAATAAGTCCTAATTTTCAAAAATCAAGCGCTAATGCTGCCGGACAAAAACTGAGGGATCGATTTGAACATTTGAATTGACTCCCTCACACACGCAGACACTAAAAATCTATCGTGGATTGCCTAAAAAAATGTTGTTTTAAATTCCCTAGACATTATAAGAGATAAAAGGTTGATGGCTCACTTGATGTAGCAAGTGCAGCGTGGTGCACACAGACAGTCAGCCAACTTGTAAACTGAAGAAACCTATGTTTACCTATCAGGTGTTATTTGACAGAAGAGATCATGGCTTTAATAAAGAAAGGCTAATTACAACCAGGATTCATTGTTCTCTTGTGCTATAATAGTATAGTAATTGAACTATTATGAATATCATCAATAATAGAATGCCGTCTGCGATTTGGAGATAAGAAAGATCTGCTTATTAATTCCTTGTCTGTTTTATTTGGTTATTTGTATATATTGACTGGTTTACTTATTCGTTCATTCTATTTCCATGTGTGCTTGTTTGTTTATTTGTCGAAATGAATGTTTAACGATGGAATGGTGTATTTTTGTGTGCGTATTAGGAGCGGGGGTATACTAGGCTACACAAACCTGGGTACTACCAGTTGAAGTGAAAAATTATTAATCAGATAGATGGGTTAACAGAACGAGAAGAAGAAATTTAATGTTTGAGTGGTTAATAACTTCTAAAAATAAAGAATAAAATGGTTTGTCTGTGTTTCAGTAATAAGGAGAACAAGTATGAACGGTCATATTATATTCCGGGACAGGTGTAATCTGAAATAACGTCACACGGATAGTATGTTTAATTTGTTGATTGAGTGTGTGAAATTAAATGCAATAGAATGACGAAGGTTAAGAAAGCAGGTCATTTAGTGCGTATCGTCAAGAAGGAAGGTTAGCAGTAGTCAGAGTTGTGCCTATACATTTTTCCATTGCGATGTGAGATCCTACATAATTTGAAATCACTTGATAACAACAGAATCACGACCAAATGATATTAGAATAAATCACACAACACTTAGCGTACACTCTCCCTTTCACTACTCCATCTATGACCAGGGGATGTCCCTTGTTCCTAAGATGTGGGTGTATACGTAATGACAACGCAAGCATTTGCATAGCCAGCGACAGGTTTAAAACTCCCCATAACGTAACAATAGGACTAATATGTGTTAGTCTCTGTCGTAATTCTTTTGTGGTATCTTTTCCATCTGGGCATTGAATAAAATCATCTGGGGGTTAGGCTTTATGTTCGGGTAACGTGACTAAGCCTGATGGAATCATGAGATGCAGCAGGGATCCTTGATTAGAGGCAATAATTATTCGGCCCTGAAACCCTGCCTGATCCAAGAGTCATCATATGATGAGGGCTCCGTGAAGGCGCTCCAGCTTTTTTGTCAGCAGTAGTTGTATGAAACCCGTTAAAATCATCTCAAAATCTTCTCCTTTAAAAACTATGTGATTTTTATACTAACGAAGAATCTTGACAAGAAACAGTTCAGTAACTCTGTGAAACAGAGTCATAGGAACTGTATATAAGATGTCATTCAAAGGGAAGGTTTTTTTCTCTTTCCACTTGAGATGACCTATGTCAGGATATGTTTTACTGCTCCGATGATAACAACAAGAAACACTGCTGTTATGTGCCTGGAATACTCAACTTGCCGGGAATATCTTTTTTGCGTCCTTTCTTTTATTCGTCTACTTTTTCCTTCGTTCACTCCAATCAAGATTCTTTGTTCGAAACGAATAGATATCGAAAACCCAATGCTATTGACATATTCCTTTTGCTTTCTGCAGAGACTGTCGAACGAAATAACAAATGACAGTGATTATTACCGAAGGAAAAACGCGCTCACAAGTGAAATACGTAATACTGTACACACACATGCGTAAAGACACACACATACACACACATACACACACACACACACACACATATATATATATATATATATATATATATACATATCTCTCTCTCTCTCTCTCTCTCTCTAGATATATATATATATATATATATATATATATATATATATATACATATATATGAGAGGAAACTTTCATGTAGACTAACAATGTTTTACGCAGAATTGACGAAATTGTCTAATTGGCGGATTTTAAACTATGTTTACAGAAGAATAAATAAGTATGTAGTTTTAATTTGATCCATATTTCATTTAATACAAAATAGATTATAAAACAATTTTTTACGATCAAAATTATTATCAAAAATTTAATTACAAGAAAAGTGAAAAAGTATACGAGAAATTGAGTAAATGACTCGACTCACAGTAAATAAGAGGCTATATATATATATATATATATATATATATATATATATATATATATAGATAGATAGATAGATAGATAGATAGATGGATAGGAAGAGAGAGAGAGGGAGAGAGAGAGATAGAAGAAGTGACATATTCATAATAATAAGGTAATTAAGAGGAATGGTATTCATACGATTGAAAGAGAATATGGTAAATCCTGACATCGGAGGAACACTTTGAAATTTCCCAGTCACATCCTGAGAGAAATATCAGATGAACTTAGTTTTCATTTTGGTTTTTCTTCAATCATCATCATCATCATCATCATCATCATCATCATCATCATCATCATCATCATCATCATCATCATGTCTTCTCAATTCCGTCGTAGGACATAGACTATCTCCAAGATTTGCCACACGTGGGCGTTGCGGAGACAATACCTTCTTAATTTGTCTAGTTCGTCTTTCCATCTTGTATTCGGTTGTCTCCCTCCCTTGCCACATGACCAGCCCGTTGCCATTCCTATTTTTTCTCGTGGATTCTATGGTGTGTAAGATTCCTGTTTTCTCCCTGATATACTGTGTTGTGCTGTGATCACTCTGCATGAGGCTGAACATGATTTTTTCATTTGCGCGTCGCATTGTTCCCCTTTTTGGGGGCTGTTTCTTGACTAAGTTTCATGTTTCAGCTCCATAAGCGACCATCAGTGGTGCATTTCTTGTGTACCTTTCTTTTCAGGATTAATGGGGTTTTTCTTGCTTTTAGGGATTGAGTTGCTTTACCAAAGGCTTGTCATCATAGAGTGATAAGAATGGAAACTCTATTGATACCAATACAGCCAATTCTAGTGTTCAAAGGATGAAACGTGAATGTCAGAATGTTTTGTTTCAACAACACAATCAACAATTGAACACATCCAAACCAACGACATGATATTGTATAAATGAATGTCAGAAAAATTCTGTTGTCATCAATTTCTTGCTACTATTCATCTTTGTCTCGATTGCGATTGTCTTTTATTGCAATTGAACCAAGGTTTGGTTCTCTTCGGCATTGAGAGAATAGATTAACATTGCAGGTCCGAATAAAATAAAAAAAACTTTGCGAGAACTGAACTCACGACTCTCTGTGGTGAAGGGGGACTTGCTTAGCTTGCAACCGTTCGCACCACAGAACAACTGGAACTCAGTGCCACGTGCAAATCCAAATCATACCCTTAAACCCGCTCACTATTCTTCATCATGTTTGTTATTGACTGTCACTTTAGTATCGGGAGTCCAATATTTTATAAGATATTGTTGATCATTTTCATCGATTATCTGCAACTATCTAACTTCATTCTGGTTATTATTGCCTTTTTCAACAATGTAATGAATCATTTTATATGGACTGGTGATATATCAAATTAGGAAAGCATAGAGTAAAATGACTTTCTCGTTGTTACTGCTATTTACAGACTAGTAATTCCAGTAAATAAGTGTGCTTAGTCACTCCATCACCGTCACAGTGACAAAAATTTTTTAGTTGCATGCCATGTAGGGTGTGATCAATTAAAAATTTCAAACAAGGAGTGATCAATGTTTAAGTTATTTTCCAGTTTTTTAAGGGGCGAGCTGGAACCTTTTTCACCTAAAATATGCTGAAACAACACGGGAGATTAATTCAACATAAACTTATATGGTAAACCTTCTTTTGGATCAAAACCTATATGTGAAAGAAAGGCAATTTTTTCTTTAAACATTATTTTTCACATTATGAAGGGTAAATGTTAAAGTTCGAGCCTGCTCAAGCTCCATTGGTGTGGCCTGTTTACGTGATATATTAGAATTTATCCAGCTGGACTAACTTAAATACTGAGTGAAACCGACGTTGACAGTATTGGTTAGAGGCTTTGATGGACAGTTTTCTAATTAATTGGTTGACCATACTTTATTGCTATTTCAGGAACACTTATTTGCAATTTCATACAATTAAACTATATACATATGTGTGTGTATTTGAGTACGTATAAATTCGTCACATCAAACTAGTTAATACATTTGATTCAAATATCATCTACAATAACTCAAAATGTACAAGTATGTAAAAAAAGCCAATTTTTATCATGATGAATAGGCTTATGGACAATATAACATTTTGTTCATCCTAATTAGCATTGGAGACAGGAAGCGTTTGAAACCTTTTTTGCATATTTCTAACCTTCCCAAATACTATTCTGACTAAACCAACCAAATTTCCATATATTAAACTTACATTTGTCAGCTGATTACCCATGAGCAATTTAAGATTATCAAATATGACACATCGTTCCAAATATTTATTTGAATGGAAGAATCCAGATGTTGTTGCAACGTCAGGAGCCGTCAAAATGCAATAAATGTCACTATTTGTTCTTTGTTTCGATGAGCTTGGTGTTCTGGAAATATGTATTATTCCATAATATCATTGTATAAGCAATATCATTATCGTATCACGTATTTATCAATTACAGATTTTGAGTTTGATGTGATTATACATAGAACTATAGGCCTAAATTGAGACAATCTGATAGTGTCACTAATGTTATTCTATTTCCTATAATTTTAGTGTAACACAGGGAGAATAGAACTCTTTTTTTATTAGGCATGTCGTTTTTTTGTCAATTATCCTGGAATGCAAAGTTTGGTTTCTGAAATGCCTACAAACATCCAAGTCTGACACGACTAATAAGCTTCTTGAAACTTATCATAAAATAACTTGTGCAGTAAGTTACCGAACTAGCTGTATTAGAATAGTCAATCATTTACTTAATAATAAACGAATGCATAATTGTTTATTTAGCTAAGAAGTTCCATCAATGAATTGAGAAAAAGGTATGAGGCAAAGCCAGTTGGATGATCCAACCTATAAGAGTATTTCTTGATTTCTTCTTTTTTGATATTGCAATATATATTATCTCTGTATGCTGTAAGTCAATAGTAAATCAAGGCTTCATATTTCTTTTGCATACACCGATTCCCTCCCTAATGTGGACACAAATAATCCTGAGACCAAGTAAATCATTAGGGTGACATGTTCAACACTCTATGGCATTCTTCGACACCTTAGTCAGGATTCACAAAAAAAGCAGCAATAGTCACTTCTTTTATCTCATAATATCACAAATCACAACCAAGGTGAAATAAATTGATTGTTCAAGGCTGGACTAGATGATGGTCAAAGCCAAGAGCCGAAACAAATCTGCTACAAGCTGAAATTTGAAATATATATGTATATATGAATATATATATATATAAAAGTGTGTGTGTATGTGTGTGTGTGTGTGTGTGTGTGTGTGTGTGTGTGTGTGTGTGTGTGTGTGTAATTGTATCTGTAAGTGTACATCCGTACGCGTGTGAAGGATTACTGCATTCTATCCGTGGGAAAAATGCACAGTGGGTAAAAGATTTGGTGGCGAAATCCAGGAGTAAAACCAGATGTACTTTACACCCATGATGGCTCCTCGACGCCCATGATAGGGGAATGTAATTGATCCTGGGGAAGGTGTATGTTCAACGACGAACAATGAAAAACGGATGATACGTACATTCTTATATTGTTTTCCTTTTGTAAAGAAATGCTTCTAGGTAAATGCATTGTAGATACATATAACCAAAAGTCTCGGTTTTTTGGGTTAATTTCTTGGGTCATAACTATTCATTATCAGTATGATAAAAAATGATTAAGCATCACACTTGCAGAACCGTGTTTAGCAAGTTACTTTTGCTTGACTATTGCTAGTTTAGTGAGTGTATTCCTCAAGGTTTAGGCCTCACGCTAGAATTAATAAAGCTTTATGATTAGGAGCTGCAGAAGACAATGTCAAGTATTAAATCGTGGATCAATCTCTGTACCGAGCATGCCAATAAAACAAAATTTTCGTTCGAAGTACCAATTCGTGGATTTCAAAATTTTAAATGTATTCATTACTTGTATCCATAATTTTAGGCATCAGAATTTATAAGTTTGATTTGTTTTGAAATTTTAATGATCCAAAATTACATTGAGCAAAATACAGCAGTTCTCAGTTATATCAATAATTGGATACATTCAGTATCAAGTTGCGACGTACTTTTAAAATATGCTCACGTATTAGAATCAGCAACTTTACAGATATTTCTTCAAATTACAAACAAGTAATTTCAAGGAGACATGCTACATTGAGCGCCTGACTCATTCTTTTCATCTTATCAAACTATTCGGGCTGAATTCTACCGGATTTTGAGGATTTATTCCATTCAACTTGAATCTCAAACTGCTAGTCGTTGATTTAGCTCTTTGAGTCGCCAAAAATCAATAACTGAATGGGAAAAACGTTCATCTCAGTGCGATTTCATAGTGTAAAACTTCGATACGTCGGATTTAAGAGTAAAGTTATTATTCCTGTTCATTATCGTTATAATAAAATTAAGAATCGAACAAACTACAAATGAAATTGTTATCTGAATTCAATGAAGTTTTGGATCAGAAACACCAAGTCGATCAACAGCCATATCTATCGATTGATTATTGTTTCTTTCAGGTCTTGATGGCTTGTATGGTTCTGATGTCCACGTTTTATCAGCTAAATGGTGATATAGCTTTAATTGAGGTTTTTAGGGGGCTGGGGTTGTTCTTTTAATTAACTTGTAGCGGTTGGGAAATCTTTTTTTTTCTCTCTCTCTTTTACTGCACAGCATAATACGATGGTATCTCACCTTAACGGAAATTAAGAAGGAGATGTAACAAACTTCAAAAGGACTTAACATTCAAACAGTTGCACTGAAAAATTAAAAACTATGATGTTAAAACTATAGAGTAAAACAAAGAATTATGAAAATTGAAATCATTATATATTTGAATATGAAAACTTCTATTATTTATATAAAACATGAATGGAAAAAAAGGACCTTCCAAGCCCAAAAATGACTAAAAACAAAAAAAAAAGAAGATTAATTAGGTGTATTTTTACAATCATCTGATAGTTTCCAGGACAGAAAATAGTAGAGGGTCTCAAATATTCCTAGTGATTCTCGTACCAATCGCCTCACAGGAGTCATATTGAACACCTCTTTGTTATTTCTAGTCGGGAAATATTGTAAATGTCTGGAAATTTGGCAAAAGAACATTTGCATCGTGTTTTCATGGCAACTAGGTTGGATATCGCTCTGGAAAGTATAGGATAATCAATAAACGCTGTATCTAGATAAGTAAAATCTTTTGAACCTGCAGATGAAATTCCCCAAATTTTCAATTTTTAATTTGCATGATCGAAATTCTTGAATTGTAAGGAGTTTAAAAAGAAGAAAAAAAAATGAATGTTCGAAAAAGAGATATTTATTCACTTCATATTTCTATTTCTCTCTTTTGATTTATCTTCCTATCGCCCTTTCTCCCCTTCTCTCTCTTTTTTCTCTTTCATATTCATATTCATATTTACACACACATACACACACAGATATATATATATATATATATATATATATATATATATATATATATATATATATATATATATATATATTTATATATATATATATATTAATTTTTTAAAGATATTAAGTTGAAAAAATATCTTTATATTAATTTTTTCAGTTATTCACATCAGTTTTGAAGAAATTTGAAATGATTGAATCAGAATTATTTTTTATCATCAATCTTGTTTGAAAATTCTCTACGTTTCAGTCTTATTTGGTATTCAGTTCTTCATTCTACACTGAAATACATTGGGAAGTACCAGTATATTTGTATTTTTGTAAAAAATTTCCCGGAAAAATTTTATCGCAATTCTTCTGTACTGATGAATGGCTTTGCAAACATCCTCCTTTCAACTCAAAGAATGGTGCAGTGCCTTGAAATTGATTCTCTGTATCAAACTAAAAATTAGGAGTGTACGCTTTGATGTGTACCACAGTTGAATTTGAAAACTATACAAAGTAACAGGGACGTGCTTATACGAAAGAAAAATTCACGTTCAGAGAAGCAGTTAAACTGTTGCTTTGAGGCCTACATAAGCCATTCATATTCATAAAGAAATACAGGCTCGAAAACTAAACAATTATGCATATCAAATTAAAAAGAAACCTATATGCTTATACAAATACTTTTAGATATATGAATTATATTCTATCTACATATATTTTGATGGCTGAACGGATTTATATTTACTTATGGTTAGGAAAAGAAAAAAAAAGCAACATTTGTTTAATGAATGATGAATTTACGATGAGTTGTTGATAATTCTTACCTTTGATCTAATAACATTTTTGAAAAATCCCGTTTGGACACTGTGTTTAAATCAAACCCAAGTAAATCCTATTACATGGATTTTGATCAAGAAAAGAATGACTGAATAATATTGTCATAAAACGACAAATTTATTCTCAACAAATTATTTGACGTCCGTAATTCCATTTTTAGAGGGTTATTTTATTGTCTTCTTGACGTAATTCTCGAATTCTCAAGGTTGCAATTCAGTCACTTTATTGTATGTTTGCACACGCAAATGATACAAATTAATTGCCCCAGCGGACATGGCTAACCGTCCTAAGGGGTGCGGGCAAAATCATTCCAATGAGAGGAGGAGAAACAAACAGATAAACCGGCTTGGCTGATGGTCCCAAGGGAGCTAGCGAAAAGTAGACTGGCTGGATTACTTGGCCTTTTATCGCCAATGTATGCAATGAAAATCTACGGTTTCTGATCGTATGAGTGTGTTTACCTCAACGTGCAATTTATCTTTCCTTTCCATTTTCTCATCTTAGACTTACCATTTATTGCTGGCAAGCTTTTTTTTTTCTTCAAAAAACATTCAATCAAGTACACACTCGAGAAATATTAGACAACATTTTTTTTAGTCTTTGGAGATGTTTCATTTCCATTCTAGCAAAACTAAACCATTATATTTAGGAGAAAAATATTGTCCAGGATAAAAAAGAATATATATATATATATATATATATATATATATATATATATATATATATATATATATATATATATATATATATATATATATATATATATATATACGGTCATTTCTACTCGGGAAATGCCGGGATTCCAAGTATGAAATGAATTAATACGTAAATGCATCGATGGGTGCTGATCTAAATGATAAAAAAGATATCTATTTCATACAGCATGATAACCTTCTTTGCCAATGCAAATGATTTAAGAATTATGTATTAATGACTGATTGAATATTATACAATGAATATTCCGGATCAAATTTAGCTGGTAACTATGTGTCATTCCGTGAACATTTCGATGGAACTATATCCATCTATCTATCTATCCATCCATCTATATATATATATATATATATATATATATATATATATATATACATATATATATATATATATATATATATATACATATATATATATATATATATATATATATATATATATATATATATATATATATATATATGTATAGTATGAAGAGGATTTGCACATTTTTTCCAGCTTTACACTCCACTAACTTGACAATCAATGTCTAAAATTGAATATATCGAGCAATCTATGAAATGAATTCGTCAATATCAGACATTGTTTTACATTATATTATGCTATATTGCAAACCTGATGGAAAGTATATATATATATATATATATATATATATATATATATATATATATATATATATATATATATATATATAAGAGAGATAGATAGATAGATAGATTGATAGATAGATAGATAGAGAGAGAGAGATATGTATTGTAGGATGGATGTATCAACTGATCTAAAAAGATGTTTTGATATTTTGGCTACATCGATCTTCTGCAAAGGGTTTGGTAGATATCTTGAAATCTGAAATACAACTAAACAGTCGAAATTTGGTCAAAATTTAGATAGAGCCATGTTAAGGATTGGTCAGGTGTACCTTTTCCTCATACTAAGGTGAGAAAACCCGTTGGAGATATTGCTCTAGAAGAATCTAGTAAGTCAGCCACTCTCAAGGAAATCACAATTGTTTTCACTTGGTTTTTTCTCTCAGAATTGACTCCAAAAAACTTACTAGGTTTTACCAGATTACAGGATAAATGTCAACGTCCATTGATTTTCTTTCCAAATGACATTATCCGAACATGAAGATGCACATCCCGTCTGGCCGAGGCTGACCGATATATTTGAAACATTTTTCCTCAATGCATAAGTATGTTATGGGTTGGAGGACGGTTGCATGACTTCCTGGAGTACATTGGAACAAAAGAAAGCGAATAACCCAGCATCTGACATGAAGCCATGCTCTTAGACACACATCATTTATGACGAGGCCAGTGTGATGGCCAAAATTGTAGGCAGTGTACTTGGTGGGTCAGTATTCAAACAGCAGATAAGTGATTACTTAAAAGAAAACTATGGAAGGTATGTGTTCAGGTGAGTATTTGTTTTTTCATAGTCGAATCACCTGAGACATTGCCTATTGTCTCATGTACGTACATGTTTACAATTACCTATGTCGATGCACTGAATGCACAGGCTCAGACTCATTCATTTGTTCAATTAAAATGAAGTGCATTAAGTGTGTGTGGAGTTGCACGTGGATTAGCGTGTGTAGCCTCTTTTCTCCACATAGAAACACACACATGCACATACTCATGCAATGTTCAGGAAATAGGACCATACTTGACACGGCGAGATCACAAAACACCACAGTATATAAGAAGAACAACGGGAATCCAAGGTAAGATACAAAAAATCATTAGGAAACTAAAATGGCGATTGGCTGGTCATGTAGTAAGAATGTCGGCCCACCGCTGGACACCACGACTCACAACGATTCCAAGTGATTGAATGCAAAAGTATACCGGCTAGATTATTAAATGTGGTGAACCAGACCAGAAAGTGTCAGCACCAAAACGCTGATTTCAAAAAGGTTTGGAGGATTCTTGGGACGATTCAAGTCCAATGATTGACATTAAATATCTACAGCTGATGATAATGATGAAGATGTCGAGTGGGCAGATGGCGTGTGTGTATATGTGCGGGCGTGAATATATTCCAAAAGACATTTAATGAACAATCTTGAAGTCCATATAAGAGATGAGAAATAACTGCAAATTACCGCAAATAGATTCTGAATTCGATATTGATATGTCAGAAAACTATCCCCCATTAAGCACATTGCAATATCTGTCTGCGCTTATAGGCAGCTCTCTTCTATCCAAGCAAATTGATATATTTGAATCAAAATGCCTTTATAAAAGGGACACACACATTTTTGTGAATCGAATGCATCCAAAATATCTTATGAGACATTCAAGTTTAAAGATGAATATCAACGAAATAAAGAAGAAAAAATTACGCGGAAAAAATTGTTTTTCTTTAGGCTTATATTTCTAATTAGCATCTGATTGGAAAATTTGGATTCTTAGCAACTATTCCGACATAATATTCCTGTTATCTAGAATAGACGATCTGAGTTTGGAAACAGCGTCAACATTAAAGCAACTTTTTATTTGCTTGAACAAATAACGCAGGACATTCAGTCCAAAAATATGTTCCGGCATTATACAGGCGATATCTTCCTCAACTCTCAAATTACGTGTTCAAGAGACATGAAAAAAAATTTTGCCAATCATATCATCAATTTGCATGCAAGAATTCATGATGTCATTATTTGCAGTAGGCTCTCATATTTAACATATGATTGGGAGCATTTATTTTGACCACAGGAATGCTATTATTCAGACATATTTCAATAGTTTCTTTTAGTCAAGACCCCTTTCAGCTCCAGAAAGGAGTAAGACAAGGTGATACCAACTCACCTAAACTCTTCACAGCCTGCCTTGAGATGATCTTCAGAAGGCTAGTCTGGGAGAGTAAAGGAATTAAAATAGACGGTGAGTATCTGAGCAACCTCAGATTTGCAGCGACATTGCCCCTTTCGCAGAGAACCTACACGACCTCCAACTAATGATAGATGAACTACATGAAGAGAGAAAGAAAGTCGGCCTACACATGAACTTCAGCAAGACAAAGATCATGTGCAACAACCACATCGGGGATAAAAACACTAAGATCAAAATAGAGGACACAGAACTGGCGGAAGTAGACCACTACGTTTACCTGGGACAACGAATCTCCATGAGTCCCTCGGAAGAAGAAGAAATCAAGCGGAGAATCACACTAGGATTGCAAGACTTCGGCAGAGCTAGCTCAACCTTTAAAAATGAGAAGATCCCATTAATCCTAAAGAGAAAGGTGTATAACTAATGCATCCTCACAATAGTCACTTATGGAGCCGAGACATGGAGCCTAACCAAGACACAGACCTGTAAATTGAGAACCATGCAAAGTGCACATGAAAGAATAATGGTGGGCCTCACATGGAGAGATCACAAGACAGCACAGTACATCCGAGAAAAGACAAAGGTCAGCAACATCATAGAATCCATTAAAAATCTCAAATGGCAGTGGGCTGGCTATGTTGCAAGAATGGCAGACAACCGATGGACATCACAACTCATGGATCCCCCAAGATCACATGCACAACCGAGGCAGTCAGAATATTAGATGGGAAGACAAGCTAGACAAGTTCAGGAAGTACTGGCTCCGCGACGACCATGATAGAGAAGCGTGGCAGATCCTTGGGAAGGGTTATGTCAAACTACGGACGTTAAAAGACTGATGATGATGATGAAGTGTAGACAATAGTATATCAAAATTCAATAGAATTCTAACAAAGGGGTAAATATATGATGCAAGACAGTATCCAGTGTAACTATATTTCATCTTAGACAAATCTTTTCAACAGTTATTTGTAATATCAATTGTGCTCAACATATCTGAAGTCAAAGATGGTCATCAGGAACTTAAAATAACCATTACTTAACTAATCCTAGTTTTTTATTTTCTTTACTGCTTTTGTAATATCAAGGGCAGCGCTATATCAGATCGATATTTGAACAGTTTGCCAATCGAAAAGTTGATTTACGAGATGGCGTCCAAGATGGTTGCTAAATCATTAAATTCCCATTGCTTGTCCATTATTCAATTTAGACAAGTACTCTTAGTGCCCTATCCAATGTTCTGTGGGTATCAGAATACAATTAGCGTAGTTTAACAGTGATTTTTTTTATTATAATTTCAACAACAGTGGACGATTTCACATTTACTAGATAAAATACATTGATTCCTGACAAACACAGAATCTCTGCCATTCTGTATTCAGTTGGAGTTGAATTGGTTGAACCGTGCGAGGACAATGTTTATTTTGTGACAATTAGTGGGGATATGAATGAAATTACCATCTAAATAGAAAGTTGCTCGAACATCCGTGCTTTTTTTCGTTCCTGACAGTCTGTGTACATTGTTGAATGGTATTATGAAAACGAGGCAGGTGGGGGCATGAATAAGATATACGATTGCTCATGTGATTCAGGCACATGACTTCATTATTCATGATCGAAAAATACCTGCCCCCTCCACCAAAAAAAACTTACTTCTGGGAAATTCCAATTCTTAGTTATATTCATTTGGAAGGACACTACGGTTAGGAAGCCTGCAAGCTTGGATCTGTAAACTGTACACTTAGATTCTGTAACTTCTTAACTACACAGCCATTATAACGGACAAACTCTCTGTCTCGGGGGTAATAACATATACTGACCTTTGCCATTACAAAACCAACTGCTAATTAATGGGATGTAGCAAAATGAGTTAGTTCAGGGATCGTACAAACTATAAAAAAAATTAAATCTGACTGTGAATACCTTTCAAACAAAATTCATATGTATTCAAGTATTTGTCGATGGTGATGTCCTGTTATTTAACTATCTATTTTCTTTCTAGGAAGATTTTGGACATTTATTCCTTAATGCATTCCTGATCATCTCGACGAAACTGAATGATACAGTTGTGACGTAACTCCACGCATCAGAACTTTTGTCATACTTTTTGGTTGTACAAAGAGGATACTTTGATTCGAGTAGCAGTATAGTAATGACAAGGAATCAGTACCATTCTTAACCTGATTTTGTTCATCTGGGGTGATTTATGAGAAATGACACATGGGACTAAACATCTTTCGAAATGAGTCGCATCGTCGGTCCAATGATCGTCCGTTCTTTTGATCTTTCTATGCTAAGAAAGGATATATGGTATTCAATCTGATTCCGTTATCTTTTTCCACGGTTTAGTCTCTTTCATCTAAAGTTTGGATCGGATGCGTTATTAGTGGTTTTGAAATGTGTCAAGTATCATAATGTATTCTGTCGTGAATGGTTGTATCAATGTGGTCTTCTACGGATGATATAAATCTTGGTTTGAAATGCTTCGATTCAGTTGCCCCTTATGAGCTAAACTCTTGCGTACATCAGCCTGTATGCAGAACTTTTTGTCGAAAAGAGTTCTTTCTATCTTTATACCCATCTATATATCTCTGGGATGTTTGGGAGCCTAAAGTACGAACATCGAAAAACCGAGAAGTAACTTAAAAGAAAGAGTATTTCTCTTTTATCAAAAATATTCGAGAAAGTCGTTTGTAAAAGTTTCTTTTTAACTTTATTCTTTTAAAGGCGTAAATGAATCATTGAATACTTTTTTTTAGAAATAAGATATCTAAGACAGTCTTATGAATTTTTAACGACCCTATAGATTTTCTTGTTCTAATTTTTTTATGTAAGTATGTATATCAATGTCTTTGAAATTATTATCACAAATCTGTGTGTATAACTGAGAAAGAGTCAGTGTGCGTCGGTGTCAAAACACGCACACGTGTGTGCATATACACATACAGTGATAACAGAAAGTATCATATACATTTCTGAAAGGTTTATTTTCATAAACTTATAAACCTTGAGAATTAAATGAATTTGGAACAAGGAATTGTGTCTTTTGTACACAACTTTTCTAAGTCCATTCTTGTTTTAGTATTGATGTCGATTTTGAAAATATATACGAATGTCAAGATATGTTTTTCGAAACTTATAGTATATTCACTTCCTTTTGGACGTGTTTGAAGCTGATTATAAACTACGTTATTTTCCCATTATCCTATTTCTGCACCATGAACGTATCATTTGGCCTATACAACGTAAATAAAATAAACTAGAGAGAACGAGGCATCTGCAAGAATCGAACCAGTGACTGGCTGGGTAGCCATTTCAACACAGAGTTACTCTTATCATTGAGCTAAACTGCTGCCGGTGATTAAAAGACCTAGATGATATTTTCAACTCTTGTTTCTCATTTTGCTTGTTCATGGTATATATTTGTTCTTTTGGTCTCTTTCAACAGAACAATTATGTTATTGAGCTGTGGATATATGATCTGACTGGATGATTATGAATTGCACAATAATGTATGACTTTTTCCAATTTATTTAGATTATAAAAATCATAATTTGGAACAGGAGTTTTGGTTTCTGCATAACCAGTGGCTGTTTAGCTCAGTTGTAAGAGCAATGTTACGTTAAAGTGGCTAACGTATCAGTTGCAGTTTCGATTCTTGCAGCAGCCCCATTTTCTTTGATTGGTTATTCTATTTACCTTGTCTGCACCATAGGGATCTTTAGCTGTGTAATCACGGGAGGGGGGGGGTATTTCCAATAAAAGTTTCAATATGAAAAAATGAATTTATAACCATTGTCATATAACCAATTGCTAATAACATAATTGTCACGTTAGAAGAAATAAGTAGAGCAGGTCTGGATTGTGAATAATCTAAATACGAATTTTGAATTAAATACACACACACATTTTTTCTCAGAGTTTGTGTTTGTGTGTTTGTGTGTTCATTCAGAATAATTCCTGGTATTACCATAGAGAAAAGTTGTATTTTTTTTCCATTTTCGTTTTCATATTTATTCTTTCATTGAATCGATTGCTCCGACATAAAGAATGTAAGAATTATATTTTCATTTTTCAATGTCAAAATTGCAGATTTTATGTGGCGTCATCATTTTTAATTTCCAAAAGAATAATTTATCATTCAGGGAGCCTGAGGTTTATTCAAAAAGCTCGGCGTTCATTCAAGTTATCGTCTCGACTTCTTGTTACGGCACAGTGAAGAATCTGGGTTATCTTTCATTTTTTAGTATTTTTCTTTTGTGTGTAGGAAGCGAGAATCACGCACAACGTTATATTGATCTTGAAATAACACAAAATTTCAGAAACTGAAACAGTGATATCATAGAATCCATTAAAAAAAAAAATGATATGGGCTGGACATCTAGTAATTGTGCCAGACAACTGCGGGCCATCACGACTCAAAATGAGGACCCTATTATGAGTTTGTGGCAAACAAAGCTCGTTCAGGAAGTACTCGCTCTGTGGGGCATATGAGAGAAGAATCCGGTTAAGGTGTACGTCTTACAACAATCGCTAAAAGGAGGAGGAGGAGGAGGAGGAGGAGGAGGAGGATGATGATGATGATGATGATGATGATGATGATGATGATGATGATGATGATGATGAATATTTAGAATGGACTATGGGAAATTAGGTCTGCCTTTACTTGAAAAACATACATCATATGGGCATAAGAAACGTAAGACATCTTCCTGCCGCTAATATTCATCGAATCGTTGGAAAAAGTTTAATTTGTCAATCGCCTTGGAATCTGCCTGTATGTTTTGATTTAAAGACTGCAGGACGAAATTCGAGAAAGTCGTAATGAGTAGAAAGGGTGTCAAACACTTAAAATTGATTGAAAATTCCAAAAAAAGACTATAAAAGTATCCAGGAAGAGAAACTGAGATAAATAAAGCAAAGGGTGGAAAGAATTTTGAAGAATTAAATTCAACTATTTGGGAAAGGGATAACAGAAAGAAATGTATTTGTGAGCGCAGAGGGAGGGGAGATCAGACAAAAATATGGAATAAAATGCATGAATATATATATATATATATATATATATATATATATATATATATATATATATATATATATATATGTGTGTGTGTGTATGTGTCTGTGTCTCTGTTTGTGTGTCTGTTTTTTTGTCTGTGTGTGTCTGTGTGTGTCCCTTGCTTAAATAAATCAGAGTACCTTACGTTTGTACAAGCACTCATTACCTGAAGATAATCTGAAATTCTCTAAAATTATAAATTTCTATTCAAAATCAATATTTTAAAAAAAGGGCAAATCGACACAGGATTTCGGCATTGTCGGTCAAAAACTACCACAATGACCCTCAAAGTGCACTTTCTAGAAAGAAAAATGTTGTCAAACGGTGTCTAATATTATACTCATGCAAACTTTCAAATTGGTTGGTTGTTACCTACGAAATGTGACCTGGAGCGCCTTGAAACACAGACAAACAGATTCACTGGTGAGGGAAGAATAAGTAACTCATTCGGCTGTTTGGTCGACTCGGCTATTCATGCAGCTTTAGTGATTCGATGTACAAACAATGCATAGATTACTGTTGAACAGGGATATCCTAGTGAACCATTTGATGAAGTATTAGCGGCAACAACCTTTTAATGCTCCTCATTGGACACAAAGCTTCGCCAATATTCGCCAAATCACTCTACCAAGCGTCACGGTGACAATATTTTCGTACCCGTCTAAATTATCATGACATTTTTTTATGCTGGTCACACTTTCATATAAGATCTCTGGGGATCCTTGTTGCGGATCGGGATACCAAACAGTTGTCTGACATTCTTGTAACATGGCCTGCCCACTGTCATTTCCTTGTAAACGTTATACGCTGATCAAACTTTGAACCAAAGCAATAACATTCTCCTAGGTCAATTGATCCATTGCTGGGCTTGTAGATACTTTTTTTCTTATACATCACAATCGTATGAATGTAACTTTGTTTTGGAGATTTGATATCATTAATTATCAAAAATTTGTAAGAGTTTTTGCAATAAATGCGTAACTTCTACATTCAGTGATATTCCTGAAGAGTCCTACTATTTTCATTAATGTTGGAGAAATTCTTGAATCAATGTTTCAAGTTTTAGCTATCGTGTGTCAAAACTATTACCAAAACTGTTTACTTTTGTGTCCAGATCTTTTCAGTTTTTTAGCTGCTCGGTTCGGCGATGCATATATCGTGTTTAATGACAGGACAAATTGGACTAATGAACTTTGAAAATTTATTCTTTACTATTTTAGACAAAACATTTCTCTTTTCCCCGATCTCCCCCTCCAAAAAATTCCTTAAACGAGGATCTAATTTGTGATGTGAAGTGGACCCTTTGTTAAATGTCACACTGTTTCCTGAAAATTCAGACTTCTGAAAAATCATCAAGTCCGACAAAAGGTGAGAGCAGAAAGATATTCATGAAGCTATCTTGTTCTTTTGTTTTTTATAATAAACCACCCAAAACAACGTAATCTGACAAAACTTATTGGTCACATGACGGTCTCCATTGAGAGACGGACCTGTTCTCTTTGTGTCGACCAATCTTCGGTGTTTTGTCCCTCTCTTTCCAGTTCAACAGCGTTTTATTCGATTAGATCATTTATTACTTCGTCCATTTTAGTTACGTTTGGTCGTCCTGCTTTGGTGTTAACATCCTGTAATTTTTCTCATTCTCAAGTACATTCTCACATACCTATATATCTCTTCCTCTCTTTCACTCCATCTTTCTATCTATAAATCTATCCTACGGTCTCTTTCCCTGACCCCCGATATCTATGTCTTGGTCTACGGCACTGTCTCTTGTGTCTCTGTCCCTTCCCCTTTTTCTTGCTCCTTCACTCACTCACTCATTCTTTGATTACAAGCATTGTCAGTAATGGTCAACATATTTTCGAACCAGATCGTATCTCGGCATTGCTCATGTCATTTTCAATCACTTGAGACATGGACCTGCTGTCTCCTTACTTTTTATTGTGTGTTGAGAGAAGCTGTTTTACTTGAAGATGTTGAAGGTATTATCAAGTAGAAGGAAACCTTAGCATATGTTATAATCCTCTGCATACTGCCAGTGAAAGTTCGGGGCGTTTTATTCCAAAGTTTACGTTATACTGTTCAGTCGAACATTAACTCAGCACAAGTCTATCATGAGATTTAGATAATTGCTCGCAGATGTTTAACAGAATTTTATTCATTCCATGCTCCGTGGACAGAAGCGTTCAGATATCTCTGTTCCTTTGTTCTATGTATATATCTCTGTCTCTTCTTCTGTCTCTCCAACTCCCTCTATTACATCACTGTAAGTATCAAAGTTCGATTCTAATTGTAAATATTCAAATACCTCAGCTTGCTTGATTTGTTTTGTTCGAATGTGCCCTTGAGTATGTATATTTGCGCGTGCGTACGTGCGTATGTGTGCAGACCTGAGGCCTATTGAAACTTCCTGCTTTGAACAATCTCGATGTATATAAGTTTTAAATATGACCAGTCGAAAATTTCTACAATGCTTTTCCATAGGAATAGAGCATTCTGGTGGAGGAAGAGTTTCTGCGTAAATGAATATATCGCTTAAATTTAGCTTTATCGACCACCCAGTTCCGAAGTCTAGAGATTGCATATCAGCCTCCGGGTCAGATGTGAGGGTTTCAATTCTGCCTCGATGGGTTGAAGCCTATGGCCACACTGAATAGATGTCTGTGGATGACACTATATATATACATATATATATGTATAAATATGTATGTATGTATAAATATGTATGTATATATATATATGTATATATATAAATATATATATATATATATATATATATATATATATATATATATATATATATATATATATATATATATAAATAAATAAAATTTGGTATAACTGTTATTGGTTGAATGAAAAGCACTCTCAAAGAGCAAAATTTGTTCTCAGGTTTTTCGAAACAGTAAGTTGACTTTCTAAAGGACAAAAAATCAGGTTAACTGAATTTTGATTCATCTTTCGGTGATTCGAACTCACGAATAAGTAATCAGTACCTTGGTTCTCATGCTTAACTGACAGCTTTCCCACGGCTACAGAAAATTATCTTACAGATATGCAAGGGCTTATTTCATTCCAATAAACATATTTATACTAGAAAAATTCTTTTATAATTTTCCATTAATTATATTCGGATTTATTCGTAAAAAAATGACGAAATTATTAATGTCTGGATAAGCACTAAGGAGATTACCACAGTTTTGCTGGATATTTTCTTCAATAATTAAAGTATCTTAGTTTCAAGTGTTTTTAAAGTCTTCTCTCAACCCGAGCTGTTTTGATTTATGAAAAGACATGAAGGCTTGAGAGTTTCAATGGACTTATGTCCACTATAATGACATAAAAAGAATGCAAATTAACCAATGAAGTGTATGAGCGGCAACTAACAGATAAGAACTTGGCATAAACGTTTATATGTTTAGATTTACAGTACAAAAGTTTTAGACACAAGTTCCAGTTGGAATGAAAGGAGGAGTTGGGTTCGCCCCCTGCAAGCACGGGACTTATACATACTTTATTTATTGCATTCATCTTTCTAGGTTTACGATTTTAACAACAAAGAGAATAGTTTGGAGCTGATTAAAATTATTTGTGTTATAATTTCGCATCAATAGCTCAAAACCAAACCCGCCTGATGCCAGTCAACGAAATAGCGGAAGATACCGTTCGAATCAGACTCATATTCAGGAGAACAGCTTCCCACCTGCTATCTGCCAGAATAAGAGGACATCATGATTTCATTTTTAATTTTCACTAGTTTCACATCAGTTTTAATTTTTCTGATGTTCTTATCACAATTCTGACTTGATCTATATTTTTACAGCAACAATTTAACAGCATAATCGGAGATAAGAAAAGGAATCAAACTCACACCCGCTAACCAAAGGGAGTCTCCCATACACCTGGCAGCTTTTAATCATTTGGCTATTGGGTATCATAGTTAAATATAATCCGATTTAACGATGATGAATATTCCACCCAATGATACGAATAAAGGGAAATTAAAAATGGATTGGAAATAGTTCACTTTTCATATGAATTTTTTGAAACATGTTATGTATACGATTCAAATTGTTCGCTCCCTTGATAGAGAAATTTGATACACCCGTATCGAATTTACTTGGGCAAGTAGCAAAGAAACCTAGGTCGTCATCGTTTCATTTAATCATATTTCTGGCACAATATTATGTTGTCAGCCTTATCATTGAAAAGAAAACATTTATTTCAAACAAAAATAGTTATCTTGCAGCATAATCTTCTCCTTTCTCGATGCACGACTATGTGCTTCTCCATGAATTACTTGAATCAGACAGTAGTAAGCATGTGTTTATACGCCAAGTAAATATGTAGATATAACAAAGTTTATATAAACTGTCGGTATGGATATCGTCTTCGTAAAGTTGTTTGCTGAAGGCAACCCAAAAGATGAATATAGACACTGGAAGGACATAGTTCGTCAAAATACGACACGATCAAGTCTTTTTAGTTCAGATCAAGGTGAGAGATATTTCAGTGCTTGGATTCAATACATAAGCTCTATATTTGAAGAATCGGTGCAACACAATCTTCTTTGCTTTTGTTTCCTATTTAGCTTGCTTTGTTCTGTACTAAGCTGACTGTAGTAAATGATTTCGTATAATGCTTCGTATAGTTTCTGAAGCATTCAGCTGCTTGATTTATTTTTATTTTTGGTTTTGATCTTTGTTGAACATGTTTTTACTGTTAAAAAAATCGCCAAGCGATACTGTCCCTAAAACTATCAAGATAGGTATCCTCAGTGTCTAAGTTGCACTACCTGGCTAGCTATGTATCACGTACACGGGCCACATCATTGGAAGTGAAAAGCTGAAAATTAAAACATTCACTCGTTTTATTTTGAATTCTCATTTGAATCAGGTGTTACGAGGGGTTTATTAGTAAAACAAGTTCATGCTAAATTGACCCTTCAATTCATGTTACGTTTTTTTTTTTCTAATTCAAACCTTTTTTTAGTGATGAATGCCCAGCAAAGGGCGAGAGAAGTAACTTATCCATTGATCACCCTTTTTCCTCTAATTTTTTGAATTGATCACCCCAACCTCAAAATATCATACGACGTTCTCGGCGTACGCCTCAATATACCAGTCCATTTAGTTTTTTTGTTTTTTAATATTTTTTCCCCGTTCGTCTTGATAATCAGTGCAAAATGTATTCTTTCTCTAACAGGAAAACCTTTTCATATTCAAACATTTTTATAGCTATGCAATAACAATTTTATGCCTAGATTACTTGATAACCCAGATTGGTGTGAAAACATTTCTCTTTCATATTCGTTAAATCAGAAGTCACAATATATTTCCCCAGTGAAGATGGCTCCTACTCATAAGCTTACGTTCTTGCTTTTTCCAACTCTGTGGCGCCAACATAGATTTCTTGTGAAGCTAAAACATGTTATTATATCTTTGTTTTCCTTTGTTGCATACGCTAAAGACAACGCCACATTTTAGTAGCGTTGAGATCATGTGAGAGTTTTTATTGCTATTACAACCCTTTCAGATTTCCCTTTTTTTCTGGAGAAATTTTGAGTAGCATTTATTTATTTTCTATCAATATTTCTGACTAGCGTAAGAATTCTACCATAATTCCTTCTTTTGTGAGATGCTGATACTTCTATTCTTAATAAACACAAATACCCACTCTGTAATTTTCTGACTTAAGTAATTGAATATCTCATTATCTAGAGTAAAATGGCTCAGATATCCAGCTCTGATTGGAATCATTAAAGACGGCCTTTCAATGTGAATTTCCTATTTTATAAATGAGGGTAATGAAAAGCAGAACGATTAAAACGGGAAAAACTCAAACGGGGAAAATTAGATTCAGTTTATATTATTTCCAACGGTTACCAAAGGGAAACATGTGATTGGTTTCCCATTTCTATCATCTGTAAGCTATAATTTTTTTCATAGTATTTTTCATCTCAAAGGTAGTCATGTTTGGTAACTAAGAGATATGCCGTTTTCCAATCCTATAATCTCGAAAATATAAGGAATTGTTGAGCGTCATTCTGATCAGAGATCTGATCTGATCTCAAGATTAGTCATCTTTTGAACATTGAGAGGACATTAAAGATGGAGAGTTTTGAAATATATGCATTCTGCCCACAAAAAGACGGCTAGCATCTGTCTGACAAGAGGTTGTAAAATATTGTATAAAACACACACACATATATATACATACTCATTTATATACGATACTGTACATTTTCTCTCTCTCTCTCTCTCTCTCTCTATATATATATATATATATATATATATATATATATATATATATATATATATACCTATATATATATATATATATATATATATATATATACATGATAATTCCCATGATTATATACATATATACAATTATTGCATCATCCACAGACAGATGTTTTTATATGTATTACATCTCTTCAGTGTGGCTATGGACTTTCATTTATCCCATCCAGTACCACGAGGCAGAATTGAAACCTTCACTTCAGACCAGTGGGCCGATATCCTACCATTACGGAACTGGACAGTCAGAAAGGCTGTATTCAAGCAATATATTTGTTTACCCAGGATTCTCTCATCCACAAGAGTGCTCAATTCCAATAGAAAAGCATTGCATAAGCTTTCAGTGGTAAGTTAACTCTCTTAAAGAGTGCTCAAGTATAGATATATATACATATATATATATGTGTGTGTGTGTGTGTGTGTGTGTGTGTGCGCGCGATCTTTGAAATATCTATAAGATACATAAAATGTACAGTATTGCCCATAGATGAGTATATCCTACCACTTTCTCAAAGAATTTTTTTTTCGAAACCAAACGTAGTAGGATTGTTTTATTTCTATTGAAAAAGTGCACAAATAAAACGGATGTGATATTTTCGCAGGTATGTATACATACCAATATTATTGGCAACAGGGTTTCAAAAATTGAGTTGTACCCATATATGGACGATACTGTACCATGTAATCTTCCTTTTTCTTATTTTATTCCAGAATTCACATTTTATTAGACGGCAATTTTCGCAAGTTTTTATATCGCCTTCACAGAAGTCTATACCGCACGTTACAAAGCATATGTACGTACACCGACATGTAAATAAACTTGAATTATTCTTAAATAAAATGCATCAATATATGCGTAGTTATTACTATTCATTTCTCATTCGCTAATAACTCAAATGAGAATTACAATTTTTAAAAAAGTTTTTCTTGCTGAATTCTGTCTGCTTAGTATTTTTATGCTTTAACGTTTTCAAATATAAGTATCAACAATTTTCCTCTATTGTGATTAAATTCCAAATCAATGAATAGGTCTCTCAATTCCACTAAAATGGAAATTGTTCGCGTAAACAAATCTTCACTAAAGTATGTGTTAATATTGTCTGAGTTGATAACTCAAATTTCTAATTGTGCTGGAATTATTTGAATAAACAGTATTTGATTTTGCAAAACAGAAAAAGTCTGGAAAGGAAGAATTCTTTCTGATTTTTCTCTCTTTTTTTGTTAGAATTGTCACTTCTTCATTACATACATATTTGGTCTCGACGGACTCAAACTTTTTGCGTTTATTTTATTGTGACACTATAATCAACACTTCGTGCCTGTAGAGAATAGAATCATACAATTTCCTTTGTCTTGATATGTTTTTCACGAAGGGTTTCAATAAATTTGGATCAATATTATCATCATCACCATCACTGTCATTGGTTCGTGGCTGGATATTAAAGCAAGCTTTTTTCAATACTATTTTTAATACAATTCTCCTAATGGTACATATTTTGCTCGGAGTCCCTGTAACTTTTCGTGCTCAAAAGGTGAATAACTTGGTCGAAATAGTCTTGGTGCAATTCTTTATTAAATATGACACAATGTCTGGATCTCTCTGGTAATGTCAGCATAATTCGTTATCATCGTTTGCGTGATCCCTGTGTTGGCTGAGGGAACTAGCACAACTCCAGACGGTATTTTTCTGGATGTTAACTGATATTATTTGCTTCATGTGAATGATAATATCTAGCCACTTTGAAATTTCAAAGCAGCCATATCAGTTCAGTTTAATCCTTTACCTAAGAGCAGTGCTTCAAAGTGTCCCGTGTTCAATTTGAGACCTATACGTCCCAACAGTATCTCTGACTGCATTTTCTTTATTTTCAAATGGAAGTTAAAGCTGACCTTTCATAATAAAGTATGTTAACAAATTTCAAAGTGTCGAAATTCCGACTCGTTGAAAAATCCTGTTATCGTAACTACATTTACTTGTGTACATGTATTGCAGTTTTGAGGTGAATACTTCAAGATAAGCTGCCTATCTTTCTAATATATCTATAAAACTGGGTAATATAAATGGAAATATCAAGATATACAGCTGTAACTCGGATAATAGAATGAAATTAAGTTCTTTCCCAAAGTCTATCGCATGTCTTATGAAAAGCAGCAGAATGCCAGATGAATAGGTTCACGATCACTGAACTACATATTTCCTACCATTCAATGTTAGTTGTCATTATTCAGCCATGAAAAAGAAACGTAATAGGTAGAAATTTAATTCCGAGCATGGAGCACTGAATGTGTAATCAGGCCTCCTCTCCGACAGTTTTTACCTGGAAGGCTTTCTAAGGATTACTTGGTATACATAGCACTCATTTATTTTCCTTTTTGATGAGTACGTTGCTATATAAATTAAATTTCAATTGTGAAAATATGTATTCCTCGTTTTCCTTCATTGCTATTTACTTCAAGGCATATTTCCCATGAACTCTACTTATTTATTTGTCTAATTTATACTTGACGCTTTGATGGTTTTTTTTTTTCTATCCGGAGGCTTCAATCTAAATGTTATTGTTAAACTCATCAAATGGTGTTTCCTCTTTCCAGGCTCAACACCATCGCTTTGTAGATGATTACTATTCAAACACTTTGATTATAGGCTCGTTTTTTTCTTTTTATATTACAAGTGCATTAGATAACTCAAATATACTTATACGTGTTTAAACCTGTGACGTTTCCTAGAATATATATATATATATATATATATATATATATATATATATATATATATATATATATATATATATGTATATACATATATATATATATATATATATATATATATATATATATATATATATTAAAAGATTTTGAATTGAATTCTGTATACAACATTTCAACATTAAATCGTGTTTCCATTGTTTTGAATTCGTTTAAATTTGTCGATATTCAATCCGTATGAGACTAGTAGGATGAGGTTTATTAAATGTACCTAATACTTATATATAAGCACACACTCACACACATGTATATATACGCTTGTGCATGTATGTGTGTATGATAGTTCTTCAGCATTGATAATTCTGTTTTGTATCAAGTTTATAGAAAAATACTGATAGTTAAAAGCCGAGAAAATAGAACAAACATTCGAGCCTGATTTTGATTTTGATTTTGTTTTTACCTCAGTGGGAGAACATGAATGTAATCAACATCTGAAGAGCTCTACTGGTTGACATATCAAACCAGGAACAATGCTGGATGCGCAACACATGGCAGATTATGTACCAAAATTTCAAAGAAGCTTGGCACAAACGGTCAAACAGATTTTTGAGAAAAAGAAAAAAAAGGAAAACCATTATCAGATTCCTGATAATCCTTCTCTCAGTGAGGACCCATTCCTTGGTTATGGGAAAGATTGGATCGGATATTTTGAAATTTTATCAAACAATCCATCTCTAGTGTACTGTATAGACTTTTGAGGTAAACGCTTCACAAATACAAGAATCTTTGTCATCTAAGTGTTCCGACTGTAGAAGGCACTTCTGATTGATTATCAACTCAGAAACTTCTTACATCCTTTGAATAAACTATTCATTATCTTTTTTTATACATCTATGTGGCATATTATAAGTAGATATATTTGAATACATCAAATACATTAGTTCTGAAAATACACCTTGTATCTTTTTATTTTGTAATTTCAAGCCCTTTTTGCCAATGCTTTGCTCTGGTTGATACTTTCTTATCACAGAAAGACTTAGATAATCCTTTGTAATTGGGAAGAGCCTAAGCTCTAATCATTTTCCAGATAAGGGATTGCCGACTGTGAGAGGTAATCTTATTACCCTAAAATCGGTTTAAGATGGGAAGAGTAAAATGGAATCCTCGGAAGCAACTCCATCTGAGCCAGGAAAACCGATCACTGGTGATTAGTTTACAATTACTTTGGAATTGGCAATCTTGCAAATAAATAAGTAATTCGGTTTCAAGCCTTTTACTTTAGAATAACGTTGTTTTCTTTCCTTTTTTTTTTTTTGTATTTTCCCAAAGAATCAAATCATTCACTAATTCCAGTTGCTCGTTTTTCAGCCATCGAGAAACATTTGGTTATCGCAAAAGAAAGCGAGAGAATGAAAAGAAAAGAATGGGAATAGAATAATCGATTACTGCAACTTCGATTCCCTGTGGGGTTTGAGGAAGTCACTGACCTATGAATCTAATTTTGTTATTTGTTGAGGCTCTTCTTCCTCATTCTTGAGCTTGAACATGTCCCATTGAATAACCCAGTCAGTTTCATCTGAGGAGGTTAGATAAATGTAGACTTGAGAAGAAAAAAACACCCGAATGCACGCACGAACACTCACGTATATCAATGCACGGAGGTCAAATACATCTCGGTGTGTCCGTAAGTCTGCATGTGAGTGAAGGGTTAGTTGACTTATGCGGATTTTCACCGATTTGAATTTTTTTTTTCTCTCCTACACAAAGAAAGACATTAATCCTTATCGGAGATCAAGAAAAATTCGACTAGATCTTTTGATCCGTTCTCATGAAAGAGTAAAGCACGGATACCTACTTTGCATTGTGGGATCATAAATATGGCACCCATAGTTTCAATTGATATCCAAAATGTCACTACAGCTGGATTTCTTATAACAACGCATCTGCTGAAAGTCACAGATTAATTCAAGTATAAATATACTAACGCATACTGATGTGTATATCTGTATTTTTATATAAATGAGATCACGTAACATTAAATCCATTTCACGGTATTAGTTTCTTCTAAACGACTCAAATTGGTTTGCATTTGTCTGAAGAAATTCAATTCTTTTTATTGTGTGTGTCCACAGTTCGAGAACACAATCCTTTCGTCTTCATTTATTCTTCTTCTAGTTTACGCATCATAGACTACAACACAAAATGCCGCGAAAAGTTGGCTTGAATCTTTTTAACCAAGAAATACATGTTTGGAAAACCTCAAATCAACAAGATCTCAATTCTTTTCTAATTTTCTTATCTTACCGTACATCTGATGGAGATTTCCTCTTTGAACTTAACATACAAAGATGCACGTATTTGAACACTTCGCTTCATTCTACTTATAATAAAAAGGGGATAAAAGTAAATTTCGGAAAAAAAATATTTGACTCTCAATTGGGTTTAATTTGATCACTTTATTTGAAGATGATGTGAGCAATGAATCAAAGATCTGTTTTATAGACGAGTGTTAAAGTGAAAGTATTAATAATGGCTGATTCTTTAGAAGTTTTGTAGTTGTTCAATATTGAGTTACGCTGAATGGAGTTGAACAAGATGATTAAAGTGAACTGAAGAGACAATGTCCAAAGTTAAAGGCTGAAAGAGAAAACAAAATATCTGTATTTCATCTCTCTTTGATAGTCTTCTTAAAAAGTTGTTCTCATGGGTGTTTATGAATTCAAATGGTCTGACTGACAGTGATAATTCCAATCTAAATAAACCGAAGAAAAATGATTTGAAATCGCTTCTACAAGTATGTTCGACCCTCGGAAATGATATACGGCTCGATTTTACTTGTAATATATCAGATACTAAACGTATTGGATTTCAAACACATCATCACGTATTCATCTCAAGAACAACCTATCAAAGTTAAGCACTGTCATCGTACTTAAGTCGGACTTCCTAAGATGAGTTCATGGTGGCTACAACTAGGACTACCATACTGACAGACATTCTTTAGACTCTATCGAACATTTACTTAGTAATGTTCCGTTCCCTTTATCTTTCCCATCTCTACATCTTTTATCCTTGTAGATCCCACCACATATCCGTGTCGGCAGAAACTCGTTTAATTTAATTCACTCATGAATTGAACATGGCACTGCTGTTAACCTCTCTGTGTGTTCTTATTTCTGAGTTTTGTTAACAATCCAACTAACTGTGTACAAACCTTGTTTTTGCACTTAAGCAGTGAACGCGTTATTTACAATGATTTCGACAACCATAAATGCAACTTAAGTTGTAAACGTAAGTTTCTTCAGTTTTTAAGCTTACCTGGCTGGTTGGCTCCATATGAATGTTTCCTGCGCACAAGAGGCAGCAATGGAGCTCAAAACATTTACTCCATAATATGTATTGAAAAGTTAATTTTGTTTTTGACTTCATTTAGTTTGTATTTTGCATTTGATTTTTAATGCATTTTTTTGCTTTATTCCTCGCTCGGTATGTATCCAGCATTATTCCTGTTCGACAACATAAACTTTTTTTTTCACTGTCCAACAAATGATGAGAAATGTAACCTGCTCATCACTCATCTCTTTTTCTCGATTCTCTATGGATCACTGCCGAACACGACAGCTACTAGAAGTATCGGTCATATGACTGTTTCTCTTATTTGTCTCACCATACATCATTATACGAAGTATTCATCCAAAGTGTAATACAAACTTTCACGGTAAAAATGAAAACACTTGCTCTGTTTGGCTTTGTTCATACATAACACTTTTATCACATGAAACAATGAAGTGAGTAAAAAAAGATTTATAAAATAAGGTACATATATTTATTTTGATATCATGGGCAAATTATGATGATTGCGTTGAAAGATTGGAAGGGAATAGTATACGGATATAAGGCGAAACCTTTATTTATTTTATTTTTTTTTCGATGTTACCAATTTTCATTTGTGTCTTACGGAAAATTATTTGTATCACGAATCTTAGGAGGAAATTTTTGCATAGAAATCATGCAACACACTCACCATTTTGTTACTACATTAGGAAGAGCGCAGTATAAAGCTATTACTAGAAAATAAATAAATCTTTAAGAGAAAAAAAATCGAGCACATGATGTACGGAAGAACAATAATAACCACCATCTTTGAAAAGGGAATAAAACATCTGAATATTTACTGAACTGATATTTTTGAAATATCTTATAATTTTGCCCGAGGAAACAAAACACTGTTATTAGCATCGAGATAAAATAACGAAAAAGAAACCGCCAAGAGACCACAGTCTTTTTGTTAGCATGCCATGTTGCGAAGTTATCTATTAAAAGATTGAAAAAGGGTGATCAACGAATACTTTTTTTTTTCAAGCCCTTTCCCGGTCACTGAATAGTCCAAATTCTCGAAAGATAGTACATATGCTGCCGGACACAAAATAATGCACGATTTTAGCATGAATCACATTGTGAATAGGAACCACCGCCAAATTTAAATTTCAGGTTGGGGGTTGAGCTTTTAAATTTAAATCTGAAAAACAATATTCCTCTGCTTAATACGGAGGAATCATTCACATGTCAGTTTTTCTAGATTCATTTGTACAGCCTATACACGTGACATATACATGTACGCATACATATGTACAGACAATCACGTAGATTCACTTAAAACCTATGGGAACCGATGATTCCAAGTTTGGTTTATTATTCCTTATTTCATGTGTGTGCAAGCACGCATACACATATACATATAAGGCATGTAGAGTGCTCAATATCTTTGTAAATAAGGCTATTATGATGATAATACAGAATTATGAAATATACCATATTTATTTCATGACTATTAGTTTCTTTCAAACAGCTAAATGCAGTCTGCATTTGTCAGCAGAAATTCTATCCCGCCCGTTGCTATTGTAACTGTCCACAGTTCGAGAACATATAAATTTTTCCCTACGCTATGTTCTCCTTGTTACAAAGTGTTAAGTCTTCCAATGAAGTCGGTCATGGTCGTCTGGGCATAATATTGATTGCAATGAAACAGTATTCATTTTTACCCTTTCTGTAAGCGTACACTGTATGTGTCAGGATGTTAGTTTGTTATGCTTTTTTAATTTTTTTTCGTTTCTCTTTATATATATGATATATACAAATATAATATACATATTTACATAATTCACACACGCACAAATATATATATACGATATATATATGAATATTTATAACATATGATATATATATATATATTTATATATATATATATATACATTTATGTATATAATACTTATAATATGTACATATATATATATATATAAGAGAGATATATGTATGTATATAATGTATTAATGTTATCAAGATGTCTGTATATATATATATGTGTGTGCGTGTGTGTGTGTATATAAGATATATGTAATATATAATGAATATATATCTATACATACATATATAATGTATCAATATACAATACATATATATATATCTATATACATTCATATATATATATATGTGTGTGTGTGTGTGTGTGTGTATAAACATATATATATATATATGTACAAAATTTCAACTATACTCGTATCCATTCAAGATATATGAATCTACATTACACACACACACACATATATACGTATATATATATATATATATATATATATATATATATATATATATATATACATGTGTGTGTGTGTATGTGTATAGTCAAGAAAGCTTTGAACAATGAACATTATAAAATGTTCTTGTGTCCCTCTAGTTGCGAGATTCCTTATATTTTTCAACGCAATTAATGTTATTTTCTTTAGTGTTTTTTCCTTTTTGCCTATACTCTTTTTTATGATACAATGTATACATATATATATATATATGTATATATATATATATATATGTATATATATATATATATATATATATGTGTGTATATATATACATATATATATATAGTATATATATATACATATATATATATATATATATATATATATATATATATATATATATGACGCAACAGACGAATCTCAATGAGAGCAATTTTTTTCTTCACAATCTGATTGACTTTTTCATACATCAGTTGAAGTTTAGAATTAGATGTGATACGAAAAAATCACATGGATTTCAGAGAAAGTTGTATACGTGCAGCAAGCTTGGTTCAGCAGAAAGGGGCCGGATGGGATTGTATCATCCAACTGATACATGTCACTTGCAGTATATAATCCCTTTTTCTGGAAACCCAATCCCGTTTAAAGTCAGCGCTCCTAGCTAGAGGAATTCAGGATTTGGTACCAGTTTTCTCCTGTTTTTTGTTTTTTTCAGGAAACATATTTTTTTCACACACCTCATTTTTTAACAACATTTTTTATTACATCTTAATTGATATTCTTTCCTACCACCCATCCGTCTTTTTCTTCACTTTTTATCTTACCTCCCTCCTTAGTGATCATCCCTCTTGTTTCTTGACAAAACAGCAAAAACAGCAGGCTGATTCCCCTTATAGCCCAGGCAGGTAGGGTTTAATACGAACCTGTCCCTTATTCTATTTAGTTTGACCAAAATTCCCACATTTTCCCATCATCAGAGAATTGAAAATATTGAAACGTATCCAGCAGAGGATATTTAGAATAGTTGAGCCCTCGAAACGAATGGGGTAAATGTAAGAATTTGAAGGAAATATTAATTCTTATAGTGGGAGGATACTACAAGAATAAAAGGAGCCACAAAAAAATCTAGGCAAGAGATAGATAGTCATCAGAAGACCAAAAAAACCCTCCTATTCACTTATTGGTCATTGTGCCAAAGATTTTGTACTAAAACGAAATAAAACCTCTCATAATATACTGATGGACCAAGGAACATTTGTCGGTTTTTTCTCTCCAAATTTTTAATCATCTTCTTGCCGTATGCGTACATATCTGTCCCGTACATTTCTGTCCTTTTTATGTACACAAACAAAAATTGACGGAATCCTCCGTGCGTATTCATGATGTGAAATGTTTAGTACGTCCGTCTCAAACGCTGAAGGTCTGGATTTTGGTTCCTGATATGAGTAAAGAGTGTGGAAAGCATCGAAGATGTCGATAAATTGGTGTCTTGAGTGACCCAAAAAGATTTGTAAAGGGTTTTAAATATGTTAATAGCTGTGGGTATTTATAAAGTGTATATATTCAAAGACATAGGGTGTTTCCTTGTGAACTCAGCAGCTAATTTAGTACACTTCAAACAGTACGGTTAGGTTTGGGAATCCCTTTGGTGAACATGTGTCCGGTCAAGTTGGGTGGTCATAAAGAATTGTTGGTATAAAGTCTTTGGTCCAAGCAGATTTGAGACTTGCAACGATCATTAAGTTGATGCATATAATAGGAACAGGGAATCAATCACCGGCGGCGATACACCATTTTGGGGTTGTTTCTTAATAGGTGTGAAGTTTTACCTTTCTTTTTTGAATGATTCAATAGATAGAAGGATTGATTTATACATCAATCACACGTGTACACAAACCATGTACATCTTCCCGGAATTCTAACTAAAATCATTACATCAATTCGTCGTGTCATGAATAGTTATATGTTGGCGCATATTGTAATTCATTCTATCAATATTTATTAAATTCGACGTCTGTCATCTTCCTCTACCCCAGGGTTTTCCTTGGTGGATCACAGCATTTAATTAAATTCAAGAAACTTACTTTGACCTTCAGATAGTGTCACTGTGTATACGTTGGCTTCAAAGAGACGTTCCTAAAAGTGCGAGGGTGATATATTCAAAGTGAAAAATCTCAGGGACATACATAAGAAAAAAAGAATAAATATCTATTTGAGGATTGGACCGAAGGATTCCTCAGAAAACATGTACAGAAATTATATATATATATATATATATATATATATATATATATATATATATATATATATATATATATATATATATATATATATATATATATCAACACACATATGTATATATGTGTGTGTGTTTTAAAAAGAGAGCGAGAGTGTGTTTCGGTGTGTCTGTGTGTGTGAGTGTGTCTATGTGTGAAAGAGAGAGAGAAAAAGAGTGCGTCTGTGTGTCTGTGTTCATTCACACAAAAATTCAGAAACCATCAACCAAAACTGTCACCAAACATGTCAACATAGATTTCCCAAGTTTTCTAATTAGTCAGGCCAGCTAGCTATGTACATACATATATATCACGCATACAATCTTCATTAATAGAGGGACGAAAAATTATAATTCATTGCACATAAAGTTTAAAATATTTTTTACCCTTTTGTTTCAATTTCTACCATAGATGATTTTGTCTGTTTTGATATCAATTTGAAATGTACATTCATGGTAAATTGATCACTTAATCTGTGTCCTCATTTTTTTCAGGGATCACTGACCAGCACAAGGCGAGATATCTTATTCTTTGGTCATATCCTTCCCGAATACTAATTCATCAACCCCAACACAGCATGTCACCAGAGGAAGGTCGTCGTATCAAGGTTGAGTAACTAACCAGACCTGTCAATTAATCTATTCATATTTGCTTGAGGACATCAGTACACACTTCCCCAAAATGATTTTGTACGTGAGGACTGGCCTATTCATGAGTGTATTCAAAAGAACCTCAACATTTTTGAAAGCGTTTGTGCTACATATATCATCCAATTCTAAAGATTGAAGTTTTAAAATTTTGTTGTTGAATTTTGAATTTTTGCTTGATTTTATTTTCCTCTCTACATGTTACACCATGTTTGTGAAACTTTGCTTACAGGCATGAACAAATCAACTTACATATTCAGATATGTGTGTTCCGTTTCTTTCTTTCTTTTTTTCTTTCCATATATTTACCTTTGCCAACGAAATTGGAAGCTCATATGCACTCTATCGTCTTACTGTATGATTTTTCTCCCTTTCTTTCCGTCTTTCCGTCTGTTTTCCCGTCTTTCTGTCCACACGAAATCTCTTGAAGTACTGACTGGATTCCAGTGAAGTCTTCATGAGCCATGAGATAAGCGAGACGTGATTAAATTTTGGGGCGAATTCAGGATTTTTATCCTCGAGATTGAGAGATTTTTTTCTTTTATATGTTTATGTACACGGTCATGTCTGTCTGAATGATATATTCAAAAGTTCCCAATACATGCTATGAATTTTAATGGAAAGACGTAAATCAAGCTACGGAAGGAGTGGCTAACATTTGTGTCTAATCCATTCAAAAAAACTTCACTACGTAGTTGTCAAATGTTCACATCACATAATATCACCGAAATTCCTCATATCCCTAAAGCTTCTCAATGAATTTCTATGAAATTTCATGCGGAGATGGCTTATGGGCAACAGAAGAAATGATCAACTTGTGGGGCTAAGCCAAATGAAATGACCTTCACCTGGCAGAAGTATGTGTTACGAGGGTATTTTCCTGTCAATTCATAACAATATTTGAGCGAAATCAGAGGGAAAAGTTTCCCAGACTCACCACTTTCATAACAAATGATAAACGGGCAACTGTTGATAGAATTTGAAAAGCAACAATATGCAGCTTCATGCCATATGACACTTCACACCGACAATGTAACAGACGATGACAAAATGATAGGCTGTATATATGCTGTAAAAACTTATGTGAAATGTATTTCATATTTACTGAGTTTAGTTTAGTCTGACAGAAGACAATAGGGAGACACTGAAAGAAGATCAAAATCATAATGATTGTAATTGTCAGCATTGCAGGTTCGTTAATCATTACTGCACTGATCCTGAACGTAAGAATCTCTTGAATTACTGAAATATCTATGGATTCACGATCATCTGTAAAGATCTCCCGAAATCACTAACTCGGCAATTTTACTGTAATATTTACAAATGTAAAGGTGATCATTTCATGCTCAAATATTAGAACATTGGAAAAATTTTAGAAATTTTGCCTTACGTATGAATATTCTATCTAATGTTGTCGAATGTCCCTTCTCCATCGATGCATGATATTAACCTTTTTTCCATGTAATGTCGGGAATAAATTTCATCTATTCTATCTATTTCGTTTGATTTATATACTATATCTAAATTGGTTTGCTAAAACAGATCGAACCCACTTTACCCATCAAAGTTGATTGTACTACAACATCACAAAGACAAAATAACTTGATATTTTCATTCCTTGTTTTGAAATAATTTTCAGTTGATATCTATTATTTTTCATTTGTCACTTGAGGCATTCTACAAATCGCTTCGTGATGTATTATATCAGTTCTTTACAGGATAAACAATCTACCAGAATAATAGAAACAGAAATTGAAAATGAAATTATATCTGAAATAAGAAGATAAGCTATCACTGTTCATCCAACGCCTTAGGTCGTCGGCCTGAGTTGAGTTGTGATAAAAGCAATGAAATTCGAGATGAACCGAAATAGTTGTCAGAATTGATAATAATGGTTTACAGAGCTTCGCCCAAAAAAAAAATATGAAATATTTTTTAGAGTATTTGCAATAGAATATCAGGCTACATTGGAATGTGCTTATCCAACACATTAAAGGCTTACAATTATTTTTTTTATTACTAGTAATTGGGGGAGAAATAGTATGTTCTTGGGATAGCTAAGCTGAAAAATCACTTGTCAGTTCTTTGTATAGTACGTTTACCATAACTTCATCATCTAGCTACTGTCGCCTCACTGGATGGGTTCTCTATATAACAAGTTTCTATTGCCTTAGCTCAAAATATGTGTAAATACACAAAAGCAATAAGCAATCAAAGTCGTGCCTCTCTCTTGACCATTTTTATTTTAATCAAAGAGGATTCGTGAGTAGCCACCATCTATGTAGGGACGTGGTTCAACATTGCGTAACTTCGGTCTGATAGAGGTTTATCCATCTTTATCTGGCTGTATGATCAGTCAATTTGCCGATTGTCAAAGTGATGGATATAAATATGGCGTTAGACCAGCCATCGTTGCAGTTGATATTCTAATGAGTTGTATGTTCATCGTTGACTCAAAAATTCGTGAAGCAAAAAAAGAGAAATACATGTTTCCATTAATTCAGCTCCATTGATTTTATGGATAGTATATACAACACACACACACACACACACACACACACACACACACACACACACACACACACACACACACACACACACACACACACACGCACACATGTATGAAGTTGTCAATTGTGCGATTCTGCCTGCAGGTGAAATTCCGAGGGATTTATTGAGAAAATAATTCATATTTTCTTGACTATCACCAATCACAAGTTAGAGTGAACAAACAAGCCCGTTGCAATTCGGCAGATAACAAGCGTAAAAGTCAGATCATAGATGCGTTAGTCACTTCCTTTGAACTATCATACATATATAGAAAGAGCAGAGGGGCAGATGATTGTTCGGTATGTCAGACTGTCAGCTATTCAGTAAGCATCAGACGATCGGTCAGTGAAACAAATCAGTGAGAGATGCCTGCAGATCTAAAAATGAAATTGTATCAGAATATTAGCATGCATATATATATATATATATATATATATATATATATATGTATATATATATGTGTGTGTGTGTGTGTGCGTGTGTGTGTGTATGTATGTATTCAAATTAGTACATTTTTAAACTGCACACAGTAAGTGCTTACTCTCAATATGACTGATAAAATGAAGTAAACATAGCATTAAGGATTCCTAAGAGTTTTTGGCTGACGCAAATATTTGCCGTCGAACTCCAGGGGATTCTTTCTGTTCTGTTTCTTCCTAATGCATACATTAATTCTAAATTTTATCACTTTCTCTGCAGGTTATGTGAGAGGCTAGGTCAATGGCAGAGTTTTCTGAGTTGAGCAGAAACAGAATAAAAAAAAGCTCATCTTGTACCTCGTCCTCCAATACAGTGGAAAACCGAATAAATTAAATTCTGATGTAAGTCGTTGGCATTTGGGGATATTATTGAGAAAAAATGCAAAAATGAAAAAGGCAGAACTATATTTGTCAGATAGGCATTTTGGTGTGAAAAAGATTAGAGTTTTGGAAATGCAAAAAGGTGCTTGATGGAGCAAGAAATCTCCTCATCTTATATATATACACACATATATATAAATGAATATGATTTTTTTTCATCCACAGACAGCTGTTTTGTTGTATTACAACTCTCCAATGTGGCTATAGACTATCCAATATCCCTTCCAGTACCACGAGGTTGGATCGAAACTTTTCGCTTCAGACCCAGAAGCTGACATTTCATACCTGTCTTAGCAGATGACGGTCAGTAGGACCAAATTAGGCGATATATTCACTTATGCACATTTCCCCATCTACCAAAGTGCTCAATTCCAGAGTTCAAGGAGTATTGCTGTAGTATCTTGTAATTGACTAGTTGCCCTATCTATGAGTGCTCAACCCTTGAAAGGGGAGCGTCAATTACAATAATAATCAATAATTGTGTCATTACAACTCCTCAGTGTGGCAATAAACTATCCAATATCTCATCCAGTACTACGAAGTAGGATCGAATTTTCGCTTCAGACAATATATATATATAGAGAGAGAGAGAGATAGATAGATAGATAGATAGATAGATAGATAGATAGATGTGTGTGTGTGTGTGTGTGTGTGTCAAACTAATGCAGTTTGATAATTCCTGAGATGGAAAAACAATGACCTAAAATCAATTATAATTCCTTTACTGGATGTCTAAATACGTTGTTTCAAACTATTTCTCACGGAAATAACTGAATACGTAGTTATTACTTCAAGTAAATTCAACCGATAAACGATTTCAATGTTCGGTGCATCATTTGAAAATTTATATAACATCACTCCCATTATCCTTATTCGTCTTTTTCGAGGCAT
Organism: Thysanoteuthis rhombus; assembly: GCA_963457665.1. Classification (NCBI taxonomy): domain Eukaryota; kingdom Metazoa; phylum Mollusca; class Cephalopoda; order Oegopsida; family Thysanoteuthidae; genus Thysanoteuthis; species Thysanoteuthis major. The sequence continues at coordinate 48,461,738 of OY735226.1, read as the reverse complement.
AATTATTTTACATTTTGATAATAACCTGATCTATGCTCTTTTTGAAAATCACTGCAATATGATATTTGATTTCTAAATGACATTAAAATTTTAGGGCAAATGTTGTACGTGACAAAGGAAATTTCCACGGGATGAAATATCTTGAGGGCTACACTAGGTAAAGAAATGAAAGATTTGAGTCGTAGCAATCAATAGACAAGATGTGCACAAAGTTTGAGCTGATTGAAAAGCCCGTACGAGAAGGTAAACGGCGTGGCAAACATTTGGAGAAAAATTTTCTAACAGACGGGCGAAACAAATTACAGTGAAAATCATATGGACAAAGTTAGGCAGAGGACATTTGGAGAGGGACACCGTAACTGATCATATCAAGGTCAATATGATATGAGGAGAATACTGAAATCACTAAACCTGTTATAAGCGGATGAATCAAGTTGGTTCATGAAGAAGGCCAAAAGAAGCAATGATTTGATCGGAATAGTAATGTACTAAGAATTGCATAAACGATTGGAACCTGATTATGCAGAGCAATGCTGTATACACAAATCAGGAGACTGTTGTAGAGAAAAGAAGAAATAGAAGAAAACTTGGAGATCCAAATGGATCTTTGAACCAGGTTATATGTAGTCATCGTTTTCTAGAAGAACAAGTGTCTAATAGTATTTTTTTCTTCGGTGGTTAACGGTGTAATATTAAAAAATGTAAGAATTAGGCTAAGTACAGTGCCAATCATCAGTAGAAGACTTCTAATAGCCCCGAAAATAGCAAAATATGTGTAATATGAGAGTAAGAATATTACGTTGAGTTATTCTTGAGTTACGCTATGACCCTCAGAATCACTTGTATACAATTTAGCAATTGAAACTGTGGCTCTGAATTTGAATGAGCTTTCACGTGATTATTGAAAATGGTGGTTATCCAACGTCATATCTAGGATCAGCATCTTCGGTTTATATCATTCCATCATCATAACAATTTTGAATCAAGATAATAATGAACGATTTATCATTTTGGTAGTGGTTTTCAAGAGACGACACAGCAGACTTTTCCCACAACTAATTAATTGCTGCTTCCCAGAAGACCACACTCAAAAAAAAAACATACACTGATCTTCCAAACATTCCACTTTTGGCATAATTGAGATATATTTGTCTCACTAGAGCTGATTTTGCTGTTTTAGATCTCATGATTTCCCCTACATATGATCGATGTACACTTTTTCTTCATTTTATTCAGATGCAAAGTCAGTTGAGTTTTTTTTTCTCCAATTTCCGTGGGGTTGATATCCATTTTCGCGTTATATTTCTTGACTATACGTGGGCCTTTAGTGACTGATTATGTGAAGTCTTGCTGTATTTATTTTTTCAGATAGTCGTAGTGACATTTTGTAGCAGATAGTTTTGGATTTTTATTCTGTTCGTATCGACTAAGATAATTTTTCATAACTTCCATTACGTTTTATGATCTGGAACTCACATAGTATTTTGAACAGACGTGCGGTAATGTTTTTAGAGAACGAGAAGAATCTAGCTTCTGAAATGATCTTGAAATGATCTAGCTTGAATTATCGCCAATATCGATGATATCATTTGAAATGTTGTCGAGTTCTGGTGTAAAAACCATTCCAACGGAAGAAAAACGTCATCAACGTCATCATTCTGGCTCAAAGAGCTACACACTTGTTTTGTGAAGATTTTGTAATGATTATCGCTTAAAATCAATAAAGGCCACCTTTTTTCTAACCCTTTACCCCAAGCCCAGAAAGCCGTCCATGGGCCTGCTCTATGATATAGATATTGACGAAAGATAATCATCATCATCATCATCATCATCATCATCATCATCATCATCATCATCAGTCTTTTAACGTCCGTCGTTGGAAATAAACCTTCTCCAGGATCCGCTACATTTTTCTATCATAGACGTCGTGGAGCCAGTATTCTCTGAAATTATTTAGTTCATCTTTCTATCTGGTGCTTTGTAAGCCTCAGTTTCGCATGTGATCTCTGACGATTCATGTTCTGAGACATGATGTCAATCGGTCGTCCTCCATTCTCGCAACATGGCCAGCCGTTGCCATTTTAGTTTTCTAGTAGATTGTATGATGTATTGAATCCCCGTTCTCATCCTGATATATTTATGTTGCCTGACCATCTATCCATGTGAGGTTGAGCATGATCCACTCATACTAACGCTGCATGCTTCTCAGTTTGCAGGTCTGTGTCCTTTCTAGGTTCCCTGTTTTAGCTCCATTTGTGACTATTGGGAAGATGCAATGGTTGTACTCTCTTCTTTTTAGGATTATTGGGATCGTTTTGTTTCAGAAGGTTTGCCATCCTTGGTTGATTGTCTTCTTGATTTCTTCTTCTTTTGTGGGCTCCATAGAGAGAAAGGCAATAAAAGGGTGTCAAATCCATTTGGTCAGTTTGAACTACGCGATAAAGATGGAAGAAAGAGAGCAACACAGAGCTTTTAGATTCAAAAGTAGCTTTCAAAACTTTTATATTGCTCAAATTTTTCCATGCATCAAAATCAAGTGCATGTATATATATATATGTGTGTGTGTGTGTGTGTGTGTTTGTGTGTGTGTGTGTGTGTGCAAGTATGTACGCACACACACACACACACACACACACACACATATATATATATATATATATATATATATATATATATATATATATATATATATGTACATTTTACCTATCTCTGAATCAACTTTTAACTGTAATTTTAAATCAGGAAAATCACTTGATAAAATGCAAATTATTTGTATATGCAATGAAAATGCTGTTTACTTTAAAACAATTCTTTATTTTACTTTCATTATCTTTTAAAATCTTTGACTAAAAGAATACTAACCAAATCGTGACTCTCCTGTCGTATGTGGTAAAAATACCATTGCAAAAATAGACTGTTTTTGTATACCCAAATGATCTCTGTCTTGTGTTTTATTGTGGTTGGAGAAAACTATTTTTGCTTTGGTTCTGTGATCGTATTTATTTATTTACTTATGTTTTTTCTTATCTATCGACTAGTTTTATTTTTCCCATCTAAGTTTTATTTATCTAATTTATCTATGACGATATTTCTGGGGATTGAATTCCCAAATCTGTTTGCTCTGCACTGTCTGCATTTCAGAGTTGAACAAACAAAGAAATGAAAGAATGAAATACAAAAAAAGGAATCCAATTTCCCGACATTTTAGAATCTGATCGAATTTGACTTCACAGTTTAGCGAGACTTTATAACGGAATACGGACTCCAGCTCACGCTGTAAAGATCTAAGCACCAAAGCTGTCCATATTTATTCCAGATGGAGAATAGTTATCATGGATTTTACAAGTGTATGGTGTAAAATGGCATCGGTTTTCCTTCCTTTACTTATATGACGCGTGTCATGAAAACTGATATTTCAGAGTTTAATTATTTATTTATCGTTAATCTCATTAATTTTTGATATCTTATGTTATAGTCTGACTTATCTACGTAGAAGTCAAAATTTACACTGTGGAATAAGAGAACAAAGCATCTTTTCAAAAAAGACAATTCTTTTTCAAAGCTTGAAGTCAGATCAGATTGCAGATTGCAGCAATCGCAAGTATTTTTCTTAGTTCTCATTATTTTCCGTTTGGTAGATATTCCTCATTGACTAATAGATAAGGTTCCCAACTTGAAACAGATAGAAAAAAAAAATAGAAAAAAAGATCCTATCGATCAGTAGCCATAAAAGCTTAACTCTCTATTGATCAATCATTCAAAGGGTATACTGACTCTAACCTCTCATTCTTGATCTCTCTCTTTTTGCTCTTTTTTCTTTCTCTCTATTTTTCTACCTCCCTGCCCCCTTTGTCTCCAACTCCCCAGCTCTCTCTCTCTCTCTCTCTACATATATATATATATATATATATATATATATATATATATATATATATATATATATATATATATATATATATGCTTCATTGTAGCAGGGTCAAAATTCATTCCTGCTTCTATTCCAACTGACAATGATCGCTGCCACTTTGTAAATATAATTGGTAAAAGAATATGGAAAGTAATGATTTCGGTAAAAATCAATTTATTCACAGAATGAAAACGGCTTTGCATATCTGTGAGGTAATTTCCGCTAGACAAGTAAGATTTTTCAGCCTTGCTCAGTCGATAAGGGAGCCAGCTACCAATCGTGATTTCAAATCTCTGTAGCGGGATGTTAACTTACAGTAAATAAAGAAGAGAACGGGAGTTGGAGACATCATAGAAAACTATTGAAAAACTCAAATGGCAATGGGCAGGCAATGTTGCAAGAATAAAAGACAACCGATGGACATGACGACTCGCAATAAGGATCCCCAGAGATCACATGGGGAACTGAGGCTGACAGAACACAAGATGGAGAAATGAACGAGACAAATTCAATGGATACCGGCTCTGCAACGCCCATGATAGAGAAATGTAGTGAATCCTGGGGAAGATCAATATCCAACGACGGACGTTAAAAGACTGATGATGATGATGATGATGATGATGATGATGATGATGATGATGATGATGATGATGATGATGATGATGATGATGATGATGATGATGATATTGCACACACTTGAGTTGATATGTTTAGCTGGTTGGTAGTGATTTCCTATAATTCCAGATTTATGTTAGTTTTTCCACGGTGAGTTTGATGAGGATTGTTTTCGTTGTCGGGGAGACTAAGGTTAATTGGTACAATCTCCATTTGAATGCCTGTAATTTCCAATGAATATTTTTTTGGGGGGATGCTAATATTAACAGATGTTACTATGAAAGTGAAACTGCCTCTGGATGGGTCAAGTCAAAAACATCACTCAAGTTTAAAATTTCATCAAAGCCCCTGACTCAACTCAAAGTGTTGGGATGGTTGGTACAATTTGATTGAACAAAATGGTCATTTTGCTTGTAGGTGTAAATCCAATGAATATATAACTAATGATTTGCCAAAATTTCCGTCTGCTTATCACTAAAACTACAGGATAATCCATAACATTTTATGTGGTTATAGATTTGATTCCTGGGGATTTAGTTTTAGTGTATCGATTGAGGTCATTTTTTATTGTTTTAAGGCCAAAATTGAAAAGGATCTTCATTTACTAATCTAAAGGGGGATTTTTCCCCTTCTACGGGTATAAATTGAAAGACTATTCTACTTTCACTTTGAGGGATAAAACTCTAGAGGTAGATATTTTCCTAATTTCAAGGGTCGAAATCAAAGGAATTTTTTCTATCCAAGGATCAAAATGTTTCATTTGAACGGAGGCTTTCATTTTTCACTTTTCAGGGTCAAGGTCGGAGAGCAGGTTCTCTTTCTGGAGCTGTATATCAAAGGCTGAACCTTTTTTCAAATTTATCACAATTCTTTTTTTGTTACCACACCACTTCTTCAATGATATCGTTCTTTTCTCCTCAATACCTTCTGGTTTTTTTCGCTGTTTGTTTTTGGTATTTTATACGATGAAAGCGTATCTAGTAACCCACTTACTGTGTACTATCCAGCTTTTAACAGTTCTTTTTTCAAATAATTATCCAAGAAAATATTCCGACGAGAGATGCTTTAAATGTAGCACAAATATAGTTTATTACCTTTTCAGCAGCACATTACAGCAAGAACCACGTACACACGCACGCACACAGACATATATATATATATATATATATATATATATATATATATATATATATATATATATATATATATATATATATATATATATATATATATAAGCAAGTGAATAAGTATCTGATGTATTTCAAAAGGTTCATCTGGACTTTATAATACATCTAAATTGACAAATTTGAATTGCAGATTGGAGGATACAAAAATCAAACTAATACTCAAAAAGATTGAACGTTAAAATTCGTGGACAAAAATCGGAATTTTTGTCCAAAGTGTGTCGATTTTGTAGGTGTAAAGATATGATGGGAGAATGACTTTCAAATCTTTCAAATACTTTTTACATTATGTGTGCACATATATATATATATAGATATAGATATATATGAGTGTGTGCATGTGTGTGTGTGCGTATGCTCATGTGTGCATGTGTATGTTTGTGTGTGTGTGTGTGTGTGTGTGTGAAGGATGGATACCATACGTCGGTTATTTTAACTCTTGAATATTTAAAATCATAATGAAAATAAATGTATATGTATGTATGTATGTATGTATGCATATATATATATACATATATATATGTATGTATGTATGTATGTATATATATATATATATATATATATATATATATATATATATATATGTATGTATGCATGTATATGGCAATATAAACATACACAGAGGTATATGTCATATTTCTCTATGAATAAGTGCTCTCGAGAAAAAAAAACTGTGAAATTCTCAAGTGTTATTGTTGAACCATTTCGATTAGCATTAGTGATGCAAATATCAAATGATGTCCGAGTAAACAGGAAACAGATTCAATACAAACAGAGATTTTCTTTTATTTCAAGACTTTTTTATTATGTTAGCTTATTTTTTAGAAGAATTCACAGTTTCATGTTATTGTTTTTTTGTTTCAAAGAATAAAAATGGTTGCTGCTATCATAAATATTCAAGAGTTCACTTCCTCATGATTTAATAAAAACTGTTTTCACTCCATTATTCTTTATTTACCCTTGCAATAAGATGTTATCTCGCAGACAAAGTTATCGATATTTCTCTTGTTTGATATTGTCAACATCATCTTTGATCTTTGTTGACATATTTGAATTTATTTAAATTGCAATCGCATTGTTACGTCTCCGGATAGTGTTATCCTTTTTTTTTTTGCTCTATCTTTTTTATTGGTGAATTTACGGCTTGCTAGGCCCGTTAAAGCTCCACTAAAGTCCCGACCGTATATATTAAGTTTCCCAATCAAATTACTTCCATCACTATGAGGAAAAGATGTGACATAAGGTCAATTTACTCCGAGGAATTCACATATGTGGACCAGTGAGTAGGGACCTCAAAAAATTATCTCGGCCCCAGCAGTTAATTTCATAAGAACAGAAGAACATTGATGTTCAGGTCTCAAGACAAATCCTGAGCCCTTTGGACTTGACTTTGGAGAGCAGGGGAATACCTCATGGGGAAAAAATATTGATTCAAGCATCATATCTTTGTCAGTCTGGTCTTGAACAGTCTGTACTCTGATGTGTAAACCAGAGCAGTGCAAAGTTCGTTTCTCAGTACGTTGGCCACCTCTCACGAGGCAATACGAGGGGTTAGACATTTTTTTAAATTACAATCAGAGTCCATTTCTAAGACTATCCAGAAAACAAAAAGCAGAAAATCCCGGTTTGAACTACTTAACAATTGCTGAGAAGCGTGTAAAGGGAAACATTTCTTTTTCAAAGGTATTAGTGTGGACCTATATGCAAACACTGCATCACATCGTTATGTCACACCAACATTTAAATATCCGCATCACTCTTTTAATTACTACCCCACAAGATTCCCAAGACACCCCTATCATGAGCACTAAGGAGCCAATAGTGTATATTTTTGTGGCTGCAGTTTTGCATATGATCTCCTGTGATCCAAGTTGTGGAGGGTCTTATTTTGTAAGGTTTATTCTGGAGAATTCCAAATTTTTTACATGTTTTAACTCTATTTTCGATTAAGTGAACGCCAGTGATGACATGAATAGAATTTATTCTGACTTTGTTTATTATTTGATGGAACTTTTTTTTTTCATATGACTTCAAGTTTGGATTCTAGGGCGGTTCAATTATTGACTGTGAGGGCTAGTTTTATTGTTCTGGATCTTAATCTGAAAACCCTGCAACCGTCACAGGGGCAAATCAGTCTCAACATTACACTGAGAGATCACAAGGCAGCAAAGTATATTAGAGAAAAAATGAGTCTTAGATATCATAAAATCAATTAGAAAAACAGAAATCTCGATGGAGTTGTCATATTATAAGAATTGCAGACATACTCTGGACATCAGGACTCATAACATGTATCCCAAGAGTTCACATGCAGAACCGGGTCAAACAAAATATAAGATAGCATGGCAGACTCGATAAGTTCAGAAAATACTTGTTCTGTGACGCCCACGATAGAGGTCTGGTGAATTATTGGTTAAGCTTAAGTCCAGTGACGGACGATAAAGAAGCAATAATGATCCTGCTACTTTCCATGGATATTTGTTCTGTTTGGGAATGTTTTCACAGCTGGAACTTATAAAAACGTGAAAATTAATTCAAATTAATTACATTCGTTGATTATAACACATGACAGAATCCAGACAATACCCATATTATTTTATGCGTGTCTTTTAACACTATTCGTCTGTCCTGTCATGTTAGAGCAATCTGATGATTAAAATTAATATTACTGTAACATGATCAGTAGGCGGATCTCTCACTGGATGTGCAAAACTGACAAATCTATCATATTCATAATGATGTCTATTACAGAAATGCTTAGGCATATTTCATCATGTAAAATAAATACACATGTATGAAAAAAAAGTTTATTCAATATCTGTTGAGTGAAAAAGTTTCAGTAACTGTTTCCAATCAAAATAGATATCGGAGTGGACTTTGAACTAGCTACAATCATGCTTGATCCGTTTCATTTAAAAGAGAGGTAAATATATTATTTCACTTTCATTTCTATACCTATATCCCATGTACAAATATTCAATTCATGCAGAAATTTTTATAGCGAAATGTATATAGTAAAAGAAATATTTTATGTAAACTTCCCGAAACTATGTATTTAAGCCGTGATCTAAGTATTACTTGCGTTTGAAAAAATGGTAGGATTTTCAATTTGCTTGGCTTGCAATTATTGAATGAAACACAACACTATTTCAGATATTCCAAAAATCTTTAAATGTTATTTTCTTTTTCCAAAAAGCCTCGAAATTTGATAATTATTTCGCAAAAAAACAAAGATAGATAGGAACTATCTCATATACGTGGATTACCCAATAATTCCGACGCTTCATAATGGATAAAAGATTTATTTCACATGACAAATATTTCCAACTTAATTCTGTTTCATTGACCATAATTCAATGGTCAATATCAATGTTTTTAATAAAATATTATACGGCAGCATTTGAAATTGAAATTAAGCTGCTAATTACCTATCGCCCCCACTCCCGAATCTGTTCATGCGCACTCCTCTCAAACAGATATCCGGGTTTTACTGACAGAGATAGAGATTTATCATTGAAGATGTGATTGGCATTTTCATATGCCATATTCATTATGGACTTTTGCTTGATGGAATGAAATGTAAGCATTTTTTGGATTTATAACGGATAGGTTTCATACCAACGAGGTATAGTAAACTTTTCACTTTAATGAGTGTCCGCACATTGCACAAAATAGTAAATGAAAAAATATATCGATCATTATACGCAAATTGAACGCAACCCTGCCGATATTTTCTATGGTGGTGGTAGTAGGTTATTTTTTCCCTAATGTGACAGGAACACCGTTGGATTTCAGAAAAAAATTTCCTTTCACGATTTCACTGTTGGGAATCCAATCTGAGTAAGCAAGATGACTCCACAATATATTTCAGCAAACGATTCGATATTTAACACCCGCAATGCTTCCCTGAGGCTTTTATTTTGCAATCTGTTTGCGCCTGAAGCGTTTTGAAATCTACGTTTTCCCTAGATGCGTCAATACAAAAAAAAGACTACCTTGTGTGTATTTAGGTGTATAGGTGTTTGATACTTTTTCAAAACGGAGTGTTCCACTGATAAATGGTCTTCTGTGTCGACGGTTCATCAGTAAAATGACTTCATAGAATATTTTCAACAACTGGAAAAAAATTTCATTGTCAACGCTACGTAAAGCAATACGGCAACAAATGGTTGCTTTTTATCGATTACAGAGAATTCACAAAAGGCAAACAATCACTACTATGTAGCTTTACACAACTGGCATCATATGACGGTCAAATGGAATTGATATCAGTATATATTCTCTTGAGAACACATTACATCGAAAAACCGGGGTTTATTTCCTATCACTTCAAGAGTCATTAACATTACCATGTTTTTTTCTATTGCGACATTATAATTATTTGGATAGTTTTTTTTACTTTCATCCTACATTTTCGTTGTTATTTATCAAAACTTTGAGTCGGACCGATTAATCAACGTAGATGGACATTCAAGAGCAAACCTACCGTCAGAATCGAACTCAGATCCTCTCGCCAGAAGGGGTGTACAATATACGTGGCTGCTTTCAACCAGCTAGCCAGGGGGATCTTTTTTAGTTAAAGAGAAGATTGTTTCATTTCTCAAACCCAATACCTTATAACTAATATTCATGCCGTCGTTTTTCATACAACGATTTTTTTTCGATTTTCAAATCTTATTCTTGGATGAAGTATTGCTACATCATTGTGGGGCCTTTTACAGGTGTGAACTGCAGTATCCGAAGAGAAACTTAGTCTATTTCATCCATTGGTTTTTCAAAACTTAAATCTGATCGCTCTATACTTGTATATACTTGTATTGCATATCCCAAATCCCTCCATTGAATCTATGTATTATCATGAATCTCTGAGAAGTTAACAGGATCTTTTTTTTTCCTTATGTTTTGTGTCTTGAAAACCAAGATTGATAATCGAGCGTTGTAAATTTTGACTGTAAATGTATGAGTCCAGTATGATTGAAACAGAGGGAGAGAGGGATGAAGAAAAGTAAATAGGGTTGTTGAAACCATGCAAATCCTTGTAGAGTTTTAATCAGCTTGTCCTGCCGATTGGGCTCGATGTATTTGGTTATTGGAGAAATGATTTACATAATAAGTTTTGAGAAATGGCTTAATTTTGCATATAACTCTATCCGCTCAAAATCTCACTGATATCTATATTCATATTATTATGCTAATTGCATGAAGATGGCAAAAAATTATGATCGGGCAATTTCGAAACAAGTGAGCGATTTTTTTAATTATGGAGCCGTGTTATGCCACAGGAATATACGCAGGAATTTTTCAGAACAAATTACACTGTATGTATAGTTAGTTTCCAAATGATGCTATTCAACGAGAATTTTTATTTTATTTTACATTCAATTTGCCTGCTACTCGCGTATATTTAAATTGACAATTGCTAGTGAGGATATAGCTTTAAATATAACTAGACAGAAGGGAATATTCCTTTTTACACAACACACCAAATGAAACAAACAATCATTCATGCTGTTTACTCATGAACGGTTGCTGTAACGGAAGAAATATCCTGATGTATGAAACAGAACAAATTGTGCTGCCCCATTAGTTTAACAAGGTTACTGGATACACAACATTAACGCCTATCTCACTGGATACGAGTATTAAAACCGTGAGATAATCAATAAAAGACTGGTCATGTGAGAAGCATTGAGAAGTCAGCTCGAGGTCAGGGATCAAAAATTTTATTTGAATTAACAATTTAAAGATTGCACAACTTTTTGTTTGCGAGACAGAAAAAAAAGAAGTTTTTAGCTACTAAAGCTCTTTTGTTTTGCTTTGGAAGGTTTTTCCACTCCAAAATGATCCATTGATTGACTCCAATTGCGGCAAACCTGACCGATGAGGTAGGGAAATCATCATCGTATAATAAGATTCATTAACTTTTTCGTTTCGTCCAATCTAATTACAATTTGGCCATGTGCGGACATATTTCTGGGTCCAGAGACGAGGAGCTCGGTGCACTTAACCCTGGTTGATCTCTGTGAGGGAACTAATGTCTTAATCATCATTTTAGCGCCTGTGAATTTTATGTTCTGACACTTTTAAGTGTCTAATTGATCGATGAATTTCCTTGCCTGGGAAAGCTGGAAGAGATTGCGTGACCTTATGTAGTCAATGAGTGCATAGGTTTTGTTTGGATGGTTCTCTCAAATCTTTCTCGTAAATTCTGTCTAAACCCCGAGTTCAGGAGACATCAAACCTATACTGGATGCTCTCACAATCTCCCATCAGGTTCCGTGGTTAGGGGTGGACCCAAGAAGGGGAGCCAAGCACATACTGAGATGTAAATATTCGCCCCTACTCTCTCTCTCTCTCTCTCTCCCTCTCTCTCTCTCTCTCTGAGCCATCCCTGTTCTTTCATCACCGATGAATGATTGATGTTTGGGGTTTGAAGGGGGTTACTGGATTCGTTGACCACCGTGTTTGCAGCATGAGCAACACTGATGCCTCTTTAATGATAATAAATTGAGATTTACAAAAAAAGAAGAAACTTCTTTTTTTACATGTGCTGGACATTTGCACGTAAGCATGGTGACAACCTTAACTTTATGCAATGACCATCGGGTCAGCAAAATTTAACTTATCATTTCCTGCTTGCTAAGTTGACCCAACGTTCCAATTTTTCCCTCTCCCCAAATATAACTCTGTGATTGCAATATTACAGAAAGTTATTTTAATCAAAAATCACCCCTGTTAACCTTCGATGACCTCTGATGACTTTGAAAGTCAGCACCAGCTATCTAATTGAATCTGACCCCATCCATTTTACCATTTGCGTCTTCAATAACACTTTTGTAATCCAGTGCAAAAATCAATATCATGCTTTAAATTGCTTCCGTTGGCGAGAATTTACCAGAAATCATTTCTGACGACAGTTTGAACCTCCAAAATGAACATTTCCAATGATCAGAGTCGTATACTAATGTATTCCTATGCCAAATTTCATTATCCTAGGAGCAGAACTGTGTCTGACAACTCAATTGCCTACTTATCACTGGAAATTACAGCTGGTGACCTGGAATCGACTCAACTACACATGGTCTCTTACATTTACGATGAAAGAAAATACTAATCCGAGCTTTTGTTGGTGTCACATCGTAGCAAAGAACAAAAAAATGACTAAAATTGATCTTTGTTAAGGTTGAATGACGTCTGGTTGGTCTACTCTGCATTGCCCATAGTCTCTGAAATGGAAAAGTTCATTTCTATTTAAAATTTCAGTTCCATAGATGCAAGATTGTGACTGACTACTTCGAAGATCCACTTGAAATTACCAGAAATGACATTGAGTGATCACTGCGATATGCATAGCTCATATCGCAGTATGATAATTGCTATCATACCACTTGATATTAGGTCAAAAGGTTCTGTAGTTTTATTGAAACGGGAGCACGAACGAATATATATATGTTGGGGGTTTTGTATAGTGACCTTGCTGCTCCGGCATATCCCATAAATGCTCAATAGGATTGACATCTGAAAAGTTTGAGGACCAAGGTATCACAGCTTTCCTTATACCCCAAACAACCATTCCTTGTAATTTGTGCAGAATCCACTTTCCAGCTGAATACACCATAGCCACTGTTGAAGACTCTTGTCAAAAAGGAAGGTAACCTGGTCTTCAGTTATGTTGAGACGGTTTGTAGGTTTGCATTTATATTTAAATGAGATGAATGTGCGCATTCATGCATGATTTTTCGAGGTTGCATATTCTTTCATATATGTGTGACCCTATGTGTTGTATTCATTTTGTAACTCTTTTGTATCTGAAAAAAATCAGCCCATCTGCTGCCTTGCATATGCAAGTGAGATATATCTGCTCACGTGTGTTGGCGTGCTCTTACTCAGAACCATCAATTCCTGTATGTATGTAGGCGTCTCTATGTTTTTATAAGAATACCCACGCAAAGGAAAGAACATGCCATCTTCCAAGTCTTACATTTTCTCATTGTTTGTACGGTCCTCTTTACGTAATATGTTTCTGCGTGTGTCCAAACGGTTTTTTGCTTGTAAAACCAAGCAACAAATAAATTGAGGAATGAGAGAAAGTATAGAATAAGAAAAAAACGACGTTTTTCCAACCGAATGATCTGATTTCTTTTTCACTTCTTAACTTATTCTTCCGCTGATTTTCTCGACATTTGACATAATGACTTTACAATTTCTTTTCACCCTAAACTCGCGCATGCGTACGTGCATATTATTTTCTACGATCATTTGTAAGCGTTTCTTTGGGCTTTAGTGACGTGGTGAAAAGGCAAGAAACGAAGTTGTCATCAACACTAAACATTTCCTTTGTTCGCAGAAACCTCAGTTGTTGGCTTCTACCCTCACCTTAATCCTGGAATACCGTAGAAATCCTAGCTGGAGACGTTGACCGAAAAGACACGAAGGAAAGAATGAACAATAAAGACAAAGAAGGATAAAGTGGTTGTTTGAATCTTGAAGCAGTTGATAGAAGGTCACTTTGACAAAGTACACGAGGAAATATTCTACTGAAATAAGAAGCAGAAATACTAAAGAGAATTAGGTTGAATAAATAGAAGAAATCATCAAGAAAACATGAATGAATGAAAATTAATGGAGAAAAAACGGGATCACTGTATTCAACCAAGCCAACAATGATTGAACAACCGAAGCCACCAAAGATAGCGTTTTGTTTTATTTTTTCTTATCTGTATATTTTCGTTTCTTTATTTCTGTCTGTGTGTTCCAGCACTCCTGGCTATTCTTCAGTATATAAACTTGAAAATCGGTATTAGTACTCCAATCGACTTTTTCAAAAATCCTAGATATTTTTTTTGCTTTCTTTTTGTTTTGTTTTTTTTAAAGATTTTTTAAATTTTTTCTGTGTCCTTTTATGATAACCTTATCATTATTATCAAGATAGTTCTAAAAGTTTGTTTGGTTTTTTGCTTTATTTTTTGTTTTTTCTTTGAAAACGGCAGGGATGTCATTCTGGGCCTCACATGGAAAGACCACAAGACTGCACAGTACATCCGAGAAAAGACAAGAGTTAGGGGACATCATAGAATCCATTAAAAATCTCAAATGGCGCTTGGCTGGCCATGTTGCAAGAATGGCAGACAATTGATGGACATGGATCCCCCGAGACCACATGCTCAACTGAGGCTGGCAGAATATTGAATGGAGAGACGAGCTAGACAAGTTCAGGAAATACTGGCACTGCGAAGCCCATGATAGGGAAGCGTGGCAAATCCTGGGGAAACTCTATGTCCAACGACGGACATTAAAAGACTCATGATGATGATGATGATGATACTCATAATGGTGATAATTCTCAAAAAGAAGAGAATAACATTAGAAAGAACGAAAGGAAATACAATAAAATAGTGATAAAAGTCCACAATTGAAAGTATAAGGAGCTATTAGAAAGTTCATGGAATCTGACGATTAAAAAAGAATCTTACAACTTCAACATGTCTGGAAAGTCACTCAACAGAAACCCTCATGTAACCAACATCTTCTAGCAGCAATCATTGTTTAGGGTGATAGATTAAATAATTTTGAAATGGAATGATCAATGAAAATAAAGAGTAAATGTTGTAATTTTCAGCATTCTAGCTCAATTTTTGTGGCTTACATGCATGGTCTATAAATGCATACGTAGCAAATCAGACCAACTAGAGAGATGGAGAAATTCATGTTGACAGTTTTTGTGACAGTTTTTGTTAACTGTTTTCAATAAAATGAAAAGTTATCGTAAAACCAAATTTTGAGAGATGAAGGATTCGAAACTAAAAAAACAGAGCAGACGGAGGGAGAAAGCAACCGGGACTGCAAATGCAATGCTCTTCCAACTTCGGGATAGAGCACTCTGGTGGATGAAGAATACATGCGTGAATAAATACGTTGCTTAAATTCAACCTTACTGATGGTCAAATTCTGCATCATGCAGAGTAAAGATGCCAGCCTCTTGGCATGAAGCAAAGGTTTCGATCCTACCTCGTAGTGCTGGATTGGATAATGGATAGTCTATAACCACACTGAAGAATTGTAATACAATGAAACAGCTGTCTGTGGATGACACAATATTATATGTATTAATGCTCTTCCAACATTGATATGACTACTCTGGTGGATGGAAAAGATATGCAATGAATAAATAAATGGCTTAAATCCAACCTCTCTGATATTCCAGTTCCGTGGAGTAGAGAGAGAATACCTGCCTCCGGATATGAAGCAAAGGTTTCGACCCTGCTTCGTGGATGGGATAATGGATAGTTTATAGCCACATTGGAGAGTTGTAATACAACGAAACAGCTGTCTATGGATGACACAATATATATATATATATATATATATATATATATATATATATATATATATATATATATATATATATATATATATATAACGCCTTTTAAGAATATTACCTTTATTGTAAACATGGCTAAAAAATATCATGAGAAGATACGACTGTGCTGGAGAAAAGGAAGCCGTTTGATGTCTCCATAAAGAATTAACGTCGAATGAGAGTGAATCATTGTCAGATCAAGTACACCTGACATAACAGTGCAGCTTTGTGAACATAGCTGAATCCCACGCAGGAACAGTAAGAGGAAATGGAAGATAAACATAACAGGTCTGGTTAATCTCCTAATCGAAACTATCTTGTGACCAACGTCTCCTGATGCGTGTTGGGGCTGATCAATGAAAAAAAAAATGGAATGAGTAGTAATGAATCAATAAGTCAACCATCAGGGTTTATCTCAAGCCGTAGACACTGGAAGTCGGAATTTTTACAAAAAAAAAACAGGCATAAACCATGGACCAATTTATCAGAAACTTACATTCTAAACCCTCTCTCCACCGAAAACCAATCCAGGGGAAGAGGAAATTTTGAAAAGAAATTCTAGGCAAAAGTAGTAAATGTCGAACAGCTTGACTCTGTAGCCCCATTTATATATACCATGAATAAAAAGCAAGGAACGAAAACTGAAAACAGCTGTCTTGGTAGGTTTTGTTACAGTTTTTGTTTGACTGTTTTGAATTCGGAAATATCATAATATTGCATGCGGCAGGGTCAAACTGTATAATAAATTTCCCCTTACCATTTGAGACTTGTCAATTTAGTTAAGTCAGTAGAACAATCCCATCCCCCCGTGACTATCAGTTGGTCGTGAGTCCGAATCACGGTACGTATTTCTTAAATGTACATATCAGTGTACACCATTATTAGATGAGGGTTGTTGTTCTTATAGTACTAGTTTTTTTACAGTCAGAAAACAAAGTCAAAGGCAGATTTTGCACTGGAGTTTGACGAAATCATTTTTCACGAAACCTGAAGAATATATTTCAAGATATCTGTAAAAACAACAAAAAGAACAACAACAACAACGATAATAATAATAATAATAATGATGATGATGATAATAATAATAATGATAATCTTCATCATAATAATAATAATAATCATCAAAATAGTAATAATAACGTCAAGTTAGTCACTGAATACAAACTGTCAATGGCTTTTGGCATGTTTGAATGATCAATTAAAAATTGGAAAAAAAGTTGGCGTGAACAATGGATGAGTTACTTCTATCGCCTTTTCTTGGATAACGATTATTAAAATGTTGGAATTTCAAGGGAAAAAAGTTTAGGAAACTAACGACCAATATAGCATTACTTGCGCATAAATTTGTACACTTCCATCTGAGAACCTAAAATGGAGGTATTTCAAGATTAAACTTTACAGCAACACAACAAGGATTGAATACTGAAAAATTCCGCTCTCTCGCTCTATTGGTGCGGCCTGTGCACGAGATTTATACATAATAAGCTAGCAAGCCGCATAAACTTGATAATGATCATAATGATAGCACCAGTATTAAAGACGTTTATGACCAGTTATGATAATAAGAATAACAACAAGAAAAACGTCACCATTCCTGAAAAGAAAATTGACTGAACCATTCTGTTTTGATAAATATGTGCTTTTAATATATTTATTTCATGTTCTCTGAGAGAGCGAATATTTGCAAATATTCAAAAGGTTTCCCTATGCGATGCTTCTGAACGTGTTGGTATGTGAACTTCTATTTTTGTATGCGTTGTAGATGGAAAGACCAAAGCAGAGGAAAGATATGTTGAATAATTCATCGTTTTGTATATGTAGTAATCCAGATTGCCCGTTAATTTGTACGAAAATTTGTTAATTTGTTCCTCTGAACGAGGATGTTTTTTTCTTTCCCAATCTGTGCATCTTGAAGGTTTAACATTGCTCTCATATTTTGATAATCCCAGGTAGTCACATCCATGAATCAGCTGTAAGCACTTCACATAAATTACATTTGAAGAGGAATTTCGAATACTATATCATCTTTGTTTGCACATGATTTCATAGAAATAATAAAACAGGATTTCACTTAAGGGCCTAAAACGTATCATTAGAGTCCGAAATTCTACAACAAGTCATAATCATCATTCTACATGTTGTTTGAACAGCTCTTCCCATCTTCAATGTCACAATCTTTGGCCTTCCTCGGTCATTAGATTATGTTCTAGCAGAGTTGGATCAACATTTTGGCGTAAAGCATACTTTAAACAAATTGAATAATGCTACAACCATTAAATGGAACGCGTTTTGTATAGAGAGAGACATGGAAAATGAAATTGAGAATATCAAATGGGACATTATTGGTATAGTGAAATGAAAAGGCCTGGAGAGGAACTAATTGAAATAAACAACAAACCCCTTTTATACCACAATAGAGGGGAAAAAAGAATTCAAAGCGGTGTTGGCGCTCTCATTCATAAAAAATCTCAAGGACAATATTATTGGGTTCAAAGCTGTCTCAGACTTGTAGCCAGTGTCATTAAACAGCTCTCAGAGGGTCACAAACTAAACGTCATTTTAGTTTAGACTTCCACTTCACGATAAACCGATGTAGAGATAAACAACTCCTGCGATGACTTGAATTCCTTACTTCAAGAAACCAAAAATATTTCAACATCATTATGGGAGACGCCTGAATAGGACGAGGTATTATAAAATGTGTTGGCATGTAGGGATACAAATAACGGAACGAGAGAGACGAAGATTCTCTGAATTGTTCAACCACAAACAGGCTCAAAAACATGAACACCTTCTCTAAAAATAAATCCAATGGAATAGTCACAATCATGAAACCATGAGTGAAATAGACTACATTCGAGCAGACAAGAATGTCATCATTAAAGATATGCAGGTCTTGAATTAAGTCGATGTACGAAATGACCCCAGACTGATAAGATGCAAAGTCCAAATTAACAACAAGATAGAACGCAGGAAAATGTTCATTGTCAACCTGGAACCACTTACTGTTGGAAAAATTTTCACTCGACTATTAAAATTGGAACTAACAAACAGACTTGAACTCCTCGCCGAATTATAAAAGAATGCCAACGAGCCTATATGATTGAAGTCAACAGTATGTTTCAGCGGAATCATTAGCAAACTCACAGAAAAAAAGATGTGGCGGGTAAAACCAGGGACCTCAAGTCCCTATCAATAACAATAGGAAAGACATAGGGAAAAGAGATGAGCAAAACCATCCTTAAGAAACGAAGGGAAGACAAAAGAAAGTACTCGATACCAATCATTGAAACCATTCTAGAAAAAAACAGGGGATTCAAAACAATATGAAAATCTCTCAATACAGGAAGAAAACTGATAACCAGTGTACTGGAAGCAAATTGATAGCTTGCAACGGATAGGGACGGGATTGCCAAATGTGCCCTGGAATTTAACTGAGACCTCTTTCCCACCAAACAAAAGATTCAAAAGATGAACAAGGAACACTAGCACAGATTAATCTATTCAAAGATTTCCCAGTAGTTACTCTGCTAGGAGTGAAACCATCCATCCACCAAACAAAGAAAGGAAAGGTCACTGAAACTGAAAACATCACCAACATCTTACTGAAAAATCCCTGGGAAGTCATCACTAGAAAACAGGCAATTCTCTTCAACTCAGGCTTCAAACCAAGTAAAATCACAGAATAGTGGAATTCTGCAATCCTAATGCCATCATGCTAAAAAGGAACCCGAAAGACCTCAACAACTTCGGGCAAATGTCCAATAAACTGCATCTACCAATTCTTCATCAAAGTGATCACCAACTGATTCAGCAAAACACTAGATGAAAACGAACCACGGGAACAAGCTAGCTTCAGAAAAAACTACTCGACCATCAACTATCTCTATGAACTTCAGCGAAAGAAATGTCATGTACAACAAACATGTTAGATACAAAGACACAACGATTGTAAACGAAAATACAGTGCTGGAGAAAGTAGACCACTACATATACCTAGGACAGCGGGTGTCCATGGAGTAAGTCATCGAATGAAAGAAAAATCAAGCCAGGAATCACTCTACGTTTGAAAACATTGTTAGAGCAAGCTCGACTTATAAGAAAAAGAAAAAACATTCTTCCTCGAAAGAGTGGTAAATAACCAATGTATCCCATGATGGTTTCATTTGGAGCTGAAATATGGAACAAAACTAAAAGAATAACCCTCAAACCTAGAACCATGCAAGGGGCACAAGAGGGAATCATATTTAGTCACAAACGGATAGATAATTTGACCGCACAGTATATTAGAGAAGAGATTTGAGTCAAGGATATCATAGAAACTGTAAAAAGAAAAACTCAAATGGCTGTGAGATGGACATATTGCAAGAATTGCAGATAACCAATGGACATCACGACTCTAAACTTGGATCCCCAATCAGATGCAAGGCTGTAGCCAATGGAAAGTCAGACGCGTGTTGAGCAAGATAAATTTTGAAAGTACTGGCTCCAAGATGCCCACGATAGAGAGGTCTAGCAAATCTTAGCAGAGGTTTATGTCGAACAACAGATGCTAATAGACTGAAGATGACGATGGTGGTGGTAGAAATTGCCAATAAGCCTGAAATATTATTTCTATCAATGCATAATAACAGCTACGACGTTCAAATGACAAACCTGTAAACTATTTCAGTACAAACCCGGAATGTCGCAGACGGGGAATGGAAAGAGAATCCTAGGAATAACTTTCAGTGATTGATTAAGATCAACATGAATCTAACTCAAGTGTTCAAGCAATAAATTTCAAAAAAAGCCAGCGTATGTAGAGAAAAAGAAAATCTGATTGTGCAAAGGGCTAACAGAGTGGTGCAAATGGGGAGAAAGAAAAACTGATGGTGCAAAGAGGTAACAGAGTGGTGCAAATGGGACTGCAAACGCAGTAGGAAAAGAACAGATAAATTCGGAAAGACGAGATAGTAAAATGAGACATGGCAGAAACCTGCACAACTGCAATTATCATGTGATGAGAAAGGCCTTTTTCCAGGAGTGGTCATGTAACGGCTGATGATGACAATATTTGAGTTCGTGTAAAAACATGAAAATTACTCACAATTACTGGAAGTATTGAATCTCTAGCCCCACAAATGCCCGACCAGCCAGCTAAATGGGCGACGGGCTCATCTCCATATGAGTGTCCTTATCATGTCTGTGGGTGTATCTAGGCATGTGGGTCATATTTTAGGGCTGCAACCTTCGAATTTTACAAGTATACACCATCAAACACCATGTAAAATCATTTTTCTCTGAAATAAATGCACATTTAGGTGTCCTTGTTGTCATTGCAGAGTTGTTTCCAATAATTTTAAGATATCTATCTTTTCAGATTATTTCGAATAAATGTTTTATATTTTAGATAATTTAAAAAAAAAAAGATCCATCTTTTTAGATGATTTTTGGATAATTAGTAGTGATACACATGCAGGTAATGGAGATCCATTCATGCAAGGTGTGGATAAGTATTCAAATTTTCCACCTGTTCCTTTCCCTTCGACAATTTTGATTTTCTTATCGCCCAACACAACTGAGTATTTTTTTATGCTGTTCCCCCTGAAATTCATACCGTCCGTGTGTTCCTGAGACATCCCCAAAAGGATGGTTTCGTTGTTCGAATTAATGCTTCAGAGAACTGTTTACTAGCCTGACGCCTAAACTTCCCTCGGCAAGTGAGAGAATGCAAACTACCTTGGATTTACTTCTTGGCACGCATAAAGCCGAGATTTCATCCTCGGAATGTATTAATGCGCAGGTGTGCACGTTTGCATGATGGGTATTTTGTGATGCATATTTACGAAAGAGCTTAACTGTTGAACGATCACGACAGCTGGTAAAGCATTTGAAACGAGTTTTTAAGTATGGATTTCTCCCTCGAAGCTACTCAGCGTATTTATTTTACATCGGATGTTTTATGTACTCTTTTGTCATATCAGTAAACCGAAAAACACACATATAAAAACGAAGTCAAAATAAAATTGGTCCAGGATAATTTATACTAACGCTCATATAAAATGCAACTGAAAATATATCCTACCGATTCTGTCCCTCTCTTAAAACCTTAAATCAACTTTTCCTTGCATTATCACTCAGTTTAGATGAAAGTAGTAAATGGAAAAGTCGTAAATTGACAATAAATAAATAAAAAATATCTTATTCCGAAAGCTACAAGAATACATTGGAGAGAAAATATCGTTTAAAAAACCTTGATTTCATATGAATATCACTATGAATATTTCTACAAAATCTAATCGTGCTTGCTCATAAAATGCCGAAGCTGAAACTTCATGAAAATATATTTAAAAGCTCCAGAAGTAAATGAATCTCTTCATTTCAGAGTTAATTATATTTCACTTGAGATCAAGTGACAGCAATGACTCTGTATTCCAGCATCTCCTTTTAGTAATCCAGCAGTAGTAAGTGTTCCTGCTGTCTCGATAGTCTCAACCCGTTTTTTTTATCCTTCAATTAATCCGATCCTATTGCAGGGCTGCTCACTTTTTAACGAGTATTGACACAAATTTATGCATATCTATAGAATATCCATCAATGATATTAATAAATATTCAAAATAGATTACTGGAATCTAACCATGGACATTTCAATGACTGGTACTAAATGCATTTGGCTGGCCTCTTCCGTATTGATACATTTCACAGGTCGCTGATATCAACGTTTATTTCTTCAGCGGAAAAAAATTGTAAATTAAATGGCGAGTAGCCAAAAACAATCACTAATAATTTATCAAGAAATTTTTTTTTAGGGTTCCCATATCACAGAAAATATTGATTATAGTATTTATATCAGGTTTTGGTGATTGGATGAACTTGAGACGGGAGTGTAGCCGATAGGATGCACTGGATTGTTGACCATAAAGGAAAGGGTGCACGCAGCTTCTATAACGGCACGATGGTTTCACGATGGTTTTTTCGTATAACTTAAAAAAGATGTGTAATGCAAAATTTGGATAAGCGAATGATACCTGTACTTACTTCAACTCACTTAGATTCAATAGCATTTACTTCAGTCCACGCTCATTGTACCCCAAATCTTGTTCTGTCTTTCCATAGAAATAAACCGAATTAAATCTGATGTCTAGTGTCACTGAAGTCGTCTGATTCTTTCGTATATTGAAGAAAACATTATAATTGCTAAGCAAGAAAAAAAAAAGAAAAAAAAAGCTCATGGAATTTCGTCTCTCATTATATTTTCTTGAGGAAAACAAAATCTGGATTCCTATCGACAACAATGAACGTGGCGATTAGAATACAATACTGTCGGTACGAACAACAACACTGTCATGCAATCGACAAAGAAATCTAGACATGACTAAAACTGTTGAAAGTCCGTGACGCCAGAAAAGTTGCTGAATTAATCAAAGAAAGTTGCGCCATAACAGAAGGTTCAAAGCCTGTAATTCAACTCCACTATATTCGTGCCGATACCAGGCGAAGTCATGAAAATCGTTGCCGCTGGCAATTTTCGTGATAATCCCCAGTTGATTGTTAATGAAGCTGTCATTAGACATGGAGTCTCGTATACAAAGCCGTGCACATGCAAACAAAGACTCACGTCAAGTAATGTATGCAAAACTGTTTTCTGAATAGACTAGTATATTAGTGAACGTCAACGCTTTTTTTTTTTATTGGTTCAGATATTGATACACAAGTGTTTAATACGATGTAAGTATGGAAATTGACACTGTAGTCCGATCAGATGAGATAAAATTAATCATATCTGAAAAGAAGCATCAATTTCATTGGCTATAGTGCTCATTTCCTTTTAATGCATGCACGTAGCACTTTTCGAGGTGATTTGATATCACCAGGCTTTGGAAGTTAGTGTTTTCAATCAGGGAATAGAACGTACTCAAATCAAGCGTTTTGAAAAGGATTCGTCAAAAGACTAGCGTTAAGGGTTATTCCTTGTGATATCTGACCAGATTGATGGCATCTAAGATTTTCCTCACATTAAACATTCATTACCGATTTCCATTATCTACTTGCTGAACCTGATAAAATTCTCCAGGTGTTAAAAAATAAGATTGTTCATTATCTGTTCCCTTCTAATCCTTTGCTTCAATTTTTTTGTTATTCCCTGTATGATTTTTTTCCCTTTTTTTTTTTTTTTTTGGCCTGTTCATTGCTCTGTCAAAATGACATACGATCATTGATTTTTCAGATGCAAAAATCTTTGCAATCCCCACATTCAAATTTTTTCATCTCCTTTTTTTCCCTTACCCTCTACTTAAACCACACAACTTTTCTCTCCTCTCCAACCTTACCCTCTTATCAAAATACTTGATTTAATTTACAGTCCTCACTATTCAGAGCCTTCTATCATACTATTGGACCTTTCTTTCGTATCACTACCAAAACATGACATCAGCTCACGGTAAACCGTGGCTGACAGAACACAAGATTCAGAGATGAACTGGAAAGATTCAGGGAATACTGGCTCCGTGATGCCCATGATAGACTGTTGTAGCGAATCCTAGGTAAGGTTTATGTTCAACAACAGACGTTAAAAGACTAATGATGATGATAATGATAATGATGATGAGGAGGAGGAGGACGCAGATTACTATTGATAATCCCAAATATGTCAATTTAGGATTTTTTACAAGTTGGCCTGACTTTCTGTCAACGTATATGGGCATTTATCATGCGTAAAGAGCGTCCCTATAGAGCTAAAGGGCTGAAAATTTAAATATTCATTCCTCATCATATGAAGAATAACAGTTTGTTTGTTTTCAAACCCCTACCCAAGGCAGAAAATTTTAATGAGGAGATTCAGATAAGTTTAGGCAAAATTGTTTTAATGTTTTTGTCTGGCTTCATTTACGTCCACTTTAAAAAATCATACTTTTTTCAGTGAACCAACAAAAGTAAGTGTGAAATAATCTATTCATGGTTCACCTAATTCCCAATATTTAATTGATCACTCCTAACATAGCAATCCATCAAAAGTAGTTGTTCGCGTGATTGTTTCTAATATGTGATTATCCAAACCCGTTACATACATGGATATCTGCTAAATTTGGTTCTTTCGACGTGACAGTTACATTTTTTTTAAATTGATACTATATATGGGCCTATGCATTACCGGTGGATGTTTACCTCAACATTGAGAGTAATGCTACATTGAAGAAGCTCCTCTATCGGTCGCAAGTTCGATTCCTGCTGCGGCGGCCTTTTCTTTTTATAGGTTTGTCCTTTTCACGTGGTCCAAGCTGAAACTGAAATGAAACGTTTGCCGTGTAAAAACAAATCATTTCAAAGAGTGTTTCAATATAACATTGCACCATCTATGATCGTATATATTTCATTGTTTTTATTCTCTAGTTTTCATTTTCCTTCCTTTCTCCATTTCTTCTGTGAATTAACAACTTTTTCCTCCTCAGTCCCATTCTTCATTCGACTTTTATCCGTGTCATACGAATTATTCTATCCTGAAATTATATGTTATCTCTTTCTTTGTTGTTTATATTTCCGTTTTTACTGGTGCTTTTCCCCTTCCTTTTTTTTTGCCTCTTTTATTTTTCCTCTCTCACTCAGATAATTCTCTCGCCAAAATGAAATTTGCCTTAAAATCATCTCGAATAACATCAATTAAAATCATTGGTCTCATAATGTCCTTGAATTGTAAATTATAGAAAAGTGTTGTACGATTAATTTTCTCTCTTGTTAACCTTCAGGTACAATTATGATAACGGTCGAATTGCTTATCACTGTTGATATGAGGTTTATTGGTGAGAAATAGTTTCGTAAATTATATTATTAGCTTTTCCTTGACAATAAAAGTCACTTGTTCGTTTTCTGAGTAAGACCTTGATTCTTACCCTTGGAATTAATGTAAATGTTTGAACTAGATAACGAAGAGTTAAATGAACGCAGAGGCAGCTTTTTTTTTTACAAATTCTGAGCTCAATCTTGTGCTCCGCTAGCAAAACTACATCAAAGAGATAACGATCTGGAATATCACGAGGAAGAGTTTAATGCAGACTTCCCAAGGGGCAATAACGCAGGATGAAACAGAAATCATTTCTGTAATCTGCTGTTCTTCGTGATCCATATTTCCCCACGATGAACAGTAATCCAGTTCATAATATATAGAATTGGAAAGCCTTGAAGAATAATTGTGTGGGAGAGACTTTTCTTGATTAACAAGGCCGCAAAACGTCTGAGTTGTGCAACGCTTGGTTTCTTATCTCTCAATAATATTCCTTTAAAACCGACATTAGCTGATAGGGATGGTGACTAGTTTAGCATAAAATCAAATTGCAAAAACACAACAATATATGTTTTGTTCTTGCAATTACTTCTTTATTGACACAATTATAAGGCTATATATTCAGCTATTTTATACAACATTACATAGAAGGCTAGACTTGGAGTAAAGGAATTAAGATAGACGGCGAGTATCTGAGGAACCTTAGATTTTCAGATGACATAGCTATTTTTGCAGAGAACCTACACGACCTACAACTAATGATAGATGAACTAAATGAAGAAAGCAAGAAAGTCAGCCTACATATGAACTTCAGCAAGACGAAGATCATGTGCAACAACTACATCGAGGATAAGAACACTAAGATCAAAATCGAGGACACAGATCTGGAAGAAGTAGACCACTATATCTACCTAGGACAACGAATCTCCATGAGACACTCAAAATAAGAAGAAATCAAGCGAAGAATCACACTAGGATGGCAAGCCTTTGGCAGACTAGCTCAATCTTCAAAAATAATAAGATTCCATTAATCCTAAAGAAAAGGGTGTATAACCAACACACCCTTCCAAAAGTCACTTATGGAGCCCAAACATGGAACCTAACCATAAGACAGACCCGTAAATTGAGAACCATGCAACGTGCACATGAAAGAATAATGCTGGGCCTCAAATGGAGAGACCACAAGACAGCACTGTACATCCGATAAGAAGCAAGTGTTACGGACATCATACAATCCATCAAAAGTCTCAAATGGCGGCGGGCTGACCATGTTGCAAGAATGGCAGACAATTGATGGACATCATGACTCACAACATGGATCCCCCGAGACCACATGCGCAACCGAGGCCGGCAAAGTGTTAGATGGAGAGACGAGCTAGACAAGTTCAGGAAGTACTGGTTCCGTGACGCCCATGATAGGGAAGTGTGGCGAATCCTGGGAAGGTCTATGTCCAACGACGGACGCTAAAAGAATGATGATGATGATGATGATATGCAGTGTTCGAGAATAGAGTACGTTTTAGTATGGTACACTTTCTTTCGTTTGTCTGATAGTTGTTTAAAGTGCTTTGCGAAATGTCCCACACATCTGTGATAGCTCCCCACAAGCTGGTCAGTTCTTCCAGCTTTTTAGCCATTTTCCCCTAATATGCACCCCTGATATTTTCTCTGTGGTGGTAAGATCTTTCATATCGGAGGAAGTGGTTCGCTCACTATGTTTGTCGAGAGGTTTACATTTGTAAAAGGTACTTGAAAAGATTACACTTTGTTTGAGTTGAATGTTTGTATTCATCCCTTATACAATAAAAATAAGTGTTCTGACTAAATAATTTTGATAATCATTTTTCTCCTGTTCATTCATATAAGAATTGCAAATATTATTCGTGATTAATTTTATCCTTGATGATTGTTACTGGCTTTATTCATATTTCTCTCTGAAGAGAGAGAATAAGTTTGGAAGCTGAAACAAATTTATGTTTATAATAGGACATTTAATTAGATAAAAGTCTTAAAATATGAGTTGCTATTATTTTTATGGGTAATGTTGTCTGGTACATTATCAGACTTTTCTATTATATTCCATGAGAATTCTCGGAGGAACAAAAGACCATTTGTTCTAAATAAAGAGTGCTTACTATCTTTTTGAAATTTGCTTTTTAAAAGTATATCGATGACGGAAAAGAGTATTTGAGATTTTGATATCACCAGTGGAAACAAATAAACTTTTGTATTATAACCTTTTGATGACAGACAACTTTGATATTTTAGTCTTGGTTGTTGAATGTTTGACCAACCAGCTGAATAAACGTAATTGTGAAATGTTTATAATTCGTTTGACGATCAATCTAGGGGTGAGTGTTTATCTCTGAAATGCTTGTCTCTGAAGCTAATCAAAGAATGTGGTAACCACACCTGAATATTAAATCGAGTGTCCCGCAGACCATTTCAGCCTTAAACATCATCATCATCATCATCATCATCATCATCATCATCATCATCATCATTCTTTTATAGTGTTTCTTTAATCATCGAATGACCTGGTATATTAACATTTCCATTACGTATTTCAGAAGATACACACTGACACACGAAAGTATGCACTAAATCACACACACACACACATGTATATTTACATAGAAATAAACATACACATATACACGCATATATATATATATATGTATATATATATACATACATACATACATACATACATATATACATATGTACATAAATATATACATAAAAATATACATATAAATACAAATTTTCATATAAATAGATATAAATGTATGAATATATCCTCACTCGCATATATATATATACATATATATATATATACATATATATATATAAATTATAAATTGTGTTGTATTATATGTAAAACCTCTTTGAAATAATCTTATGTCATTACACGCTCAATATCATCGCTTCATTTAGACAACATTTATAAAATGAACAATCAAAAAATTAGACTGCTGCAGGGATTGAACTTGCCACCTATAGAGTAGCCACTCAAACGAAGCAATTCTCTTACCATTTAGTTCATCATCTACTCGTGATGCAAAGGCCAAATAACTACTTTCAACCCGTAATCTCATCTCGTTCATTCTTTCTCTTCCAATGCAACAGTCAAGAATTTAAGAAATCGACGTATTTGGTCCGACAGAATGAATTACGAATTGCTATTCGTCCATTTCTAAATACACGCATCACACATCGGATATTATATTATATTGAAATCCTGATTTGTATTCTATGCATATACATATACATTGGTTTTTGTCTAAACCTCCCCATTGTCACTTCCATCAACATTCTGTCGGATCACTTTACATTTACAATGCAACTTTGCACACACACACACACACACACATATACATTCATAAATATATGTATATGTATATACATATTTAAATGTATATATATATATATATATATATGAGTGTGTGTGTGTGTGTATGTACGTGAGTCACTAAGTGTATAGCCTAATGATGCACAGAAACATTCATTTTACACATGAATTATTAACTTTTCAACATAATCCATTTTCTAGTCACTTCCTAATATTATCACGAGAAGGAAAATCACAGTGGAAATTACAGATCCAAGTTCCAATTCTATAAGCAATTGACTCACTGATCTGCTCTTGTATACATTTCGAACACATATCTCTACTTGATCTCGGGCTCAACGAATCGATTGGAAGATATGTTGTTATAATCTTGTTTAATAGGAATTGAAGCCTGATTTACAAACGATGTCCATTCCTGATATCAACACGTTGACTGTGGCTTTCAAATTTGTGATAACTCGTGAGAAAAAAAATCAGATCGGCTCAGTCACTCAACAGAAACTGTCTCTGATTCACCGTATCTTTACACCATACTGTGTTGGGGTGATCAATAAAAAGGGATGATCGATGAATAAATAACTTCTTTCGTCTTTTGTTGGGCTGCAATTACTAAAAACGTACAGATTTAAAATCAAAAAAAGCTGTTCGCTGCCGGACATAAAGTGTTGTACCAATTTAGCATAAATCTACATCCTAAATTCCCTCTTTCAGTAAATAGCTATTCTGGGGGTAATTTCCCCTAAAAATTGAAAAAAAAAATCTTCATGGACATAATACCGAGTAAATGTTTCAATTTTCAGCCCTCTATCTCTATTCCTGTTATATGTACGCAAGGCATAAACATCAACAGACTGATAGACACACACACAGTAACCTGAAAATATAAGGAACTTTTGTTGACTGTTTTGATGACAGTTTTCGTTGACGTTGTCTAAAAAAGCCTTCAAGAAACGTGATTAAATTGACAATAATCAGTCTAGTTGGTCGTTTCTGAAAAGTTTTAGGCAATGTTATTTTGTCGACCAGCTCCACTATTTAATTATTTGGTGATTACGCTTCAGAGTCTCTCCGGAAAGGGCTAATGTTCATTTTCACGTTCACCTCTACTTTCTACAAGCGTGTAAGAAAATCTTCACTTCCGAAAGGTTGTCTGGTTCTGTCCGGTTAAGAATCTAATGTCAGCTTGCCCTAATGAGCTAAAAAAAGAATCCTTTCAATGGGGACTTAGGGTAGAAGTGGCAGTATTCTTTTCTCATCTATTTTTCTTCTTTTTCTCTATTTCCCTTTTCACACTTACATTTATTTTTGGAACTGTCAATTGAAACAGTCAGCATCGGTTTCTACAGTTTTCAAGTCGGTCCGGCTGGTGACTGGTTGGTTATGTATGCATTGAGCACACACACTGCTTAAATGAAGATAGAAAAGCTGATGATTTGAATTTTTGCTACTTATAAAGTCTAGAAAATACTCTATTCAAATTGTCATCCTTACAGTTGAGTTATATTTGCAATGTAAGTTTATGCTAGCTTGGCCCCTTGTTCGCTTGCAGCAACATTCGTGCTTTTTCGCCGAAAATTCGAACTTTTTTTTAGGGGTCATTGCCCATCAAAAGAAGGTTATTCATTGATCACCCCTTCTTCCAATCTTTTAATTGATCATCGTCGTCACAACATGCTGCCTAAAGACGTTGGTCAAGTAATGGTATCTCTTGAAAGACTAACCTGACTTTTTCATCCCTTTTTTGTTTGTTTTTTTTTTGTTTTGTTTTGTTTTTGTTCAATTTGCTCAACAGCTTCTTAATTAAATTCATTTTCTCTTCTTTAATTCTGCACCTTTTTTTCAATCCTGCTGTTTGTTTATTCTTTCAACTTGTCGTTTCTCGGGCTCCTTCCATTTTGTATAAGCTTTACTTTCCGTTCACCGCCTTCCTCAATTCTTTTCTTTACATCTTTTCTTTAATCTTTTGTTTCTTGTGAACATTGTTCGTATTGTGAAACGTGGCAGTGGCCCCATTTCTTGGAATGGTGTAAGCGTTGTTACCCAAAATATACTGGTCAGCATTCGAAGACGCAAATTTATACTTGTGAAAGACCTAGATATTTATCAGCCAAAACAATGTAAATGGTCTGGTTAGTTACGCAATAGAAACCGTTAGATGGTCTACATCTTTTGATGGCATGAGCTGTGTGGGATGATCAACTAAAAAAACTTTTTAAATGAATAAATCACTTTTTTTTGCCTTCTGATGGCGGGATTTCAGACATTAAGTATGGAGATCCAAAAGCAAAACTGAAAATAATTTAGAACTTTGGAAATTATCGTACTGCGTACAAATAGCTTCGTTTCTTCGTATGGTGATGATTTCGTAGGCATTCGTTTCCAAAGTAGATGTAGTGGTCTACTTCCTTCAGCTTTGATTTTTCAATTTTGATCTTTGCGCCTTTGTCCTCAAAATATTTGTTGTGAATGACATTCGATTGGCCGAGGTTAATCTGGACGGCTACACTCTTGCTTTTTTTCATTTAGTTAGTCTAACATTATTTGGAGATCATGAAGGTTCTTAGCAAAGCGGACGATGTCGTCTGTAAATCTGAGGTTACTTAGGTATTTGCCGTCTATTCTGATTTCTTTGTGTTGTTTCCCTCAAAAGAAGGAAAAATCAAGTGAAGAATCACACTAGGTTGACAAACCTTTGAGAGAGCAAGCTCGACTTGCAAAAACAAGACAAAACCAACTACTCCTAAAAAGAAGGGTATACTTTCAATACATCCTCCCAATAGTCACCTATAGAGCTGAAACATGAACTTAAGCAAAAGACTGACCTTCAAACTAAGTGTTTTTTGCGATATGCACATGAAAGAATCGTTCTCAACTTCAAATGGTGAGATCATGAGACAACACAGTATATTAGAGAGGAGACAGAAGTCTGAAATATAGACACAATCCAAAAGCTAAAATGATAATTAGCAGGACTCTTTTGGGGGGGGGGAATGTCAAACAACTGCTGGACATCAAAACATGGATCTTTAGAGATCATATGCAAAAATGTGGCTGACAGAAAATAAGATAGCATGTGGATGTAGACAAATTAAAAAAAATAGTGGCTCTGCAAGGCTAATGATTGAGAGGTCTAGTGATTTGGAGGAAGTTTTATGTCCAACCATAGACGCTAAATGGCTGATGATGATGACTTTGATAATGTACAAATAAATACAAAACAAGGGAGGCGACTGTGAAATATTCCTTGACCACCCAAAATGAAAACATTTCTTTCTTGGCCCATTGTACACTCCGATGAAAATTTGGGAAGGATTAGGCTTTCATATAGCTACGACGCACTGGAGATGACCGTGGAAAATTGCTGGATCAGTCCCCACGCTTCCAAAATAATTCACTGAAATTCATTGAGCACTTTTGGGGAATGCTGTGCATTGTACATATAGATATCATGCGGTGGAATATGGGAAATTCCTGAATCCACTCTGAAAATGTAAACAGCCCATCAAATGCCCATTCCTCACCTTGTCAAAATATTTCATTGACTTTCGATGGAAACCTTTAGAGGTGATTTGCTGTTTATGTATAACTACGATCCAGGGGATGGCTGTTTGAAGTTCTTGGATCTGCCCCATGCACAGACCGATACACAATTGATTCCATTTCATCATAATATTACGTCAAGTCTACACAGTATCGCTAAAATTGTTTTGTCTGTCTCCACAATATCTCCAAAACCTCTCAAATGAATTCCTATGTCATTTTGTTGAAGGATGGACGATAGATCACAGACAAATGATTAAATTTTCGAGGAGATCCTTTCATAATCATCTCACTTTCGATGCAGTTATATATCAAAGCAATATAATATAATTTTTCCTTATCTGCGAGATATTTTCTTCAAGTTATGGATGAATTTCAAACAGATTCTGTGAAAGGTTGGACAATAGACGGAGGAAGAACTAATCTAATTTTTGAGCCCGTCAATTTTTAATTATTTGACCTGCGTCGAAGATGTTTGTCCAAACGACATAATATCGCCAGAATTGAATGTCTGCCGACACGATATCTCTTGACAGATTTCAATGAAATCTTGTGGAACTATGAAGATGTGGTGAAATGCGGATGCAGGAATTTTCTTTTGATTGATAGGTAATTTTTCTATCTATACACAATGATTGTCCAGATGACATCTAAAAAGGTTAACAATTTATTTCTATTAGATTCTATGTTGGGTTGAGCAAGAGGCTAACTGGAGAAGTGATTCAATTTCAGAGTGGATCCATGCATGATTATCCTCCCCGACAATGGCGTCGAAGGTCTTTGCGCTCTCTGAGTACTTTCTAGTTTTGTTCTGTTTTTTTTTCAAGTTATTAGTCTTTACATCGGAAAACCATCTAGCTTCACAATCTGATCCATTTATCATTGTTCTTGAATGATTTTTGCTATTCGTTTTTATAGAATCTTCAAATACGCAAAGGATAATTTAAACTCGATTCTCTCTTGTTTCATACTATCATGAATACCCTTATAGAAATTCAGGAATTTCCATAATGATGATAAACTGATCCCTAAATATTTGCCAGTTAGTTATAAACGGATAATTCATGCCTAACTCCTACTTTCTCTCCTTTAAATCTGCTAAACTGAAACAATTATTCTAGACTCGTGAAATCGGGTAATATTGAAGATGATATCAATAGATATTAGTCGATTCCAAACATTTTGGTAGAAAGTGTAATAGTTGCTACCTGCTTGAATTAGTATACCATCCAGTGCATGTATGAGTGTGTAAGTATGTATTTATGTATGGGTGTGTTTGTGTTTATATGGGAGTGAAAGACAAAAGAGAGAGATGAAATGAGGGAGAAAATGGAAGAGAGAGAAGGAGAGGCGAATCTAATTAATTAAGGCTTATTACTTGCTCGGCCAGCCATTCTGCCATGGTTCACAATCAGATTTAATTTTCTGGAATGTCAAAAACCTATTACTGAATCTTCCGGCGCATGAGCTTTCGAAACCTTCGCTTTCGAAACCTTCGCTTTGGAGAGCAGCTTTTCAACCTATTCAAGGCTCACATCCCTTAATAATCTTTCTTTCTTTCTTTCCCTCTCTCTCTCTCTCTCTCTTTGAACACCGATTCTTGAACTTATCCAAGGCTCCCATCCGTCAATAATCTTAACACCTCTCTCTCTCTCTCTATTTTAACACCGATTCTCGATCTTATTCACGGCCCAAATCCCTCAGAAATTTCAAAATATTTCTCTTTAGACAACAGTTCTTGACCCTATTAAAGTATCAGATCCCTCAGAGATTTCAAAGTCTCTTTCTTTGAACGGTGGTTCTTGAACCTATTCAAAGTTCTCATCCCTCAGTGATTTCCGAATCTTTCCCTTTGGACAGCAGTTCTTGACCTTATAAGAGTCTCACACCTTTCAGATAATTTCAAAATATTTCTCTTTGGACAGCAGTTCTTGACTCTATTGGAGTCTCACTTCCCAAGATATTTCAAAATTCGTGTTGCTCTCCTCATGGTGAAACTAAAATCAAATTTTAAATGGTCAAAATCGGCAAAGTTAATATTCTAATGTGTGAATATCGGAATGGGAAAATTATCCGAAGTCAAAAGTAAAAGTTTGTATCAAGATATCTATTCTACAAAGCAATGAGATATGTTCTTGGACTCATATAAGTCGGGAAGTAGACGTCACAAAAAAAAAAAACGGTAGGGTATCCGATATTTTCTCCATCCTGCTGACAGTGCATATTTCAGGTTAGTTCTTGCTGACAGAACATTCTTCAATTTTTATACACGTACAAAAAACTGTTTTCAATTCAGAATGAATCGGTGATAGCAACAATGCGCTATTGTTTAGAAACAACTTGAATACAATCAGCAGACCATTCAAAACCCGACAGAGAAAATTCAATCTGCTCGATTTCTTTTTTCTCCTTTCAATTTATTTTTATTATCAGTCTTTAGACTACTGCACCATCCTAAAATTTGGTAGTTTTGAGAAATCATTGAGGAAATATTTAAAGGTTTTATGGGAGGGTTTTCCATTTACCATGTAGCTTTAGAGTTAAATTGCACCCTTACTTTTAATTAGACAACTTGGAAAATGGGTTCTCATCGATTTAAAAGTTGCCTATCGTAGTGCTGGGACACCTTAATTCTTATCTGAACGCATCTCCCTATCTTTGGATGGACTGGTAATTGGTGATGAAAAATATATTTTCCATAAGAATGACGCAGATAATAGAGGGTTGTGATTCATGTTTGATGGGATTTCTTTGGTGTGGTTAAGAGTCATCATTACCAATCAATGTTACAATTACAGAATACATCTATACTCACCAGTTAGAACAACTGAACACTGCTTTGGGGATTGAGATACTAAGACCTAAGGTTGGCCAGCTACAAAAAAATGTGGTATTCAATGCAATACACGATACAAGACCCCTTACAGCAAAGATCACATCTGGTAAATTGAAGACCTTGACTGAAGAAATTTCACATTGTATTGCTCTCAATCCTAGAGTTTTCAGGACCATATTGATGAACATTAAGGAACTTCGATTCCTTCAGACGATCATACTATTACAAAAAATTTATCATGAAACTGGTGAACCGTTGGGAGGAGGAAACTGGTAATAACAGGGCCAATGTTAAAGAATAAAGTCTAATTAAGCATTGATTCTAGATATGTTTCTATCCTATATTTGGACATTTATGCACGATCACGAAAATTGGAAATATCCCCCAAAAGATAATACTATATCAAGAACGGTATCATGAACCTCGTGAACCGTTCAGAGGAGAGGATTTGTAAAATAAGGGTTAATTAATGAAGTCTCGTGATAGATTAGACAAATCTCATTTTGATACATATCTGCATGAATATATGCACTTTTTTTTTCATTGTTCGAAAATTCAGATTTATTGAAGCAGCTTTGTTTGATATAAAATATGAATTTCATTAGGAAATATCTCTACGAAAGACAGACCTTACTTCAAGCTCAAGTTTAACCATTAAGCCAAATTAGCACGTACTTCTGGTTTCAATAGAAACGAGGATGCCAGATCGTTGGTAGTAGTATCCTGAGTTTAATTATCAAAAGCTGCTCAAAGTGTCCAACATGAAAGTTTCATTTCATTACCATGTTTCCTTTTACACCTACATTTTAGTCAAACATTCAAATGATTCAATCATTCACGTGAATACTATTGGAGAAAACCGGTCATTATGCAAGCACAACTTTCTTTGGTAAAGATTTGGTTTAGAAAAATAGTATATTTTTATGAGGAAGTGTATTTTTTTCTAACATATTTCAAATCAATATGACCTTCATTTCTTTAGGAATGTCTCATCTTTGAAGAATAATTTCAGTTGATTGGGGGGCGGGGTTTTGGCGCCATTTTGGGCTGTGTTTCTCGTTGTTTCAGTCTAGCCCTGACTGTCTACCAAATGTTTACTTTCACTTACAACGATGTAACAAAATGTGTTCAATTCTCTGTAACAACTTTTCCGAATATGTTCAAGTACTCTAGTTCAACCAGATTTTCTTATTTATCGTCAGAAGTCTATCATTCCTAAGACACATTCCACAGATGAATAAACCCACATCACTGCGGCTCCGACCACAAATTTATGACTGCAGTTAGCACCAGCTCAGCAATCATCGCACTTATTCTCCTGCAAGGCCGGAGATGACTACCACGGTAGCACCAGTCGGCGACAGAGTGAATCATCGGGACGGCTTTGCAAAGTGACCCACGGGGAGCCATTGAAATAAGTTTGCAACACATCATCGTGTCAGGAAGCTGTCTATCTGATTGTGTAGGGAGTCCCATCAGTAATCCCAGACGAGAGTTCCGGCGTTTATAGATGTTTAATGTCGGACAGATTATGGTGAAGTGATGATTTTCAACTCGTCTATCTTATCTTTCTTTTTTAACTATTACGCTTAACGGTGCCGTATTTTTTTTTTCTCTGTCTCTTTTTAATAGATGCATTTTTATGTTGATCCTTCGATTTCCGAGCATATACTGAAGTATTTGCTCGGCTTTTAAATGGATTAATTCGTATTTAGTTCCATCATGAATATTTGAAAGAAGCTCTCAATTTATTGGGAAAAAAAACAGCACCCAATTTGCTTTCATTGTGCGTTTTGGTCAGATTTAGATCTGAAACCTTGTAGTGAAAACTTTACCTAGTATGGCACTCTACTTATCTCCAATAGATCATCTTTGCTTTTACCGAAAAGAACAACCCCGTTTCGTTTCGTGTCGACCGTTTATGCCTTTGTTTAAAGTCAGTCTTGAGGCGTTGTTGCATCTAATATTGAAGTTGTACTGTTTGTGCAGTCTTATAAACCCTCATACCTTTTCAATCAACTGCAGAGTACATTAGTATAAATATATAAGCATAGCCTTTTGTTTTCAAATATTGTGCCAAAAACACAATTATCGAAAAATATACAAAACATTGAAAAAGAGGGTCAAAGTTATCCCCCTAGCTTATACGAACCAACAATATTTCAAACAAAAGATGTTTAACTAAGCGGAAACGAGTCACTCTTTTTATTTTGATGGTGTGAGTTGATTTTGATTCTGTTTTTGATGCTAATCTGAAATATCAACATTATTACACTTTCTCTTCTACAGTTCTGTTTGTTCTCCTCAATCCCCACCTTTTTTAGAGCCCAACGTACTAAGATAATCATTGATGCTAATCTGAGATATCAGCATTATAACACTTTTCTTCTCTACAGTTCTGTTTGTTCTCCGGTGTTCTACGATGTCAGTTTTAATGATGAGTGACGGTAGAAGAGTTTGTTGTTTCACTGATAAACGCAGAAAATAATTCTCAGCGCTCTTAGAGGCAGATATGACTACCATCTTATTGGGGACTTGAAAGAGAAATTCAGCTGCCTAAATTAAAACAATGTATAATCTACAAGCTGAAATACACTCTTATGCCGATTTGAATATTTCAAGAGTGAAAAAAGAAGAAGCCACTTTATTTAACGTTACTTTACTTCAAACTGGTAGTGTTAGGGATGCTTCACCAGTCAGACCCGCTATTTTAACCATCGGACATGCAAGTAATGGTATGAATGTATCGTTCCCACAGAAAGTCTATACGAGAGAAACAAGAGCAAATTTTCGTGTTCATTCAAACTGGGATTTTATCCCCTTTACATCAATTATTGTTATCTCTCTGAATGAATTTCGTGAGAGCTCGATATTTAATCACTTTTTCCTCAGCCTATCAATTATTGTGTTAAAAGAAAAGAATAATTCATCTACAGAACATCATATTGTTACATCAGTCCTCAAATGTGCAGCTTAGATGAATAACAAATTACATCCGTACGGTAGGATGAAGGTTGTAATTGTATTTTTAGCGCTTTCAAACACAGGCATCATCCCAATAATTTTTCTCATAAAGTTAACGATTCCCCTTTCTTCTAGTTTGACTGCCGTTATCTTATAACTTCTTCCCCCAACCAGACTTTCAATAGTCTCAACACGCCAGTTCTTGTCCAAGACCCCATTGCAAATCCTAGCCAATCAAAAGAATGTGTGTAATGCGTTCCAAAGTCAGCTGTTATCTTTATTTAGGTAAGTCCTTATTCCTCTTCTGACCTCATTTCTGTGGCTGGTAAACTTCCAATATTGGTAACTTATGGGAACGATATTTGATACTACCCTGCCCGTGGCCCTTCTTTGGTACCATCGTCAGGACACTCAGTCGGTCCCTTCGCCCTTTCTGCAAACATTTAAAAAAATGACGACCTAAGGTATTTACTTACCCACCAATCACAATATAATGTTATGCCAAGATTATATAAATGGATCGAATTACTAAAAAATGGAATACAACTGGATTATTGTTGTTGTGGGTAACTGAACATATTTTTGAGGGGATCGAATCGAACAAATAATAAGTATTGCAGGGAAGCCTTGAAAACTGAACGAGAGTTCTTCATACAACTGATTTTTTTTCTTTTATATTCCCTACAAACATATGCGGAAGTTGTTCAGTGCTGTTTTATGGTCGTAACTTCGTTTTAAAAGGTGTTTTGGTTTTAAGAATATAAGCATGTGTTTTTTTTCAATTGATTTGAAAACTGAATGACTCAATACTGTCAAGAAATTAAAGGCACCTCTCGAAATACGAACGTTTCATAACGTTTCGAAACGAGGAATTTTCTGATTCTTCGCACGTCTCATTACGTCATCGAAGAACATATGTGGGCACTCAACATCAAAATATCGTTGTAAATTGACTCCTGTTTTAAGTATTGGGGGAGGGGTATCAAAAGAAATTTTCTAAAAACCTTCCCTTAAGTCTATCGAGTATACATGCCATATTTGGGTGGACTGAGCCCATGTTTATGGTTGTTCTAGAATCTGACAGACAAACAGACATTGCGACACCTCTCACTTATATATACAGATTTAAACATGTAGTCCTTTCTTAAATCTAGTTTTTGAATTATATTATAGTTTATGCGCGTTATGATGCAGTAAGACGCGAAGGATGAATGTATGTATCAGTTATCAAATAACTTTTAGAATATATATATAAATATGTGTGTGTGGGGGGTGAATGACCTTTTATGTGTCTTTACAGACGGTGAAAGTCACCTCGATCGTGCATACCTGGGTCAAGCATTTAGGGATCCCAGGACGCCCTGTCGTCAGAATACTTCTCACAGTCTTTCCTATACAGTCCAGGGAAAAGCAGAAGACAATATGCCTGGCTTCAGTTTAGCTGCAGGACACACCTGAGATCCTGTCATTCCACGCCGTTACCAGACTATTCCAAACAGAATCTCAAAGCAATATTTTGAGCCACTACTGAAATTAAGAAGGTTTCGTCGGAACCATACTTTGGATATCATTTTCATGTTAGAATTAGAAGGTCATGGCAAAATTTCGATGGTATTTTACCGCAGAAGAATGTTCACTTTGGATTAAGGAACGGAATTGTCAAACGTTAAGGTGGATTATCGAGATTGCAACCTCTTATGTTATGGATTAACTCTGTAGGACACTGGATCTTCTGAATTAGGAACATTCAATGCCGTGTACTTTTTTTCTTATAATGCTATCAAAGAACCCGGTAATGAGATATAACTCTACATAGAACACAACTTACCTCCTTCAGCGCATGGTGTTATAGTGAAGCTAGAGAAAAGTTTCTGGATGATGTTAATTTTCATAGTGGCTTTTTGAGGTGTGTGTATTGTATTGCTTCTTCCCCCTGCCTGACTGACTGACGTACATATACATATATATCGAAATACAAATCAGTGATACCACATCCGTGATGTAGATGGGTTTATTATTAAATATTATCATATGGGTGCTCAATACATAAACGATCAACATTAAGTTTTGTTTGAGTAGAGCTTGTAATATGATGATTTACCGGATTTGCCATTCAAACTCTTTTATGTTTCTGCCATGATTGGGATTTTTTAGGTGAATGATTCGATTTATTTGGATCCCTATTTAGAACGTTATTGAAGGGGTGTCTATTGTTCTGGGTGGAGAACCTTCCATTTACTCATCTTATTATATCTTTATATATATATATATATATATATATATATATATATATATATATATATATATATATATATATATATATATATTCTTCGTTTAGTTGTTGGTCACTGTTTGTTATAAGTCTCATAGAGGAAATAGTTTACTGTTTGGTCGTTATGAATTAACAGGGAATATGGCTGATAGTTTCTTTATCTGAATGTTGTTAATCCACAAGCTCTCTGTCGGATGTTTCCTCTCAGGAAGTATTCTATCACCACTTTTAGCTTGTCTCCTGTGTTTGGGTTCACTTTTACACGGTCTTTGTTGCTTATGTTTAATGCTTTTTTTATATTCTAAGCTGTGTTTGTTTCTGTACATATGAGATAATTATGAAAAGGTGATTGGGTTGTTCTTAAAGTGGTGGGGGTACAATAATATTTGATGAAAATAGTCGAATCTACTCTTGCATACGTTATATGTATTGCACAGTGAAGAACAATATCCCATAAATGCTCATAAACGTAGACATATGCACATTTATAAACGCATAACACACGTTCCTAAACATATACGTATATGCACACACGCGCACACATACGCACAAACACACACACACACACATATATATATATATATATATATATATATATATATATATATATATATATATATATCTCAATCCCTTATATATATATACATATATATATATATATATATATATATATATATATATATATATAAGGGATTGAGAGAGAGAAAGAGACAGAGGCAGAGGGAATGGAGAGAAGGGGGTGATAAGGATTATCAGTCTGATAAAGAGAAATGAATAGATAGGCTTTCAAATAGAAATTTGTCGAAGTTTTGAGAAAAGAAAATATTTTGGCATATTCCTGTATTTAGGCAAAACTTATGCTAATCCTTCACCTGATCTGGAAGAAAACATTCTTCCTCTTTCTACTCTTTCTGCTCTTTCCCTTCTCTTTTCTTTTTCCTTCATCAATGCTCTTATCTGATTTGGATAAGTAAGTGAGTCTCCATTAGATCCAAGGTCACATGGAATAAAATACGTCAAAAGATGCACACAATACGCTGCCATCTCTTTAAAGGTCTACAGAATATTGAATTCACCTACGTAGACGATAAGTGTCACCCACTTAAGAGAATTAACAGCTGGAGAGAGTTCTGAGATCATTCACTTTAAGTCGTAATTCTAATAGTTTTAAATTGTCCATTTGCAGAAATGTTACGGATAAATCGTTATTATTAAGGATTAACAATGCAGGATCTTGATCAGTGATTTTCTCTTCGGTTCATTCTTTCCTTTTTAGCTGCATCGGAAGTTGACACTTCATTAGAGCCAAAAATGATTTTCCGTTCAGACAGTTATGAATCGTTTGAAAGTGTTCATTTCATGAGAAAACAATGATAACTGGTATGGGCAAAGAGAGAACATTTTTTTTTTCTTTTACCATCACGTCATACTTTTTTCTCCATCAATTCCCGAAACGAAAAAAAAGAACGAAAAGATACAAAAAGAGTCGAAAAAGAAGGAAAAACAATACAGTGTTTATAACTGATGCATACACCTCATATATATTTGTAGATGTTCCATTTATCAATGAATAATATTGGAAAATTTTCATTTGCCAGAGGTGTATCATAGGAAAATGTAAACCCTAAGTATCTTGATAATAACAGTCATAAGCACTCGACCTGAAATTTGATTTTAACAATACTTGCATCATTTTGGTCCTAATAGGTTTTCTTGCGAGAAAACATAAAACTACGAATGATAAATAAATGACATTTATTGTCAGTCGTGTTCAATCAAACTTGCTCGTTCCCCCATAGGAATAGAGCACTCTGGTGGATGGGGCATTTGAGCTAAAACTGAATATATCGCTTGGATTCAGCCTTACAGTACCATGGCTCTGCGGTAGGATACCAGCTTTCGGGAGGTTTCTTTCCTGCCTCGTGGTATTGTATGGGACAATGGATAGTCCTTAGCCACACTGAAGAGTTGTAATACAACGAAAAAGCTGACACAATATATATATATATATATATATATATATATATATATATATATATATATATATATATATATATATATATACATATATATATATACATATACACATACACATATACATATATATATATATATATATATATATATATATATATATATATATATATATATATATATATATATATATATACTCAATGGTAATCTCATTGCACGTCTTTATCCCAAAAAGAATGATTATGGTGAAGGGAACTCCACCAACCAGAAGACGAAGATGTTAGCTGAACGTCTCAAATTTGTTGTTAAGATTTTGTAAGCTTGTTTTTTATTTTTCAGTTTGCTGTAAGAAATTTAAACTATGAACATGGGTTCAATTGAAAACATGGTATGTATATAACTTGTTGATTCGTTTGAAGACATATCATATCCTAATTGAAAACTAGTTTACTAATCCATTAAATCTATGACCTATGAGGTATTTTGATCGTTGCTTCCTCAATCCTTTCCACAAAAAAAAAGAGAGAAAATTTCGTAGGCAGCTCTTAAGCTTTCAACTTAGATCCAATAAAATGTTTTTCTGTCAAACGCCAGTCCAAGTCAGGGACTAGAATTAACTTTTTATCCCGACCGTGTAAACCATAACATCAATAACGATATCTCACTTGATTTAGGTTTTTAAACCCTTCACTGTTTGCCAGTCCCGTCTTGTTGTACCAAATTGATAAATAGAATTAGCATCCTTCCACCATTATCAAGATCAATGCAGTCGGTAGGCGCCTCTTTTACCAGGTAAAAAAAAACTGTCATGTCTTATATATCTGGAGATATTCGTTATGAATTCTCAAAGAGGTAGTTTACGCCTGCAGCGAAATGGATTGTTTTTATGTTGTTTTTTTTATTCGTTTTTGATTGTTGTTTTTGTTTGTTTTTTTCTACCCCAATCCCTGGATCTCTTTTTGCACGAGTCCATTCTCTTCTGGAGCTACATTTCCGTCTTTTTTTCTCTCTTTTCTTTTCCTCTCTGTTTGATATTATGATCTCTGAGGCCCTTTTTTCCACTCGCGATGACGAAGACATTGTTGATTCACGTACAGATTGGGTATGCCAGAATGTCACCAGCTTTCT
This sequence comes from Thysanoteuthis rhombus, assembly GCA_963457665.1. Classification (NCBI taxonomy): domain Eukaryota; kingdom Metazoa; phylum Mollusca; class Cephalopoda; order Oegopsida; family Thysanoteuthidae; genus Thysanoteuthis; species Thysanoteuthis major. Next base: position 48,417,844 of record OY735226.1, on the reverse strand, counting down.
CAAACATTCCCTGCCATTTTGCGAATGGAAAAAATAAAAGTAGAATCATTCATAAAATAATTTTTGAAAATGAAGATAAACGCGGCATGAACTAGCGAGAAGCGTTCTTGTGTCGCTAACACCTTGTCAGTAGCAGCGTGGGAAGGAAATCCTAAGGGAGGTAACTCCTGAAGAATGATCTATGAGTTGTTTCCCCTTGTCAACGAATTCCATTCCAAATTGAATCACTGGAGGCTTTTCTTTTTTCACTACGTGTTGGCAAGTGTCTCTTGCAGTTGATAATTTCGATTCTTTTTAGGTTTTTCTGATCTAACAGCCTTAATAGGAATTGGGAAAATAGCATTGCATGATTTCAAAGCTGTATCAACAAAAATCAAATGGTGCATTTTTTTAAAAGTTCTTATTAGATGTATTATAATCTTTATTTTGCCACTACCCACTTTCATCTCGTTGTTACTCCGCGTCATAACCGAACTCAAGCCGAGAGGAAATCAATTCGAGTGCAATCTAAAACAGGGATTATTCAGATGTAGGTAAATAGAAGGAAAATAGAAATATTTATAACGTTAAATGATGTTTTGAAGCTCGCTTACAGTTTTGATATGATTGAAAAGCTATTTTCTATTAAGGTCTTGATTTACAAAATAAAGGAGCATGGAAATTATATGATATTTTTTATACTACTGTCTTCGTCGTTTTTCTTTAAACTTTTTTTTACTTTTGTATCTTCTGCAGGTAGAAGTCGTGAATGAAGAGGGATTCGAATGTTTCGATGGGCCACTCTTGCTTCCGAGCGTGGAGGCATATTGTCCACGGTTCACCGTCTATTTTCAAATGGGTCAATTCCCTAGGTCATAATTATGTTATCCATTCTTGGACGCACAGAGAGAATGTTGATGCAATTATATGCATCTTTAGAGTTTTTGTGAGTTGCTTTGTTTGAAAAGTTTTAAAGTGCGTAAATGGATCGGTGGATGTTGTGCAATTTTATTGCTACTGATCAGTTCCACACCATTACGATTGACTAACAACAATGGTGTGGAGTCGAGTGGTAACAAGAAAAAAAAATATGTAGCTACATATATATATATATATATATATATATATATATATATATATATATATATACTGATTTCAAATATGCTAAAATGAAACAACTCGTAAAATCAGTAACGATATATACATGTATTTACAACTGTAAACGACATCGGTATATCTATCTGCCTCCGTCTGTCTTTGTCTCCTATCCGTCTTTGTCCGTCTAACTTTCTCTCTCTCTCTCTCTCTCTCTCTCTCTCTCTCTCTCTCTCTCTCTCTCTCTCTCTCTCTCTCTCTTTCCAACTATATATACATACATATATATATATATATATACATACATATATATATATATATATATATATATATATATATATATATATATATATGTATATATATATATATGATTATACAATGCGTTATATCATATAGAAACTTATGATCTACTGTAATTTCACAGTTAATGTATCACTTACCCAAGACAACATGAATAGAATGAGGAAAATGGGACCGCATGGAGGAATCGAATCTGTAAATGATAGAGTATCCGCTATGCTTATACCATTGTGTTAAACATCCGCTGGTAATGCATAGGCCGAAATACCCGTTCAATTTCAGTATTCTCGCATCTGACTTTCAAATGACCAAACTGAGGGGAAAGCGAGACAACAAACCAACGAAGCTATCGAACTAAACCATCGAATGATCGGATTTATCTTCAAATGCAGATTTCAACCTAATCTGAAAAGACTGATTTACCCAATGTTGTTGCTTGGTGATGAGTGTTATTTTCTAATCACTTACGTGCAGAAAAGATTGCTTTTGTAACAACAACAGTGATATTTTGAACTTTACCGATATCGAATTATACAACAGATAAATTCCTGCATTTTTAAAGATCATCTTTTCTTTCAGAAAAAAAATAACGGAATATGAACTAACATTAATATGTTTACACTTTAATGCTGAACAGAAGTAATCACGATTTTTTTTTTTCAGATAAGAATCTTTAGAGATCCATTTTTGTACTGTAAGTGATTTTGAAAGACCAAACATCAAAATATAATCTCCATTACGTTTTCGTTATATACTTTTTGGTGGTGATAGTCAAAGTCCAGTATATACTGGAGGAAGCATTCGGCTAGCTTGTGAAGATGAATTCGGAGGATCTGGACTTAGACAGACAGTCTGCTCTGCATTTCACCATAGTTTCTAACCTACTCCACATAGTTTTTGCCTTTATGATTCCCGTTGAAGTCCCGGATCACTTTGACAGAGTATACCATGTTATTTTCTCTCTGTTAGTAAGTCTATTGAGGAATCCCTTGCACTTTAAGATCATCTCCATCTGTGGTTCGGCGATGACACCAGCTTTGATTTTTGTATCGTACAGTACACCTGTTGAAATGTTAAATGAATTCTGCAAAGCATATCTCAGGTTGCCTATTCTGAACAGTTCATTCCAACTGAAATAAATGTGGTAAGACTTTGTTAGACACTCCTAAGTATGAGTAGTTAGGCTAAAAGGTGATCACAGACTTCCAAAATGATGGCATTCCTTTTAGTGTAATTTCTTGTTATACACGACGTTGGGATAGCAGGGGCACCTAAGCGCAACACCAAAGATGCTGCTGGCCCAGGTCCAGTGTGAAAATAAACATAATCAATTTGGAGCTGATTGAACTACAGAGTGTTAATAGCATTGAATCAGACCAAATGAAACAGTTTGTCAGGGGTTAAGACAACAAGTTTTTAACCTTCAAAAACTTCAAATTGCCGTTTGAGGCAAACCAGGAAAATTACAAAACTGTCATCATTACAAATACAAACTTTGGAAGGAAAAATAATTTCCTGTACTTTTTTAACATAATCAACTTTTTGAAAAACACTTATTACAAAAGAGCAAGAAAAGTTTGAAGGAAAAAAAATGCTCGATGTAGGACATGACAAAAATTATTCAAGTAAAAATGAATGCAAATGTAATACTATATATGATTTTCTAGTGTGCTTTTTTAAAACTGTTATTTTCAATTAGTTCAAGGTAATCACAAAGTACACATGTATATCCCTTCTTATTACCTCGGCCCTCTGACATTTTTTCTGTAACCCTTGCTGAACGGAAATCTCTTCCATGTGCTTCCTGCAATCCCTCCTGTCATTGCTGCAGAACGATGCCTCACTCAAATATAGCATTCATTTTATTCTCGTTTACTTTTTATATTAACTGTAACTTTACATCAGCATAAAGATCACGCTGCAAGCTATGTCTCGCTGAAGTCTCGAATTATATGTACAAGAAATGTGAAATAAAACTTGTTGCCAATCTATTTACCAAATTACAAACCCAACTCCACGACCTCATCATTCGCAGTAATTTCTCACAATCATCGCATAGCTGAGTGCATTTACGAAACAAATCCACCTTACGCCCCCAAAATTGCTAAATGAAGGTTTTCAACATTTTTTACGGTGCCAAGTCGGCTCAATAACATACCTCATTTCTACCACAGTTTAACCACTTGAAGTTTATAATTTTCGAGATGTCTGCTAAGATGGCCGCCAAATCTTTAAAATTCCCAATACTCGGTCAATATTCATCCTTGACAAAGTTTTCAAACTGTCTGCTTGTATCTTCAATTTTGCTCGATATTATATCAATATTCTACCATAGTCTTACCACTAAAATGTGAAAATTTCAAGATTGTGTCCAATTTGACTGCAAAATCAATAGACTGTTCAAAAACACTTCCCAAAAGAAAGTTTCTCAACTGTTTTTTGTACTATCAGTTGTGCTGAATGACATGCTAAAAGTCCAGTGCTACCTGATCCCGATTAATCAGTTATCACTTCTAAAATGGCGTCTAAGAAGGCTTCAAAACCCTCAAAATGCCCATTACCCGTTCATTATTCACCAAAAATGGGTATTTGTAACTGTTTTTTGTCGCATCAATTATGTTTGATGACATATTGTAGGTCTATTACTGTTTGACTACTGGGAAAATATGATTCCAGAGATTGCGTCGGAGAGCCACCAAATCCTCCAAATTGTCATTACTCGTTCGTTATTTATTCTAAACGTGTTTTCAAAACAGCCTTTTGCAGTATTAAGTGTGTGCCATAATATTTTTGAAAATTCACCACAATCAATACTATCAATATATGAACTCTAAGATCGTATTCAGCATGGCTCTCAATTCCTAATATTTCTCATTCATTATCAAGTTAATACCTTTATGGTTCTCCATTGGTTTTTATTCTGTAAAGACAGCCCTTCCCAAGAAATTCTCATTGTGTTTCCTGTCTTCTACTTATTTTTCATTATTATCTCAACCTTGACACAAAAACGACGTTCCAGTAATGGAAAGGAGCAGGATTGACGTCAAGAAGATATCAAGTTCTGTCACAAGTCTTTGAGATTCAAAAACTTCGCTGCTGTTCTAGACCTTCATGCAAAAACAGAATGCCACAAGTAAATTCTCTGGTGATTGGAATCTTCGAAGACCGTTTTCAAGTCTTTAACAGAGATCTAAGTTGTATTCTATTGTTTATTCTTTCAATTCTGTTTAATCATCTGCCAGTAGTATTAAAAATGCCACTGAAGCACTCTATAGTCTCTTGCATCTCTACAGCAATCATCAGCTGGATTTTCAGAGGTTGTGCCAGTTGTTTGTCTTTTTACGTCCAACTTAGTTACGTCCATTCGGAAGAAATCTGTTGCTAGCCAGCCTGCAACCTTTGATCCGTAAGTATGCAGCTTCTTTTTGCAAAGTGGTAGATACCATTATGGCCATCATGACAAACAGACGTTCTCTTCCAGGGGCAATAACTGAAATGAGTCTGTATCATTGCAAAACTTACTGCTATTTGATTTGTGCTTGCAGGAAAAAATAGCCCAGTTGGTACTTAAATGTGACTTTGAGGGGATTGTAAGTATTGTGTAGAAGTGGAACCTTATAATAAAGGTTCATATCATTTTAAACCCTTCTTGTTATTATCTATAATTTCTCCTTCTTATCTCTTTTTTAGTCTACACTTGTCATTGACATCTTCATTTTAGCCAAACTGCTCGATCCAAGGAGTGGCTGAGCCAAATTTATTTTCAATTTGTCTATTCCATCAGACCATTTTTTCTCTTGTAGACCCCAGTTTTGCGTATAATATCCGAGGAGATATGTTGTGCTCACTGTAGTTGGCTCACATTTTTGAAAAATGGTCAACCAATTGCCATTTGAGTTTTCTAAATGCTTTTTCTTATATCTCTGAATCCTATTTTTTCTTCTGATATATAATGTGCTGCAATGTGAAATCTCCATATGATGTTGAGCAAGATTATTTTCTGAACATGTTGCAAGGTTCTTAATTGAAGAATCAACAATTTTCTTACATTCCATGTTCCAGCTTCATAGGTGCCTATCGGGGTGGATGAATTGGTTGTCATTGGGTGTGCATGCGTGAAGAGAAACTCGTCGTTTTTATAGCACTGTCTCCAGCTCTATCTATGGGAGTTTGGGTATCTCCGTATTCGCAGTGATCCAATGAATCATTTTTCATGTTTTATACAATTTTTTTGGCAAAACGTTGTATCGATCAGGTGCGTCCTCTTAGGACTAATGGAATTTTCTTGTTCTTAAGGGTTGATGTCGTTCTTCCGAGTGCTTGCCAAAGTAAAGTGATTTTCACAAGATTTCTTCTTCTTTCAAGGATTTGATTGAAATTTGTTGTCTTATGTACATGTATTGATGCACTTCCTTGAATTCTTTGTTTTCGATTTCAATCGGTGTATCTCTGTCTTCTTTTGTAAATTACCTTTGTTTCACTGAAATTTATGTGAATACCATCTTCCTTGCTATTTTCCACACAGTTCACCGAGCATTATCTGGGGATCATGAGGACGCCCAGCAAGAAAGACAATGTCATCAATATACTATAGGTATTCATCATCTATTTCGATACACTAATCGGATACAACGTTGGCTCTCTCTCTCTCTCTCTCTCTCTCTCTCTCTCTCTCTCTCTCTCTCTCTCTCTCTCTCTCTCTCTCTCTCTCTCTCTCTCTCTCTCTCTCTCTCTCTCTCTCTCTCTCTCTCTCAATTTATCAAGAAAAGCTGACAAGGTTCAATAATTCAGTTCTGTAATTGTAGACATCAAACTCTTGTGTCACATATTGGGTCCATAACCCTGTGTTCTTCAATCGTTGAAACTTCCATTCGAGTAGTAGTATATTATTTGACATTGATTGGTGCCATCTACAACAAAATCATTTTCATTATGATCGTGATTTTTGAGTGAAACAATTTGGAATTGTCGTCAGTTTCGACGAGTCGCGTGTCCGTCTCAATGTCCGCTGTTCCTGTTATTCTCCCATCTTGCAAAAAAGATCTCAATGTATGTAATGCATTTCCTCTCATAGTCAAAAAATTGACAATGTCCTCAAAATGTTTTTTTCAAATTTCCTCTCAAATGTTGCAAAATTTGTCACATTTTATTCATTCCATCCAGTCAATGTCAATCTGTTTTTGTATTTATAACCACTTTACTATGATTCAATCGTGCTAATTGGATTTTTACTTACCAAAAACATGGGATTGGGCCGTAAAATTACTTGCCTTGGTATGATAATAAATACGTAGTTGGCATCAGAAAGATTTGTTGGCCATTCTTGACACCATCTTCAAAGATCATACATTTGAGTCAATAGTTGAAAAACTTGAGAATTTGGTTGACATCTTGTGATACACTTTATGTATGCTGTTTATGACACAATATCACAATAAACCATTAAAAAAAACTTGGAAGAGTGATTACTATCTGAGTAATAAGCACTTGAAAGGATTCATCCGCTACCTTGAACACCAACTTAATATTTATACCTTTCCCGTGGTGAGATTGCGATAGAATGTTGATATGCTTCTGAACACACTTGATACTATGGACACCGTATTGAAATTTATACTTATCCGGAGGTTTGGCTGTGGTAGACATTCAATATGGTGATGAGCGCACCAGACACAACCGAAAACAATCAAGAAAACCTATTTATTTATTTAGACATTTTGAGGATTAAGGTTGGATTTCTACATAAGAGCAACCGACAATGTGATAAAAATGCAAAATTACTGCAAATCAAGACGCCATAGATCCTGGACTATAAATTGTTTAAAAATTTGGCAACGTGTTTTTCACATGTCAAAGAGCCACATGCGGCTTTCAAGATGTAGTAGGGCCACCGCTGGTCTAGGAGAAGAAACACATACAAAGGCCGTCATTTACCAAAAATGACGGAAATGTTATTCGTTTCAATTATTTGTTGAGTTGTATTGCTGCCAAAATCCGGAAAGAAACCAGAGTAGCAATCACAGAAGAACAGACCTTAGAGTTTCTCAGTTTTTGGCAAATTCCCCAACCATTCCCGACTCCCTGTACAAACCTGATCTAGACCCACGTGATCTCTCCTTATTTCATAAACTAGGAGGTACATTGAAAAACAACAACACCCTTTTGATTTATTAGAAATGGCTGCAAGAGAGCTTCTAAATGTTGAAAGGGTGTTGGAAGCGACGTGAAATAAGGCAATATTAATTTAGAATAACTTATTTATCAATATAATTTTTATTGGGTGGTCCATCTATCTTTCGATCAAACGTCATATAATAGACTATTCGGTACAAGGGTAATCAGTTTATTTTATGAGGTGGGCATAGGAAGTGCTTACCTACCCAGGTGTCCCACTCAGGTACAGCTATACATGTATTTAAAAACGATCAATTAAACTTCCTTTTCCGTTAATACTATCCTCTACCATTGAGTCCTAACAATGTGTTTTCTCCTTTTGAACACTAGACGGATAATCATTAAGTTTAACACAACACAAATCAAAGCTACGACTGACAGAGGATATTTAAGTACGTTTTATTATTGACGCTGGTTGACTGGATGCCTCAATCATTATGCAAGGCTAGTGGCACAAATAGGATAATTACTCTTACTACCTGGAAACCGAGCAGTAATTTCCAAACAGGAGTTTAAAAAGCATGTTGAAAAAGATTACAGATATATTGAAATGATCCGCCCGACCAATCAGCCTATATTTTCTTCTTCTCCTCTGCTTGTGTATGCGCGCGCGCGTGCGTGCGCGTGTCTGTGTGTCTGTGTCTGTGTGTCTGTGTGTGTGCAATATCTGAGCGTTCTTGGGAATATTTTACGGACCAGAAACATGAAAACTTACATGAGTACACCCCTTGACAAAATTTGTTGTTTCTTGTTTTGTTTTTGTTTTTTTTTTTCATGAAATTGATTTTTTCAATCACAATGGTCATGTTGGACAGAAAAATCAAATGCCAATATTAACTTGGATGATTCAATTGAATTTGGGGATGATAAGTTGGCAAGTCGTCGGTAGTTCAAGCTCTACCTTCAAGAGCAAAACGATCCCAATAGTCCTAAGTAGGAGAGTATACAACCAATGCATCCTCCTGATTGTCACATAAGGAGCTGAAACATGGAACCTAACTTAGAAACAAACCCGCAAACTGAGAAGCATAAAACGATACATCACAGAATCTACAACAAAACACAAATGGCAATGGGCTGGTCATGTTGCAAGAATGGTACACAACTGATTAGCATCACAACTCATGACATGGATCCTCAGGGTTCAGATGTAAAACTGAGACAACAGAATACAGGATGTACTGATGAAGAGGACAAATCCAGAAAATACTGGCACTGCGATGCCCTTGATAGAGAAATGTGGCAGATCCTGGGAAAAGTCAATGTCCAACGACGGACGATAAAGTAAGATGATGATGATGATGTCGATGATGAATTCTGGTACATGCGCTACCCATGGTGATTTATATCTGTGGGGTACAGATATTCATATTAATGTTTCATGAATATGTAAGAATCGATTTACATATGGAAGTTCCCACAAGTGAATACTACGACATATTTTGAACTGAGTGTGTATTCAAAGGGGAAATAATTCCATACACGTGTGACAATATCTATCCCATACACAGGTATATATATATATATATATATATATATATATATATATATATATGTATATATATATATATATATATATATATATATATATATATATATATATATATATATCACACAACCCAGTCAATACCACCCATATACATATATGATACAGAAAACAGGTCATTTTGAATATTTCGAGAAGAGGACGCGTGACCCTGTTGTGAATTAGCAACCAATAAGAGGGGACAACAGCGCGCATGCATCAACAGACACTATTTCTTTGCATTGCTCTATCGATAGCGAGATGCCTTTGTGTAGTGACCTTACAGATCATTCTTCACGTCTTACAAAAAGTTTGTTTGCAAAACGTCACATCGATCAGGTCAGTCTGACACATCCCCAGCTACAGCTGTAACTCCTCGGTTTTCCCTAAAAGTATTTCAGACACAGAAAAAATTAAAGCCTTTGATGGTGATACCAAAAGAGGACTTAGTTTTGAAAAATACAATGGATGCTGTGATTAGAGTATGAGGTTCATATAGAGTATTGTGAACGCGAATAATCTGCCAGAATCCAAGGTGACTTATTGTGAAACTCTCACAGAGCAGATTTTATTACCACGATTGATCAGATGACGAAATTCAAAATTTTGAAATTTCAGCATAGAATTTAATGCAGGTGGGTAAAAGAAGCAAGAGATGTAGATGACATCATGTCAGAATCTGTAGTCAATGGTCAGAAAAGGAAGCTGTGAGGCTGAAAACTGTTCCTCTTTGAATAAATACATTTTTTAAATTTGGTTTTCAAAAATTTTTTCTCCCTCATAAAGACTTAATTTGGGGTTTCTATATTTAAACAGAGAATAGTTTACGGATGAATTATTCCCTGTTTGCAACGAAATAGTAAGAGGCAATTGATCAGTGATGCTTTTTTATTTCTTTCCTCTTCCTTGGTATTCGAAGTCAGTGGCCGATTAACCATTGGACAGTGTTGATTTTTCCTTTTTTTTATTTTTTTTTCATTTATGGTTTAACTACTTTCGAGGCCAATGGCGGATTAACAATTAGGCTGAGTACGCTTATTCTATCTTTTGCCCCTTCCTTGCTTAAGAGGTTAATGGCAGATTACTCATTAAGCTGATTATACGTTTTCTCTTTTTTTTTAACTCTTACTTCAGAGTGTTGATTTTGTTTTCTTATGTAACAACAATGATGAATGACAATGATTAGAAACTAATGACGTCATGCTCGAAAAACAGTGACACAGTAGCACACGCAAAAAATGAAGACAAATCTCTTCCCTACCTCTAAAGCCCAACTCAGGTCGACTTGTTTTGCTTCAGTTTTCGATTCACATTTGCATGGACTACTTATGAAGTTGAAATGGGACACGTATTTCGGGGAAAATATTTGTAGGGAGAAATGAATGCGATGACGCGCAGCAGTTTGACCCCAGCGCAGTCAAGCTTCTTTTTTCTTTTTTTTTTTTTTTTTTCTCCTATTCTTGTCAAAACCATTGGGCTGGGAACTTCCCAGACATATTTCCTATATCGCATATATATTAGTAAGAAACACATTATTTTTGAAGAATCTTGAAATGGTTCGTTTCAGAATATTTGCAATGTAGACATGTAGATTTCCAATATTGGTTGATACAACGGATTTTTCTTTATTCCATTTCATTTATTAAATAATTCAAATAATTTTCAACTTATTTTCAAAAGTAAAGTCTTTATTGAAGATATAATTTTGAGTGGCTGCAGTATTTATGGATTCGGAATTGGCAAATTAATATATGTTTGTCATTTCTATCTGGGAAATACCTATCTATCTATCGATCGATAAACATGGTATTTATAGCAGTAATTCACACACGTCTACCTGTGTTAAAATGTGAATCTTTATCTAAATCCTGAAGTATTCATCGATTTATAATTATATTATCATAAAATTCAAAGAGGAAAAAGTACACTTGCCCTGCAATAAATCATCGTGACAAACGTTATATCATATTAATATGGACAGCAATAATTAATGAACCCAAGTGGAACAAGAAAAGCATAAAATAAAGCAAAACAGAAATCAAAATTATGTGAAAGAGTCTGTCCAAATAGGATAATTATAAACATCATGGACCAGACGGGTGATTTTCAAACAGGACTTTGAAAAGTATATTGAGGGATTGGAATTGAGTGCTAATATCTGAGCAACCTTAGATTTGCTGAGGGCATCGCCCTCTTTGCTAAAAACCTTAATGATCTCCGAGAGGAGTTAAACGAACTAAATGGAAAAAATAAGAAAGTTGGCTTCCACAAGATCTGCAGCAAAATGAATGTTATGTCCAACGAACCCGTTGGGAACAAGACCCTACGACCGAAATCGAAAATGCGGAACTGTATAAAGCTGACTACCACTTAAATCAAGATCAACGAATCTCCATGAAATCTTCAAGGAGAAAAAATCAAAAGGAAAAGAGCAATACAAGTTTAGCAAGCTTTTGGTTTATAACAAGAAAACCTTTAAAAAGGGTATATAATCAATATATATATATATTCCTGATAGTCACCTATGGAGTTGATACATGAAATGATTGACCTTCAAACTGAGAACCGAGCAGCTTGCATGTGAGAGAATCATGGTCAATCTCACTTGGAGAGATCATAAGTATATTACAAAGAAGGCAGGAGTCCGAGATATCATAGAAAATTGTTTATTGATGTCTAGGATTCCGATTACGCAAGGAAGTGTGTACAAGAGGATTTCCTAGCGTATGGTCAGCATTCTTGAGGATTTTATTTCTAGCTAAATACGTATTTAAAAGGGACGTATTTTTCAAACAATATGTGCAAATTTATCTGACACACAGGTATATATGTATATATATATATCATACATACGTCGTATCTTCGGGAAATATTCAGCAAATTTGGATCGGCTGTGCGACCTCGTCGTTACTTGGCAACTAATCAGGGGGAAATAACCTGGCTCGTGTGAGCATACAGTCTTCCTTGGGAATACAGTGTCCACCATCATCATTCATGTCTTGTTCAAGGTCCTTTTGGCAAAACGTCGTATCATCCAGGTCAGTCAGTCCTTAAACAGGTACAACTTTTGTGTTTTCTCGAATAGATTTCAGACTATGAACAAGTTTAATGAGTACGGTGGTGATCTATTTCGAAGGGTGAAATTGGTGCTGTGGTAAGTGTGTAAGATCCCTAGAAGAGTACTCTGAAGGGGAACAATGTTCCTTCGCTCAATGTAGGCTATATTTTTGTTAATATGATATGGCCGGATGCTTTCCCGATATTTTCTATACCACGCATACATTGATAATAAACAATGGCATCATTTTTTAGATGAAATCATTCGCTTAACTTTTAAAATCTTAAGTGATTCAATTCAGATTATTTGAAATATGGTTTTGTAGATTTGCTATGTGTGTCGATACAATGTATTTTCTTGGTTTGTCATTGTCTTCATTACTAACAATTTACGGGAAACAAAATCAGATTTCTAGTTTCATTTAAGAAAGTAAAAGCTTTATTGATAGAATTGACTTGAGTGGCTGTGATAATTGCAGAATGGAAATTTGTTGAATGATGAATACGTGCCTGATGTTGAACATATCTATCCTATCAATCAAAATATCTATATTCATAGTTATATCTCTCCCGGGACTATTCGTGTCTACCTAAAAAGTTTCAATTCAATCCTGAAGTAGTCATCCGTGAACAATCGCATTAATCATAGAATTTGGAGGAAAAGAGAGTTCTTATCCCGCAATAAATCATCGCGTCAAACTGAACTAGGATACCATATTAATGTGAACGGCGATGATTAATAAACTTCAGCGAAACAAATACAACCATAAAAAAAATGTAAAAGAGAAATGAAATTTGGGATTATTTGATCAGGCATGGATTCATAATATTAATGGAATGGTTTATTGTGTTCTTTCTTATTTCAAAAGTTTCGAAGACTCTTGGTACGATATAGTTGGAATCTCATTGAGTTTTGCTGACTATTGCCAACGCAGTTAATCAATAATAGCTGATCAAAGGACAACAAGAAAACAGTCCCTGATTCAATCAAAAATCGTACCTAAAATTTGAAGAAGAGTTTGAAATTATCAAAAAGCGATTTTTTCAGGTTTGGTTTCGTTTAGGTGAATCTATAAGTGGTCTTCATATCTTCTGAACTATAGCCTAGGTCAAGTTCCTGCACTAGGTGAGTTTTCAATATTGGTCACTCGGTCTGTTTGATGTATACTGATTGATACGAACCTGGCTGCTGAATCCAAACTGATTGAGTTTGCTGAAATTTTCGTAGTACATATAATGATTTTGAAAAAAAGCATTTATTTTTCAGTATCTATCAGAATGAAATAAGCCTATCCTTATTTCTAACATAGATTTTGATTGATGTGCAAAACGTATCAATTTAACTGACGACTTCACGAACTATTGGTCATAATTTCGTATTGCGGTGGGAAAATGTCTATCTTTACCCTCCCAAATTTTATGAAGATTGTTCTTGTCTATTTGTGAAGATCTCCTTCCGGTAGACAAACAAAGTCAGCTCCATGTTTGAATCGCAATCTATGCTTTCCAACGTTGCAAGTTTTTTTTCTCTTTTGGTTCTATAGAAAAACCATTTTAATTGGCTTAAAAACAATATTTATTCTCAAAGGAACCATTTTTAGTTATGAAAAGAAATGACTATCTAAAGTGATATTTTCAGAGACATCGGTCAATCATGATTGAAATTTCTTATCATTCTTTTGGAGGGAAAGATTTTTCTTCTTGTCGATTTAAAGAATGTCCTAGTAGTGTGCAATGATAAAGGTAAATCGTTAAACGATGCCCAAGGCATCTCTCTAGAGAGATTGACATATTCCGCTGATGCATTGGTGAATAATTCAAGACATGTAAGTTTAATGATGTTTTTTTTCACAAGAAGACTCGGCGAATACGTAATGTTGTTTTCAACCATGAATATTATATAAGAATAAATGATTGGAGGAACGAGTTGAAGGACCTCATGGGTCTAGAAGAAACAGTGAAGATAGATCAACTATAGCCATGTCAGACGACGGAAGACAGTGAAAACAAATAGAAATGCCCGGGGGAGAGAAAAAGCGATAAAATATAGAGGAAAAAAGAGAAGAAGACAAATTATAGATCAGTAGTAAATCAGTAGACCGACATCTTTTGGCACCATACTGTTTTTGAGGCGATCAATTAAACAATTGGAGAACGATATTTTTGATGATTAAGTTGCATCTACTCGCAGTTGTGGCACGGGGACCATTGAAGGAAAAAACAAGTGAGAACACTGCTAGGAACAAACCAAAGTACCAATTTAGCATTAGCCTACACTGTAAATTGAACGCTCGACAAAAAAAAAAATTTTTACTGAGTATAATGAGGAGTAAATGTGAATTTTTCAGCCATCTAGCTCCATTGGTAAGGTCTTTATGCAGGATATATACATAGCCAATCAGTTGATAGTTTGTAATAGATCTATGGCGATAATCAGAAATTGAATGAAAATTGAAAAAATTCGGAGAAAAGAAAGGAAAAAAAGAGATGAAATTAAGACAGGAGAGAAGAAAGCGGAGAAAGATCTCAGAATTTATGTTCAAGAAAGTCTACTAAATAATGAGCAGATCATTCTATAATTAATCATTCTACCTTGGAATTGAAGGAAGCAGGGGCAGTGAGAGCGTCCTGAAACCTTGACATAAGCAGTAACTTATTTCTTTAGAGCCTAGGCTTTCCTATATTTTAACTATTCATCATCTCTTTGTTTCTTCTTTGTATTGAATGGCTCCATCTGCCTCTGCGTAATTGTGCGATGAATTGGTCAGCTAAATCTGAAAATCAATTAGGGTAGAATGGGAAGAAGCATTTAGAAAGAGATGAATCATTCAACCCGACACACTTTTAGAAACAATAAAGTCGAATTAGAGAACAGACCGCTTATGTGTGTCAGGAACAAGAGACTGATTGTGTCTGCTCGTAGAATAATGACAAAAAAAAAGATTACATATATATATATATATACATATATATACATATATATATATATATATATATATATATATATATATATATATATATATATATATATATATATATATAACAAAACATTCCGTACTTCGCAAGAATTAATCACCGTAGCTGGTGTATGTACCAGAAATAATTACCGAAAAGATTACCTATAAAATTATTTTTGATTGAAAAATCCTCAGAGCTAGAATTATCTAAACAAATATCCAAAAGTTTAAAGGATTTGTTAAAGAAAAAAAATAAATATTTTATAAAAAAATCATTATATAGATCTTCCATCTCAAATATCTTTTAAAAAATAGCACAAGATTCAGATATTGTTGGCCAAGAATAATTATGGGAACCCCCCACCCAAAAGACCGTTTCTAAATGGTATCTCAAAGTGTACTCATTCACATTTTCAAGGTTGCTGCCCAAACAACGTGACCAGGAACCTCCAGGGACATTCACGGACAGATGGGCACTCAAGGAGAGAATAATCTGTCGCCCTGTGAGCTGGTTGGTCCCGTGCCGTATAGTGTTTTGATAAATTATAAGATATGAGACGTATATTTATGAATAATTGTGTGTGTTTATTCTTCACACCAGTTAATATATACTTCTAATGATATTGTCGCCCGACACTAGAAATTCCTCAAAACATATAGTTGGATATTCAGATCAATCAATCCTAATGTCTTTATGGTTCCGAACCAAATTAATAATTGCTTTATCTACTGAAATGCTTGCTAAAAATGTTAGTGCCCATCTGAAAACGTTATTGATGGGCAGTTCAAGCAAATGAGCGCAAGTGAAGTGCGACGTGCAATAATGTTCAACAAACTGATATTGAAGAACATTGTTAAGTTCTAGTTGGAAGCCTTCTTGTTGACCCATAAAAAAGGCCATGTACCAGTAAAATAAAACCTAGTAAATTCCAAATATTGGTCGCCATACCTCGGCTTACTTGCTAGCAAGCATACTTTGCTAACTATTCCTGAATAGTTAGTCAATAATGAATCGCCAAAGGACAACAAGAAAAGTCGTCCCTGATTCATTGCAAGTATCCAGTCATAGCGGAACTCAGAGGAAAAAATTCAATTTCGAATTATCAATTAGCAGCCTTTTGTTTAGATGAGTCTAAAATGGGTCTTCATATATTTGCCAGATTTCTACTATTTGAGTT
>OY735226.1:48334079-48399079 GCA_963457665.1 Thysanoteuthis rhombus | reverse complement strand
AGTTTCTGACATCCATCCAACATAACAACATCCCATTACAAATTTAGTTTTATGATGATTACCCAAATGTCTCTAACTCCTGTTTATGTCTGATATCCTGTGTTGTTTCATGATCCGTCCACGTGATGTTGAGCATTGCATGACCATTTTTGATACGTATTTTTGTAAGATTTGGCAACAGGTCACGGGTCATAACTTTTAGTAAGAACATACCTAAAATTCAGGATAATATTTGAGCGTTATTTTCACAACTGAGTGACATCTTGAATCTCTGTGTGAGATGATAAGAGGGAGTGAGACAGAATGAGATTATATGAATGTGTTTCTGAGTGAATGTTTTCGGTACCAGTATACGAAGCACTACTAATTCTATGAATCAAATATCGGCTAACTGGTGAAAGGAAACCAATGCCAACTGATATCATAGGTCATTAACTAACAATTGTCACAACGCCAGGGACTTGGCAAGACTTTTTTAGGCAACTCAGTAGGTGATACATAATTATACCTTTGCTATTATACCTTCGATCATGTTTGGTAAATTGGCCTAAGAATGTGTCACTGAAAGGGGAAAGAATCATCCCCGTGTTAAAATAATGGGTATTTGATATTTGGCTGAGTTAACATCTTTGGAATTGCTGGCAAGACTCGTCCTACCATTTAAAAGGATTATACATATCGGTATTCATGGAAAGTCATCCATATTTTCCACAATAACACGCAGCGACGGCTCGGTTGTCGTGAATAGAAATGTTCACCTATCATATTAAATGTTTGGGGCGTGTTCCACTTGCAGGAAAATTATTATTTTCTATGGCTGATCCCCCCCCCTCTCTCTCTCTCTCTTTCTTTCTTTCTCTCTCTCTCTTCCTTTCTCTCTCTCTGTGTCTCTGTCTGTCCGTCTGTCTGTCTGTCTGTCTGTCTCTCTCTATTTATATATATATATATATATATATATATATATATATATATATATATATATATATATATATATATATATATATATATATGTATATATATATATTCTAGAATGCTTTACAGCTTCAAACACTAGACATTAAAAAACACCTTGTGTTTTTCCTGTTTTACATTTCTTTCTTTACTATGGTACAATATGTGATTTTTCTCTCGTTACGATCAATACAATGCACATGTATAGTAACTGTCGTATGTATTTAAACAGACTCTCTGCTCCTAATTGTTTGGTTTCAAGATTTAAAAACAGGATTTTCATGCAAGAAAAATCATATTGTATTACAATCAACATAAAAAGACACATTCAGTCATGTTTTGAGGTTCTAAAAGCTCAACTTTTGAGAAATGTTTTGTTAAAGGTTTTTCTACCTTTTTTAAGTATTGTTAAAAATCAATCAGTATTACTGGAAAGACAAACTTGCATTGCTATTTGGAAGAGTTCGCAAACTAGTAAGTCATGATATTCCAGCAATTTTCGGCAATAAAGAAATTAGTTTTGTGCTTGTTCTAATGCTTATGAGCATTACCTTCGAGAAATCACTGATCAGATGTATTTGAACGAAGAATCTGTGTTTTCCCTTGTATTGATTGATACTTTTACGAAAAATACCCCACAAAGGACTCAGGGTGAATACAATTCGCGTATTAGAAATGTGCTGGTCATCTCTGATTCAACCATTTTTCCTCTCACCATTACATTAATTGTGAATATTTTTCCCCCATTCAATCACCAAATAAATCACTCTGATTATTTTATTTAATCTCATATTCAAGCAAAATATTTGGGCAAAAATATTTGACATTTTTCAACATTAATTTGCGCGCTCGGTCAATTCACTTTTCAGTCATATAAGATTCTTAGACGCGTATCCGTACTAATATTTTGAATAAATGAATAAATTCCATACAATTATACAATTGGGGATATTCTTTGAAAATGTACATGAAAATAAGAATACCGAAGCGGACATGGGGACAGTTGCAACAAATCTTATTCTCCCAGGGTTATTCCAGAAAGATGATAAATACTGCTCATGCAAAGTAGGATGCCACCCCCACCCCCCTGTCAGGACGACAAGCATATTCAACATTTGCAGCTGCGTTCGTTGGAAACAAATTTGAGGGAGGTTTTCTTATTGACCATAAATCTGTCATAGTGTCCTAACCACTCGCATCAACTCATAAAAACTTACTGACTCTGAATTATTGTTTTGTTCACTTCTAAATGACTTGGTTATCATGTCAGTGTGTTTAGCTAGCACATTATGTTCTGTCATGGCTGATTGCGGAAAGTGGTTAAAAATCAGTTTTTTGAAAGCTCCCAAAAGTTCATCACTGGAGTGATTTTCGGATGTCCACGTTTTTGAAGATCAGTTTTTTTTTTGTTGTTGTTTTTTTTAAGTTTAAAAAATTATTTTGATAAACCCATAGTCTATGTTTTCGTTCACTGAAGTATGAAAATAACTCAGTTGCTGTTTTTCTACAAAATATACACTTTTGAGAGGAGTTTTTTTTCATTGCAAATTGCTCCATTCTTTCTGTTCAATACTGAAAGATGGAGAGATTAGATTATACGTACAACATCAGCTCATCGATCAAGGTAGCCCTTTGTTCTGTACATAAAGGAACAAAAATCAATAACTGTTGATAAATAAGTAATTGGATAATATGAAAAAAAAATTTAATGACCATTAGGATAGACAGCAATAGTTAATTGGTATCTTCAAAATGTTGCAACTGCTAAGGATTAGTGTTGCTACTGTCCTCAGGGTTTTGGGTCAGCTGCAACACCTGACTTTTTCCATTCAAATAGATATTGTGAACATGTTATATGTAATAATCTTTAAATAAAATGGGTAATTAGTACACAGATTTGAGCTTAATACAGAAACATTTGCCTGTGAGCATCTTGTGGTGAATGCAGAAAGTGTTGCATGCGTTCCTGGGCCTCCCAATCAATATGAGACTAATCATCAATATCTCTAATTTGAATTTATGCTGGTTTTTAACAATAAACTTGGTTCAGAATAGATTATCATATGGAACCAATATCGTAGATTGTAATTCGTGGGTTGGGGGTGTATGTGGAGTAAATGGTCAATGGTCTGGATCATCACTCTGTGGAATAAAACTCAGCCAGCTCGTGGTGTCACAAACTATAATTATTCGCCTCTACCCACATCAGACCGTTTTGAACAATAATGTCAGTTTTTATCCATTTATATATATATCCATATACCGGACTAAGTGCAGCTCTTGCAGTTCATTGTAGAACTTGGCAATTTTGCTCAGACTTTTTTTCTCTCAATTTCCTCTCCAAATAGGGATTTTAGAGGAGATGTCAGTGTCAAATGTAACACTGAAACAATTTCAATTAACAAGGTAACGCTGCTACATTTGTCCTTTCAAAGTAATTTCGTTTTACCACCATCACTGCTTTACTTACGATTCAAAAGTAAGAATATATCATTTATAATTTCCTTGTCAATGTTGGTGATGTAGTTTGTTCAATTCTCACCAATTGCCTGACACTAGTAGTCACGTGTCGTCCCAGGGTAATCTGAGAAGATATCGGAAGGCACTGATTCATCATTAGTACGAAAAGAATATCGAAAGAGATCACCAAACGATCTGTCTAATAAATGCACCAAAAAACTTACATTTTAACGGCCTCTCAAGCGTGAAAGGAGTTAAGCAATTGAATCAATTACTCTTCGCCGGAGAAGTCAGTCAAATTTTGATTATTTAAGTTTGATTGAAGAAAATCGCATATACGTTGGTGCGTAAGAACCGAGAAAACTCAATAACTGGCAATTGTGCAGCGCTGATGATCGTCATATATATTGGTGTGCACATATTGCAGTGTTTATTCTGAAATTACTCGGATCAGATGTTCCGAAGAAATCTAATGCGCTATGCCAACTCGGCAACTGACCATTGTACGACGTTTCTTTTTTTAATTTTATTATCAGCAGTCTTCACAATATGTTGAAAAATAAACAAATAAACTATGGATTATAGATATTCTACTATCTAAAATTATAGATCTAAATTCATATAAGATGTACACTTTAGGAATAGATACAAATATAGAGATGAAATATCTAAGTTGGCACCACAAACCAAAAAAAGTACGAGAAATCGGAAACTCTGTTACACGACAATTATGGTGGTCTGCTCCGGGTACAATTAACTCCGACCCGTCCTAATATGCACGCTTGGAACCGGCATTGCCTTAGTCTTTACTAATTGTGGATCAACAATATAAGTATCTGTTGTGTATGTGCACACTCTTAAGAGAGAGAAAGAAAGAGCAAGTAAAGATAGAGAAGGAAGGAATCAGGAGAGTTATATCGTATTAAATGTATTCATTCAATAGAAAGGAGAAGGCAAAATATCGATGGAAAGGAAGAAGGAATGGCTGATATTTTGTCTTACTAAATATTTACCCGAATGTCAGACAGCGATTGTGAAATCAAATTTAATTTTGTTTTTCTCGAAATTCAAAGGTATAAAAGTTCATTTTGTGATTTTATCAAATTACTCAATTAGTCCAAATAGTGTTTTTTTTTTTTTACTCACACCTTTTAAATGAAAAGGATCGTAACTTGCAGTATTTTGTACTGCACTGCTCTCTTCCGACTGATACTTTTATCTTGACGTATTTCAACCGAGCACTTGTTAAATTAGGAGTTAATTCTAATTATTCATTCTTGTTAAAAGGCAATGATTAGAGTCGAGTGAGAAAGAGAAGGGCCGTGATTTAACATGATATAAGAAATGTTGACGATACTAAAAGCTTCTCTTATCATATTTTCCCGTAACACAAAAATCTAAAGAATGCAAGGAGCCTAATTTGTACGTAATGCGTCGACAATGGACAATGAAATCAACCAAATATGTTTGTTATACAATACCACATTATCTTTTGTAAGTAACTTTGTAAGTTATTCATGGTCATCCATAGAAGGAACGTATTAACAACGTTTTAATCAGAAATTCACAGAAAAATCCAGTCTCAACTTGTACAGTTAAGATTTATGAGTTATGCACAAAATTTTGATACATTGAATGAAGTGTTCATTGTCTTGCTGATTTATTTAGATTTTTCTGTTGCCATGATTTTTTTCGTTGTTGGTTTTTTCAATAAACATGTGTATGTGTCTATATGTAAAAATATATGCGTAGGCATGTATTATGTTAGACATTAAATGAATTCATAAATACAGACACATTTATATACACACAATAGCTGATAGAAATCTATTTATCCAATGACATTCTCGCAGTGGACGGCCACTCTTCGTATAATAATGGGATGAACTGAAATGGTTTGGATTATAAAAATTGAGTAAATACTAGTGAAATACATTTTTAACAGTATACGTAGCAGTGGAAATATGAAACATTGTGGTATCAGAAAGGAGGGGGGTGGGAATCTCCGGAACTTATCGATAACTTCCACGTAAAAAAAATCTATAGTTCAAAAAGCTAGTTCAATTCCACCTCATTTTATTCCGTGTTCATCTTTCCAAGGCGGCCAAGTTCAGCCACTTCACTTTAGTTTCACCATCCATCGTTTTGCGCATCCTTTGGGTTCATCACATTACAAAAATAACAGACAAACGCTGGACATCATAACTCACGCCATGAATCCCAAGAGATCATATGCGGAACTGTGGGCGGCAAAATATAAGATAGCTTGATCGAGTCCAGAAAGTATTGGCACCACGATGTCAATGATGGAGGGGTCTGGCAAATTCTGGGGGGGTCTATGTCCAACGACGAACGCTGGAAGGCTGCTGCTGCTGCTGCTGCTGATGATGATGATGATGATGATGATGATGATGATGATGATGCTCTCTATTCTTATTTTTCCTTTTTCCTTGGACTTTGTGTGAAAATCCCATTCTCAGATCTTTTCCTCTACCCACATCCGATCAATGTTTTTGTTTCCAACTGACGAAGGGACGGAAGGTATTACAAACGAACAGAGAAGTTGCTCAATACAATATAAATTATTTTCTCTCTATCTATGTATTCTCCAAAAACATACGTAACTCTTCACGACAAAGCCTGTGCCAAGCAGTTTCTGGGGATTTTTTCTAAATTGTTTTGTGTCCAGCATTTTCTGAGAATTGTCTGTAGTTTTTGATGACGAAGACTTTGTCAACCAGTTTTTTATGAATTATCCGTCATTCCTGATGGCAAGGTGATCCCCCTAGAGCCATCAAGAAAAGTTTGGTCACAATTCAACTCAATAAATTATACTGTGTGTGTCTGTACAATACTAATAAATCATTATTTGTTTTCATTTGTCACTCTCGGAATTTTTTCTTGCTATAACCTTTTTTCTCTTTATTCTTCACGCAGAATCCTTTTGAGGAGATAAGAACAAGATTTATGATGTCTACGCAAATACATTAATTATTCTTAATGATGAACTGGTATACCTTGATTAGTGCATTTAATTCGTCCATTCTGTTTGAAACAGCACTCTTTAAGGTGTTGTCATAACTTGGTGAGTTTTGTTAACTCATACTTAGTTATATTAATTTGTATAGCAATGCTTCGAACGTACAAGAAATTAAAACCGTACTATGCAAGGTATTGCTCTACGTCATTCCTATCAAATTATTTTTTCTTTTAAAATCCGTGTTTTGTTTTTTTTCTGGAATATTCGACTCAATATTAATACTTTCCATTACTTTAAATCGATCCACTTGTTCAGTTCTCAATATTCTTGTCAGTTAATGCTGGATATTTGTGCAATTCCTGTGAAACAAAGTACCCGTCAAGCCAATAATGAACTATATTCGGAATATTTAGGACACTCACACTTTTGTAACACTCTAACCAGTACTTCAAACATATAAAACCCCTCAATAACCATAAATATCATTTTCCGGTTTGTCGCTCTCAAAATTTTCTGTCCCCCACTAATATTATTGCTATGAATGTTTTGATTGACTGTAGTCTATGTTCGAAATCAAGTGTTATGCAAAGAAGACAAAAATAGCAGCAATACTTGGCAGCAAACCAAATGATTTGTATTCCATCGTTTTTCCATCAGTATGTAAAGGATAAAAATAAAGGGATTTCCTAATCATCATCAGTCTTTTATTGTACGTCGTTGGACGTATATCTTCAGCAGAATTCGCAACAGGTCTCCATCTTGAGTATCGTGGAGCCAGTCTTTTCTGAACCTATTCAATTAGTCTAACTATCTTATTTTCCAAACTTCGGTTCTACATTTGATCATTGGGGATCCATGATGATTTGGGATGCCCATCGGTTGACTGTCATTCTTGCGAAATGACCAGCTCATTGCCATTTGAGTTTCCAAAGAGTTTCTATGATGTTTCGAACTCTTGCGTTCTTCCTGATATACTGTGCTGTCTTGTGATCTCTCCATGTGAGGGTGTGCATGACTCTCTCATGTGCACGGTGCATGCTTCTCAGTTTGCTGGTCTGTCTCTTGGTTAAGTTCCATGTTTCAGCTTCATAGGTGACTATTTGGGGGATTATTGGTTATTCTTTTTAAGAATAATTGGATTTTCTTCGTGAAAGTTTAGCTAGCTCTACCATATGCTTGCCTTCTTAGTGTGATTGTTCATTTGATTTGTCATTCTAAGTGGTTTTAACACATTTATCTTCATCCAAGAGATGGTAGGTCCCCAGAAGATTGGTTTGTTGGGGGGGGGGGGTTTTAGCTGAAGAAAAAAAGTGGGTGTATTCCAAGGAAAAAACGTATGACACAGAGTATAATGGTTAAACTTTAGTAGATGGGGGTGCAGATAATTGAGGAAAGCAAAGATCATAACGAAGGGGGTAACCTGGAACTCAGAGAACCAACTCAATATTCTAAAAAATAGCTACTTGTATATTTTTTACTTGAATGACTTTCGACATGGTTGATTGCCAATGAAGTTTCATAGAATGAAAAATCTATTTTCTTCAAAATTCTCTCAAATACAAACAAATTCGAACAGACACTGGCTCATACATATTATTGTGACAAAAATATACCTTTCAAGAAGTACTTTGTTATTAATATTTGGATCGGCATTAAAAACCTCAAATCTATTTTATCTGATAATGTATTTTAATAATTCAAGTATCCTAATTTCAAAGGTTTTTTTAGATCACAGTTCAACCAAACCTACTCTCAGATATACAGTTTTGAGAGTTTCTATTACGAAATCTACATTGTTGTCACAGCAGACTCATGTGTTTCAAACCCTTCAATTTTTTTTAGCCTTGATATTGTATTTCACATGGAACAATCCATTATTAGATCTGGGTTATAACAGGAATTGGACAGGACAGCCATACAACCTATAATACGCACAAACATACTAATTTGTATACACAGCTTTTATAAGGAAAGCTAATCTATTGATTATATAATTGACATGTTTGTATATCTGTATTTTGTATTCAGGAAAACAGTAAAATTTAAGATCTCACATTACAGTAATGTGAATTTGAAAGCTTGATTCAATCAAGTGTTAACGATTATTAACAAAGAATGTTTGGGCTCGATATCATATATCAGAGTCATATTTACAAATTACAATAGCATAGAATCGGTTTTTTAAAATTCAAGATAATTTCTTTCCGTGTCTAATGAATTTGATTCTATGGTGAACATTATATAGTGGGAACCCCAAATCGAAATTTAACAATCTACGTTTCAGTTGTTGTGTATTTAGGGAGCTGAAACATGGAAACTAACCAAGAAATTGACACGCAAACTGAGAGGCATACGACGTGCACATGATATAATCATGATAAACCTCCCAAGGGGAAATCATGACAACACAATATATATTAAAGGGGAAAGATAAACCGAAACATCATAAAATCGATTAAAAAAGACAATTGGCAATTACCTGGTCATGTTGCAACAGGTGGACATGGCAATTAACAACGTGGATCCCAAGGGATCACATCCAAAAGCAAGGCCAGCAGAATACATAATAGAGAGACCAACCAGACAAGTTCAGAGAATATTTGCTCTATTAAAATATGAATGCATGTTTACTGTTTGATCACCAGACCTCTTCCACATAGCAGTAAACTTTGAAGTTGTAATAAGCGGTGCACTGTAAGTGGATGTTCAGTAAAAATGAAATTATTCAAACAAATACACTTTAGCGGTCGATGAACGGCACTTTCATATTAACATACTCAAACACCTACAAATAACTCCTTTTTTCCTTTCATATATCGCCAAAAAGGTCGAGATCACGCAAAATTTAGTTATAGATTGGCTGTGGCAACAACAGAGCAGACATGATATCCGTACCTGGTGCATTTGAGATTTGATATACATGTTTGTGTAATTGGAAAAAGGGAAAGAAGAGGTATAAAAACAAGGTTAACAATAATTGCAACCACGGGATAATTACCAGGGGATATGAAACTGGAAACCCAACCAAAAGATTGACCCTAAAACAAGACATTGAACATGGAAAAGAGATACCATGCTCAGCATCATATGGAAATGTCACCATACAGCACAATATACGAGAAAAAATAAGAATCAAATACATCATAGATCCGTTGGAATATTCAAATGGCAATGTGCTGGCTATGTTGCAAGAAAGTCAGACAACCACTGTTCATTGTGACTCAAGACATGGATCCCTCGAGATCATATTCAGAACTCTGGCTGGCTATAAGGTGGTACGACAATCTAGACATTCAGAAATTATTTGCTCCGTCACGCCCATAATAAAGAGGTGCTGTGAATCCTGGGGAAGATGTATATCTAAAGGCAGGTGCTAAAAAGATGATAGTGATGGTAATTGTGACACGCTGACAGTTTGAGAACCATGGGTCATCGGGTATATTCTTTCACCCACGTATAGCTGAGCATATAAACACGTATATGATTAATCTACGCGCCGTGAGCACAGTTTACCTTTAAAAAAAGCATCATACATGCTAGTTTACGTCTAAAAGGATTTCCGTCGCGTTGACTGCCATTGATTTGCTTTTGATCTGAATACGCTTCCACCCAGTTGAAAATCCGAACGTGTTGTTTCCAAAGGTCAAAGCCTTATTTTGACTGATCGGTCAGGTGCCAAACAAGCAGCGCTGTTGGTTTTGACATGTGTCTATACATGTACGACGTGTGTTAATGATCAGCGATAAAACTGTGAAGAGAAAGATTTCGAAAGAAAACAAATGGAACATAAAGGAAAGAAAGATGGCCAAAAAAAACCCTGACGTTTACCATTCAAAACAGTCATGCAACTAAATATACGAGCGTCAATACGTGTGTGCGAGGTCGGTTCGAAAAGAAACAAAACTTTTTTTTCAAAAACAAATTAATTGTTTTTACTTACAAGATTTGTTTCGGTCAAAAAAGTCCCCTCAAATGTCGATAAATCGTTCGCTGTTGTTTTTTTTCCTCCAGTTCTGGAATGTAGTCTAGAAGTTTCTTTGAAGAATAGTGTCCTGATATCTTGGTGCATTTTTCTTCTGTCTCTTCTATTGTCTGGAATCGATTACTTTTCATGGTTTATTATAGCTTTGGGGAACCAAAAAGGTCTGCATCGGCCGTACCCAAGAAGTAAGCAAATTGAAAACGAGGATTGCTTTGTGCTTCGAGTTTCATCGGTCTTAGGCAGGGCATTTTTTTTTTTTTTTGGCAACGGGAGCTTCATTAGTTTTTTTAATCATGTACACATTAACAGATTTAGACCTCTCTGAAAACTTCATTGATAGCCAGGTAATGATTTCGAGTAGTCTCAGCACGAACCCCCTTTGTAAATCGATGTGAAAGGTCATCGAGATTTGGCATCATCTTTAGTAGATGTTCTTCCTGATTTGAAACGCAGGAACCATTTGTGTCTTTTAACCATGAGTCTCGCAAAGGTGTGAGTGATAACTAGTCTCTCCTGGTCTCCTATGTCTTTTGATATATTTCGGATCTCTTCTTTAAAACAGCAGTAACAAACTTTTTTTCTGTTTCCATGGGATTATATTTGAAGAAGCATTTTTTTTTTTCAATCACAAAATTCAGCAAATAACAACGACCTGTTATTTTTTAACCATGATGATGTCAAATATTGGCTTTTTTAGACTACTAGGAGAGAGTGGATTTTTCAACCGTAACATGTCCCTGAATCTTGTCTTTTCTCGGATGTACTGTGCTATCTGGTGGTCTCTCCAGCTGCATGTACTTGCATTTACGCACACTGCGTAAATGCTCAAACAGCTTGATGAAGCAATTTAAAAGAGAGATGAAACCCAAACCTTTGTTTCTGCTGTCGGCTTTGTTGATTTGGAGGAAAGTGCAATCATACAAATTAATACAAAACAAGCATCATTAATTTTCTACAATTTTTTTCTTTGGAAAGCAAGAATGTTCAATATGATTCGATATTGAAACGTCTGACAAAATTTATAATTAAGAAAATTCTTTGCAGGAATTTCAATATTGCGTAATTTTGCAACGTATCTACTGTTCACTTTTTAGGTCTGGCGAAAATGAAGCTCCAAATCTTATCTACTGTTACTATGACCCTGTCTTTCCTTCTCCTTCCCTTATCCTTGGTCGACCCCTCTCCTTCTATTGTCTACATAGCCGAACAAAAGGGGATTGCCTGTCTCCAAAACAAAACCCTGAATAACGGATGGTCAAAGACCTTCATCTTTGAAGTTTCCCGCCATTCTGAAAATAATCCCCCGAAAGAACCAACCGGAAAAAAAAATTAAAAATCTCCATTCCTAGCTAATTACCCCGTCACAATATTTACAATCTACCCTCTTTTTTCTCCCTCTTGTGGTTCAGGCATGAAAGTCCTACTACCATCTTTCTTCCCCCCCCCCTTGTTTGTTGGTCAAACAGAGAACATATGTAAACGCTGACACTCAGTTTTCAGCATTCACTCCTTTCTATTTCGTTCGGTATTTATTTTGAGACCTTCTGAGTCAACAAGTCAGATTCTTTTTAAACACAGGGAATATTAGTATTTCCTGACTTGATGAAGTGTTGTACTGATCATTATTGATTTCTCATTGAAGAGAGGATTTGGAAAAACAATAAAAAATATCAAGACGACGCTAAATAATAGCCAATTATCAATAATGCCAGGGATTATCAATATTACTGCTATTATTGTTGTGGGTATTATTATGATAAAAAATTTGATCAAAAAGGAAATAAAGTTGAACCACCGTGATTATTTGAATCAGTTTTCATTAACTTTCATAGGAGTTTCCATTCATATCCCTATGAATAAAGCACATTTTACTTGAAACTCTTCCTCTGAAATATTTTCAATTACTTTATCTAGCATTGCAATTATCAGCAGTAGTATAATTTTGGCACATACACTGCTATTGTTTATTATTATTCAATATTTCACTTTCAAATGTATCTATTTACAAAATGCTCTGTTTAGTCATACATTATTAAAATCTTCCATCTGGCATTAATCTATGATCATTATCTTACAAAAAACTGCATATTGCTTTAGCAACATTTAGCAACGAAGGAAGCCAAGTGGAAGTGTAGCTATAAGATGATACTATACAGAATAATTATTCAAATTCAACTGTGAAGAAATACTCACCAGAATGATTGAGAAGAACATTAATCAATAGATAGCAATTCCAGGACCATAACCAGTACGTCAAGTAAAAATGATCTGTATACGCAGGGTTAGATTTGGACTGTGGTTACTTGGGGTTTTGTGGGTCCTTTCCACACAGAAATTGATATCACGGCAAATCAAACAAAATTGCGTTTAATTGGGAATAACAAATAATTCATAAATGGACAGGTTAAAGGTTCAATATCTGAAGTAATTACATATAAACACGTAAGTACGTTCAAGCAGAACTGCAAGTTGATTATCCGGTAAGACAAATTTATTTTCGTGACCTATACCCGAATTCCTTTTGACCTGAAATGCGAATAGTAATTTTATCAATCTATTAAAAACAATTGATAGAGTTATAATGAAACGAATTTCCAAATAAATTCCGAGCTGTGATTATTTGCTAAAAAAAAAATGATAGTACCAAAAATATTTCACTTTGGGAAAAAAAGTTGCTTTGTCTCCCATACTTCTTGAGAATAAAGATATAGGAAATATATGGATAGCAAAAGAAACCAAATTTATCAAAGACATTTTCTTTGACTATCATATTGGCCTGAGGAAATATGTTACCAAAAGAACAAATAAATAATAACCTCTCAACAAAATGTAATATCATTCATATTTCTTTTTTGTTTCTTTGTTTTTTACCACGAGACATTAGCTTCGAACCTAATGAACTGCTTTTGTTTTCGGCAAAGTTCGACAGGAATTAGGTTTACATTAGTAAGAAAAGAATAATACATGAAAAATGTTGGCATGTAAAATTGCAGAGTATATTAGTCGTGTTTCCATACATTGCTTTATAGAATCTCTTTGAGATGGGAATGAAATGAGCCAGTTCCGTGAAATCTCATTTTGAATTTAGTTTCCATTCGTTTATAGAATAAGGAAGTCCAAAAAAAAAATAGAAGATGAACATCTCAAGGAGAATGGATGAACAAAATGAAATTTACACACGTTTGCTTGAATCTTATTTCGAATTGGTTCGAACTAGATACATATTACGATAACAAGATTCTTTGTAAACTCCCCCAAATTATATATATATATATATATATATATATATATATATATATATATATATATATGTATGTATGTATGTATGTATGTATATATGTATGTATATATATATATATATATATATATATATATATATATATATATATATATATATATATATATATATATATATAAAGAGAGAGATAAGAAATATAAAACAGAGACGTAAATATTAGTAAACAACGGAAAATGGGAAAAAAACAAGGAGTAAAACTATATGGAGATTATTTTTCAATCATTTAATGCACAAATCAATTGAATAGTATGCTTTACATGCTTTTGGGTTGCCCAATCTTCAGCAGCAAGTGCGTAACTTTCAGAGGTTAAAATGTCTACGTACAAAAACAAATTTAGCCTCAGAGTTTTTGCTTTGAAAGCAAAAATAGAAATCAAGAAACAGGATTCGTTCTAGGTCATAGTGGTAAGTCTGGACGGTATTTTGTATGTGGAGAAACCTGCAGGGGTATGGTTGGATAGTGTGTTGGAAGTAGTATCGGCAGTTGTGGGTATTATACTAGTTGTGATGGTCAGAAAGGGTGGGGCATTCTCAAGCATCGATTGTCATGGATACTGGGGAGCTTGATAATAGTTTAGTTTTAGACTGGTTGGGTACTTGGTAGGTTGAGGATCTCAAGTATTAATCTAGATAGGGGATTAAGAGGTTTCTCGTTCTGTATGATCAAATATCCTTTGGAGTATGTATGTTCTGTATCCTTCATGGTATATGATCGAGTTTATTTTTGTTGGAGAGTGTAAGAGTCTCTTCTTCGGGTACTGTAGTGGCTTTTCATTTGATTATTCGTATCTTTCAGTTAATATCCTCGTTTAATGAAATGTTGTAGTAGGTTATACTTGTGTTTGTTGAGTTCACTATCTGTATGGCAATGTTTCCCAATTTAAAATGCTTGCGAAAATAATAGTTTTTCCAAGCGTTTGAGATGGGCCAATTTAGAGTAAAAGTAATTGTGAGTGTCTGTCGGCTTAATATAGAGGGTGGTTTTAAAGAGTCTTTTATCATTTACGTACATGCGTGTGTCTATGAAATCTATGGATTCGGTGGATTTTTCGTATTGGTCTATACCTTGGTATATGAACGTCTCTCGAATACTTCCTTTATGTTCAATATTCGAATGTAAGAATTAGTCTACATTGACTAGAAGTACTTTTTAGGGGATTGTCTCAATGTGTTTGATTTTGTTTAAGTGGTCAGCGTTGTTTTGCATGAAGAATTCAACTTACATCCCTAGGGGTTTGATGTGGTGGTCTGCATATTTCTATATGTAGGTTTTTGGGAATAGGCTAAACCAAATAGTTCTCTTGTAGTTGGTTTAAGTGTATTTAGTGTTATTTCATTAATAATGTCATTGTTGAATACATCTCTTGTGGAGTGAGTTATTATGTTTCGGTATTCAGTGAAGGGATTATTATCATTATTATGTAAAATTCTTCCAAGAAAATGCATCAATATCCCAAATGGCAATAGCCGTTCTTTTTTCTGCTGTAGAGATTATCAAGTCTGTATTTTTTCAAGTTTGAATAGGGACTTTTGTTCTCTTATGGTACAATTATCGGGTGTTTGGAGCTGATTATTGTGAGGGTTGATGTGGGTTTTAATGTTTTCTATAACTGTTAGTTCTATGTTTGGATAGTAATGTCTATGTTTTGAGGGTGAAAGATTTGTCTTTAAGTTGGTTTGAATTATTCCTATCATTGTTTGATCTGTCAAAGTTGGCCCAGCTTAATGATTCAAAGAAGCCATTAAGGTCCTTATTTAGGTTGTTCTTGTTAGAGTATGGGAGTGAGGGCAGAATGTCAGGTTCTTATCAATCAATATAAAGGTATCTCTTGCGAATTTAAATTTAATTAGTTTGATCAGTTTACTCTCTGTATTGTCTTTGATTCTGATCATGTGATATGACTGTTTTCTAAAAGGGATAAAATTACGCTTTCTGCCCCGACACCAGTTCAAAGTGGAGTTGTCAGGAAGTTTCTTTTTGGTAGTGAGTGTGTGAGAGAGATGATGGGCAGGTTACCTCAATGTCAGGGTGTTGGCTTGAGTTCTTAAAATGTGTAAAATGGTTTATGTGCAGGAATGAGGTGGGATATTTTTCTTGCAGCTGTTGTTTATGGGAACTTGAAGAGTGGTAAAGGGGTAGTCCTCATGATGTTTACTGTTTTTGCTGTTTGCATTGGTGGAATTATCCCTGTGTATTTGTTCGTATATGAATTTTTGTTCCTGTTATAGGTGTTAATTTATATATATATATATATATATATATATATATATATATATATATATATATGTGTGTGTGTGTGTGTGTGTGTGTGTGTATATGTGTGTAGATATATATGTGTGTGTGTGTATATATATGTGTGTATATATGTGTGTGTGTGTGTGTGTGTGAGGGAGAGAGTGAGTGTGTGTATGTGTGTGTGTGTGTGTGTGTGTGTGTGTGTGTGTGTGTGTGATTTTATTCCGTTTTGGTTGAAGAGAAATTTTCCCAACATCGATATTTATGAAAAATCTATTTTGCGTCTTGTTAAAAAGTATAGGTTGATCCATTCAGCTCGTCTCTTTGTTTCTGGGGGAGGGGTGAAGGATTCTCTTCCTATATCGTATGTAATGACCCTCTTGCCTAGCAAGGCATGTCAATAATTTCTGCACGGACGGCAGGGATAAAAAGGAAGATGGGGCATTAGATAAATTTTTGATGAATTTTAAAGTTACTTTTGACAATCAATATATATGTAGAGATACTGACAAACTGCGCCTGTCTTGGGATGATCTTCAAAACATAAACAAATTGAAATTGAAAGCAATGTCTTGGCAATATAAGATTTGAAGACATCGTCTTTTTTGCCAGGAACCTCCACAACCTCCGATTAATACAAGATGAACTTATGAAGAAATCAAGTTGTTCGTCTGCAAAGCAAGGTTATGTGCAACAATCAAGTCGGGGGTAAACACACAACGGTCAAAATCAAACACGCAAAAATGGAGAAAGTACCACTATATCAACCTAAGACACAGAATCTCCATGATATCCTCAAAAGAAGATGAAATTAAGCAAAAATCACTCAACGATGGCAAGCTTTTGGTAAAGCAAGCTCAACCTACGAAAACAAAAATTCACATTGGTCCTAAAAAGAATAGTCCTACAACCGATGCCACCTCCCGAAAGTCACCTGTGGAGCTGGAACGTGGAACCCAACCAAGCGACTGACCTCTAAATTGAAAGTAAGCAACCTAAATATGAACGAATCGTGCTCTAACTCACATGGAGATATTGCAATATAATAAGGGAAAACGGAATCTAATTCTAATTCTCATAGGATCCAATTGACAAACCAAATTGTAATGAGTTGGTCAGGTTGACTGAATGGCTGAAAAACTGATGAACAACTCAACTAAAAGCAGGGATCCCAAGAGATCATAGGCGGAACTGATGCTAGCAGAATACAAGTTAGTGGGACGAACCAGACAAGTTCAAAAAGATTAGCTTCGAAACACCAATGATAGTGAGGTGTTGTGAATCCTGGAGAGGATCTATATCTGATGACGGCCGATAAGAGACTGATGATGATGATATATATATATATATATATATATATATATATATATATATATATATATATATATATATATATATATAATACAAATCAGGAATACAATACAATTTGATATAATCCCAGGTCTGATGTGTGATGGGTTCATTGTATAAAGTGTTCGATACATTCAACATTAACATTAAGCAGAGTTAAGATGAAGAATCTGTGATACAAATACGTTTATGTCTCTACCCTGTTTTGGCTTCTTAAGGCAAATGATTTGATTTTTTTCAGATTCCTATTTACGACATTTTCCAGGGGCGATTATTTTTTTGCATTGGGTGGAACTTTGCTATTATCATGTTTGTGTATCAGTTTTTTTTTTTCCTCCTGAGTCAGTTGTTGGTAACTGCATTTTATGCCATTTTTCTGTTTTACGTAGTGGAGATACTTCTCTGTGTTGTTGTTATATTTCATGTATTAGTGGGAGATACTGCAAGAACTTTCCTTATCAGTATGTTGTAAAAACATCAGGTTAGAGTATTATGTTTACATTCTGAGAGCATCTTATTCTTACTTAAATAAGTTTACAAGTATTAGGGCTCAGTTTTGCATAACCTTTAAGGTGAGTTTAATTATTCTAAGTTTGGTATGTTTCTATGCATCTAAAATTGTTGTGAAAAGGTGATTTGGTCGTTGCTGACATGGCTGAGGGTATAATATATTAACATCGTTGATAGCAATGATGATACTACTTTTGTTGATGATAACGAGGAGAATGAGATAGTTGTGGCGATTAAATCTTGTATACCTGTATTTTGTGTCTAGGATTATGTTTTTTAAAAAGGATTTCGAGCGATGTTGCCACTTTGAGTCTACTTCACTTTTTCTTTTTAATGATTTTGCCTTTTATTTTTTAGCCTATTTGCAATGGTGAGGACTTCCAATTCTCATTTAATCAAAGGTAACATGGAGTTTTAACTTTCTGACATATATGTTAGTTTTGATATTTCCCGATGTATATACATATAATTAATGTGTTATTCACCGACAGCTGTTTCGTTGTATTATAACTCTTCAGTGTGGCTATAGACAATCCATTATCCCATGTATGTGTGTAGGATATATATATATATATATATATATATATATATATATATATATATATATATATATATATATATATATATATATATATATAATTAGAATGAAATGACCGAATCGGATAGTAAACCTTATAGTTAATTTTTTTTATTGAAATTTCAGACATTTCGCCTGTGGTGGCTCTAACAAAAACTCTGAATGTAAAAAACAGTTTTTATTCTTAGTTCGTCTATGACTAATAAGGAGTGGGGATCATATCTTTAGATTTATAATTCTCCATACCAATACATTGGCCATAGATGAATAGTACGGAGCAAATTGAAGAAAAACTCAAACAGTTTTCGGTAACCTCTGATTGTTATCAAAGGCCCAACAAGGTTGTTAGTCACTACTGAACGTTTCGTATCAGTTTGATTTATTTCAACGGAAGGCGGTGACAGCAGTGGCCTCAATCAACAAGAATAATAAAGAATTAATGGATCAGCTGAAGCTATTGGTTTATTTAAGCAGCATGCTTCAACAAACAGATAATAAATAAGTCAAAAAATAAGTCAAAGGCATAGAGTAAAAGATAGGGTAAGATGAATGAAATACAAAGACTTGATCGACCAGAGGAGACTGTAGTTGAAGACATCAGAGGGACCACTAAAAGAGAAAAATAAGTTCGTGGAAAGAAATGATGAAGTCTGTTTAGTCACTCAATAGAAACTATCACATGATCAGCTTATTTTGTCAGCGTGCCATGTTGAAAGGGATTAATCCAATATCAGAAAAATGGACGAGTTACTCATGTCGTATGTGCTGGATAGTGATCACTGAAAAGGGTTTGTTTTTTTGGGTTTTTTTTCTTTTGTTCTTAAAAGTAAGTGGATGAAAACCAAGAATCAAACGCTTACATGGGATCTGAGGAAATAAATTATGTATAAGTTTTTTTTATAGACATATTGAAAAGTAAATGTTGAAAACGTCAGCCCTCTAGCTCTATTTTTGCGACTTGTTTGCGTGATCTATACCCAGCCAGTCAGTCAGCGTGACTAACTGGAAAACTGGAGAAACCTAATTTTAGTGACAGTTTTGGTTGTCGGTTTCCAATAGAGAGATTCAAAAAAAGAGAGAGCGATGTCTAGAGTGGGCGGATAGAGAGAGATCGAGATAGATCGAAAGAAATCACGCAAGGTCTAATTGTAGAGAAGAGAAGGGATAAGGAAAGAAGATTAGGGAGAGACAGAGGAATGAAAGAGGCGTAGACTTACACACTGGAGACCTTCATTTTCATAACCGATTTCAAACTTGTATATACTTAGAAATACGCATGCGCGTGTGGGACCGTTTTCTTTCAGAGTTGACAGCTCGTAAAAACGACCATAAGTATACAGTCCGTCGTGAACGCATTCTGTGCCCTTGCTCGACCATACACTTAGTTGGGTTGTTGAAAAGGCGGTGTTGTCAAACTACGGAGAAAAATGAGAGAAAAAGAAAAGAAAACATATTTAACATCGTTAGTATCAGTAGCGATTTAACACACTGATGGGAGTGGTGCCACACTCGCTCACCATGTACTAATTATAGTTTGTTTTTTTTAATTTGTTTACCAATGTACTGCATATACTAATTTTCATATACACACGTGCATCTGTTCACGAATGCATTCTATTATATGTACATGCGAAAAATACATATAAGCTACAGAACATGTATATGGGGGTTGCTTGTTTGCATACCTTGGAAATATTTGTACGTGAAATTGAATACTTGTATATGAAGAGACTGTAAATTGTACACAGCGTGGGTGTGTGTTTCGGTGACTACCTGTGTATCGTCTTATGTTATTACGATTAATATAAAATATCTATTTCAACACACACAAAATCAGTGTATATGTTTTGAATACGTTTGTTCAATTCAGATTGCGGGAGTAGAATTAGAAAATATAGATTTTTAAAAATTCTTTTATTTTTCATATATATATATATACAATACAGAGGTTGCAGT
Organism: Thysanoteuthis rhombus; assembly: GCA_963457665.1. NCBI lineage: Eukaryota > Metazoa > Mollusca > Cephalopoda > Oegopsida > Thysanoteuthidae > Thysanoteuthis > Thysanoteuthis major. The sequence goes on along the minus strand of OY735226.1, from coordinate 48,378,779 downwards.
AATACTCTGACGCATAGTTAGGTATTTTAGCTAGTAAGAGCACATTTAATGATTTAAGTATTCGCTCTACGCATATACACGCGACAATTTGTTGACTTCTATCAAATAAATGTAATCCTTGTTTTATATACGGTAAACTTATACATTTGGAAAGAATATATTAACATGTATGTACAGTATACTGCAATTATTTATAACGATAATCAATTCGAATCGAAAAGATTTTTTATCGCCTTATAATGTTTCAGTTTTTTAATATCTAGTATTCGCCCAGCGAAAGTTTAAAATCTAGATACTTAAATTAAAATGTTGGCATTCTAATTATTATTTTCAAACTATGATAACAAAGTAAGTTCTTTCGATATAACGCGATAGATTTGCAGAAGATTCAAATTTATTATCATTCATATCGTGATGAATAGTTGATAATGATATGACAATTGAAGCAGAAACGTCACCCTTCGAAAGTCACTGATAATTCAAGTTGTTTCCTGCTACTCATATAAAACAATAGTGTATACGTATTCTATTCTTTCAGAATTCACAGAATTTCAATACACGCACCCACAAACACGTTTAAACACACTCACGCTCATAAATAATCAGGTATGTGAATAGGAGATAGCACAAATTTAAGTGAACTCTCCAATTTGCACGCATGGAAGTACACTGTACCGATGACTGCTTCAGATATATCTATACGCCGATATATATATATATATATATATATATATATATATATATATATATATATATATATATATATATATATACATACTGCGACTAGTTTATTGACAAAAGTACATATCAGATATTGTTAGGCTATTACTTATATCCACTCACAAAAATTTAACATATTTTTCTGTTCAGTTCTTTTTCACCCTCTCTTCTGTCTGATTTTTGATATTTCAAATTTCCTTTTTTTTTTTTTTTCTTCTTTCGCTCCATTCATTTTCTAATTGATTTTTCAAACATCTATTTTAGGAGATTCTGTCCAACTCTGAACCAAAACCAAAGAAATAGGAAGACTAAACAGTGATTGGAAAGAAGGAAATTAACAAAAACATTACAAGAAGGTAAATTATTCGTAATCCTTGAAGAGTAGATAAAAATCAAAGTAAGTGGAAGACAAAAGGAAGGAAGATTGAATGAACATGGCGCCACCTACCGTCTATGAGAAAGTGATCGCTGTCATCTCGAAGGTTCACGAACAAAGGACCGACTTTGAGTGCCATGAATTAGTTCCTTGGATTCGGAAACAGAATAAACTTTTTGCAAATTTGAAACACGGTAAAGAAATTGAATTTATTTCTCTTTGATCTTTCTGCTTATTTTAGGTGTGGCTACTTATGTTATTGTACGTATAGATTTTTCTTCAAATCACAATGAAGAAAGATTCTTCAAATAATTCATTTCCACAGCCTGTATTATTAGAAGTTTATATTCATTTTGAACTTATTCATATTTGAATTTGTGTTTTACACACACACACACTCACACACACACACACAACCATACACACACACAAAAAGACTTATACATATATATATATATATATATATATATATACATATGTGTATATATATGTATATATATATATATATATATATGTGTGTGTGTATATATATATGTGTGTGTGTGTATATATATATATATATATATATATATATATATATATATATATATATATATATATATTAATCATTTCCATTTATGTATTTGTTTCTATTTTCATTCATTATTTATTTACTTAGTTGTTTTTCATTTTTTTAGATTGTATGTGTATATATATATATATAATTTTTTAATGTTGTCCTCATTTATTTATCTTTTTTATCTATTAGTGCCAACCTTTATTCATCTATTCAGTTGGTTCTTTGTATTATTTTCATTTTTCATTTTTATATCCATTAATTTCCAATCACAATGGGAAAATAATCACTCATACTTTTTTCTGACTGCTTTCGACTTGCGTCGTTATCTGATGGTTTGAACACAATTTTGAGGTTCAAATCTTCGAAGCAACGCAAATTCAAACTAATCAGTATTATTTCGATATTTTTCCAATTATCATTTTTTTTTGTATTTATGTAAGATATCATTTCTACGCATGTATGATACTTATGTTCATATTTTATATTTTTTTATGTTTATCCCTATATTTCTTTTGATCTTTTTCCCTGCTTTCATTTGAACTTTCTTTATGCACTACGTTTTGTCTGTATATCTGCTTTTATGAAGTATTTTCTTTCTATTTATTTTTCTCATTCAGGATTTTACATACTTCCATTTTACTTTTGATATTTAAACAAATGATCTTCATTTATTCCCTTGTAATCCTGATTTATTGATATTATATCTTACTGCACTTATTTGGTTTTATATCCGTCTTTCGTTATAATTTATTCGTTTATAATACATCATTACTTGTAGTTTTTCATTTACTTTCAATATCTCCACTCCAGTAGATTTTTAATTACTTTTTCTCTTCTCATCAATTTCTCTCTCTCTCTCTCTCTCTCTCTCTCTCTCTCTCTCTCTCTCTCTCTCTCTCTCTCTCTCTCTGTATCTGTCTCTCTCTCTCTCTGTATCTGTCTCTCTCTCTCTCTGTATCTGTCTCTGTCTGTCTGTCTCTCTCTGTATCTGTCTCTGTCTGTCTGTCTGTCTCTCTCTCTTTCTCTCTCCGTGTCTGTTTGTGTGTGTGTGTGTGTGTGTGTCTCTCTCTCTCTCTCTCTCTCTCTCTCTCTCTCTCTCTCTCGATCTCTCCGTGTCTGTTTGTGTGTGTGTGTTTGTGTGCGTGTGTGTGTGTTTGTGTCTCTCCCCCCTCTCTCTCTCTCTCTCTGTAGTTTCACATCAAAGATTCAAATTTCAACTTTTTCTTTCACCTTTATCATCCCCCAACACCTTTCATGCATCGTTTTATCTTTTAATTTATGCATAGTTTTGTTATTCTTCATTTTAAGGCTGTATTGCAGATTGTTTTTCACAACTTTTCATCTGTCTTTGTCGAGTGTTCTCACAACCTTCAAGTTGAATCACTCCTTCTTACGTTACTCTGCCCACAATGAGTCTATGTACACTATATATTCGATATCTTAATGCATATTCCATCTTCTCTCCATCTTATCACTTCTTTCTCCTCTTCCTTTCACTCGGTTCATTTTTGCCCATTACGTATTTCCGCATTCCATAGGGATGCAAATAGAATTGATCATGTCTAAAAACATGCTGAAACAACGGATTGTAATAATTTCTAAGAAATTCACAACAAAGTATATTAAGCACGTGTGCCGAATAACCAACATTAATCTTACTATGCTGAGTCTTTTCTTTGTGTCTGTCTAAAGATATTAGAGAATTCCATCGATAAGGATATCAGAAGATCCTTAACAATATATCACTTGAACAAACCAAACGAGAAACATAACCGATATCTAGTTTCACCAGATTCTCGGATAAAATATTCAAGTTGAGAAACTATCATCAACTCAGAAAGATAGAAACTTACATATGAATTCCATCATACGTTTTATACACCTACTGATTATCATTCATATTTTAGGGGGTACCGTAAACCGATTATTTTTATTGATATCATTTTTATTATTTTCTCGTATGAATCATTGTCAATAATATTTCGACTGGAATTTTTTTCATCTTACCTTCCCTTATATTTTACTATCAGACAGTCATTTTATAGTCGTTAGAGAGAAACATGGATCGGGAATAACGAATAAGCCTCTGGCAAGATTCGAACTAGCACCATTTTCTTTCGGGGAGTACACTAACGGTCGTAGAATAGCAATTGAGATTTGCAATAGCATGCGAGTAAAATCTAGGTGGAGGACAAGCTAATTCAAGCATCATTAATGATGATAATAACTGAAATGTTTCATCTTCAAAATCCAAAATGTTACTCATAATACTTATAGTTGTTGTTAGCAAATAAAAATGTAAACGATGTTTAGGGAAAATGAGGAATTGCTGTGTGGTTAGATTTGAATGTGTGCAGAGGATTCCCGTGGGCTTATCACCGATGCAGCTGTGTGGATAAGACAGGTAATCATATTCGAATTTGCATCTTGCTAGAGGCTTATTCTTTATTGTTGATCCACGCGGCTCTTATGCAACCGTAGAATGACGGCCTCAGATTCCCGATAAAAAGCAATTGAAATTAGCATGAGAGGAACACAAGTCAAATAAGTGAAAATAATCCATTCCTATATGAATTCATAGGTCTTGTAAAAATCCAATTAAAAGCAAGCTTTGTCAGAATTTTAACTCTTCTCTCGATATTTCCTCGATAGAACTGACTGTTGAATAGTTTTCCTTTTCTGTTGGATTTTCAGTTGCCTCTGTCTTCTTGGGAGGGTTTGCAGGAACTTTTTCAATGTGGTTTTTAAATATTCGAGAATTCTTTCTTTTAAGTAGGGTTCAGGGAGTTTTTAAATCTCTGACAATTTTGTTCTGTCAGTCATTTTACATTTGTTTTGGCCGATTGAAATAATAAACAGCAACTTGTTGCAAGTTACTTTCACCCTCTCGGGTATTAAAGCTTGCAAATCTAATGATTCCCTATCCATGATAAATGGATTATTTACACAGCCCTTGATAACGTATATTCTCCTATTTATAGTGACTATTTATGGATTAATTTTAGGCCATGATTTCTATATTAGAATCATTCAATCAGAACTACCGCCAGGACTGTCCCTAAAACGGTCAAATCAGATTTCCTCAGTTTTAGAGTTGGTCTGGCTGACTGACTTGGTATCCAATTATGTATCACGCGAACAGGCCACAGCAATGGAGCTAGAATGCCGGATTTTTAAACATTTACTCCTTATTATTTCTAAAAAAATATCTTTACTTTTTTTTTTTCTTTTAAATCCCCTAGGATGGGCTTTTATGGAGTATCCAATTAACAAAGTAGGTTTATGCTAAATTCATCTTTTGATATGCATCCGCTTGTTCTTTTGTAAATGCAGACCTGGTCGTGGTAAAATGCCCACCGAAAGGCTAGAGAAGTAATTTATACATTGATCTCTCCTTTACAATTTTCAATCGATCATCAAAAAAAATAACCTTCTGCAAAAGACGTTGGTAATGTGACGATTTCTATTGATTGACTAACCAGACCTGTTAATGGATTCATTCTAGGATTGTTTCCGTTTGTGTCTTTCAGTCTTATATTGTGTCAAAATTCAAGCTTCCATTTGTCACAGTCAGTTTCGATGCATTCTGCTAATTTTTCTAACGAGCTTGAGGTTTATTCTTCATTGCAAAACACGAAAAAAATCGTTACATTTTTCGTATTCTTATTATATGATTTCATCTGCTTCATACTATTAAAATCTCTGATTAACACTTTCTGAACCTGATAGAATGAATACTATTATTTTAATAATGCAAAGCAAATTCACTGGGTCGGCATTGATTTATTTATATCTTTTGTGGCGAGTGTGCAGCCAATACAACTGCCTGGTCGTAATTTTTCGTGGTCACGACTTTGCCTGAGTTTTATACAAAAGCCAAGATGAATATCAATTGATAACATTGACATTTATTACGTGAAAACCTTCATCATTATATGCCTTCGGCTATGATTTGTTAGAACTAAGAATAGTGTTTACTTAATTGTGGAAGGCTATTCGATTTCCCTGAGTAATGGCGCAGGAAGTCCTTATGGACAGCCCATCCGTGTTTAATGACAACAAAACACGTGTATGTGTGTAATTGAGGGATTATACACCATAAATAATACATAAATACATCGACTCATGTGTACATAATCATACACGCGGTGCCTGTATGTATGTGTAGGTAGATAAAGTAATCGGTCTGTAGATCATTGATGAAAAAAAAACATTTATTCCACTCTTCAACATAATCTCTTCTATATCAATTCAGTATTGCATGCTAATCACATGGATTGGACATTATACAACAAAAGCTCAAAATAAATACGTATCTCTGTGTGTGTGTGTGTGTGTGTGTGTGTGTGTGTGTGTGTGTGTGTGTGAATATTTGCAACTGTAAGCGGAAACAGCGGATAATTTTCAAAAAAAATGTTATCAACTTTTTAATTATTTTATTATATATAGCTATGACTTACAATGTTATAAAGTCAACGTTTGATTGATATTTGACGGAAGCTAATCAAGATGCCTTAAATCTAAACTCCATTGTTTGAAGAAAAAAAAAAGCCCAAAGAAATACAAAAATTGAATTAATCGTAGGATGAGGATGATTTGATGTGAAATACTTAGTCACATCATTGTTCAAGTGAACTGTGCAAAACCTCCATCCTTTTTGCTCGAAAGACATATTTTTAATGCTTATCATCAGTACGTATCAATAGTTTCTACAGTCCGGCAATGGAAGAGAGCATAATTGATATCGGCAGATACGCCCTATCCGGACTAGGAGAGAACCGATAAAACCATTAATTTCTTTCGGCAATCGGTGATGTTGTTTCTTCATTTGAGCAATGCGCTAATTTTCCAAGTTGTCTCCGAGAAATAAAGATTGCCGCATATTTTCTGTTGATGTTCTGTTGATGACAACCAGAGAGAAAAAGAGTAAGATTATTGCTTTCAAATCTAATGAACTCAATAAACTGGAATAACTGAGAAAACAAGACGTCTCGAACGCAAGAAGCTACGTTAAAACAACGAGAGAACTATAAACGAAAAAAAAAACCAGTAAAGATTATTCATTATATCAATGCATTTGATAAATCATTATAGATATATCACTTTTAAATAAATTTTAATCGAAACACAAGAGAGAACAAATAAAGAATATGCATTCCAAAAATATCAAATAACGGAATAATCGATAGAAAAAAAACAACTTTAAAAGGAATAAAGTAGAGTTATTACAATTAATCAATTGGCGCTAGAAAGTTGCAGAAAGGATAATATTAGTTTTTTCGAATCCCAAAGTGATACTTTTGTTTGGACCAATCCGGTAAGTTTCGTTTTGAAAAGGCTGGGCAATATTGATTTCTCGAGGGATTTATCCGTAAAATAGGTAAAAAATAAATGGAAGCCAAATTTATTGGTGATATCAATCATCAAATCAATAGGCTTGGGTAGATAATCACAAATAAAAAATCTTCTATTCGAATTTATGAATGGAAAATTCTTTTTTAAAAAAAACATCTTTTGCTTAATAAATTCCAAAGATTTTTTTTAAATCGAATAATTTTTTCAATTTATGAGGATTCTTTAAATCGGAACAAAAAGTGGAAATTTCTAATGCAAAATGTTACGTTATTTTTGTTTATAAATAAACAACTTTCCACGTTATCTGAAACACCTCCCGTTCGATAGGATCAATTCATAGAAAGTCTAAATCAGATTTTTCTCTAATCAATTCCATTAAAAATAACACGGAGATTAGTTAATATTTTTTGAAGAAACGATGCTTTTTAAGTTGATTACCTGTTTATACGTGTACATCGTGACTGGAACAGTAAGTTATGTCTGTTGTTATACTTACTGATCCCTCATCGTTCAATACGACTTTTGGATGACCAACATAAACAAGCCCTATTTGAAAAAAAAATGACGTGTACTAAAAAAACAACAACACCCATATTCGATACATTATGATAGTACCTCATATGAAATAATAAAATACGTAAATAGCATGAGCTATATATGAAGTCATAGCTCGAGAAGGAGTGATGGTATAACTGGGTTTTTTTTCTTACAATTCCTGTAACAGTTACATGGTAATCAACTGATGATCCCAACGAGAGAAAATTTTTCATATTGTACCATGATAACAAAATATATGTAAAACAGGGAAAAACTGGAGAAAAGGATATAAATTGTATTGACAGATTTGGGGAAATAAGTGACTGAAGTGACAAAATGAATTGAAAGAGTTTTTTTGTGAAGTTCAGTATTTAAAGCTGTGAAGCTTTCTAGACTATATATATATATATATATATATATATATATATATATATATATATATAAGTGTGTGTGTGTGTGTGTGTGTGTGTGTGTGTGTGTGTGTGTGTGTGTGTGTGTGTGAAAAACAGAATGTGTACATATATATGTTTTACGTATCTGGCAAATCCGTCGTAGACTTTTCAAAAGATTTAAACTGAAGGCTTATCAAAATCAGATATTTCCTAATCATATATGATATTTTATATTCAGTAGTACCGTTTTAAGTAATTGTAATACTACTTGGAAACCGAAATATGTATCCATCAAGAAATGGCAGTGACCGTTCAAAACATCGACAATGAAAATAGTTCTGAAATATTGAGAGTTCGGTCAATGACATTTAAAACCTATGAATGGTCTGGCCTAGTTATACGAAATTGTTATCTAAACCATTTGAACGAAGATACCTCTATATCTATCAATTCATTTATATATTTATTTATGTATTCTGACGTTTTATATTTACCTAACCTTATAATTATTGATTTATAAATTTTATTAATTTTATAAATTTTATAAAACCCAATAGACAAAATAGAGAAACCCAATGACAAAAAATTAGAGTGAATTTTTTTTTTATTTTATCAAGGTTTATTCTGTTAATTCAAGTAGGACCCTTGGTCTGTTCCGTGTCATTTTCCTGCCTATCACCGAATCAACTTTGCATTTCATGTTCCTCTGCAGGGAAGATTTACAAGGTCTTCCAAATCTTTTTTTGTGAAAAACAATATTTTCCTCAAATGCTGAATGGCTTTGAATTGATGTTCTCTGAGGGTTTGAACACTGTAGTGCAATTCAACTCGATTCATTGCCGACAATAAAGGAATTTAATTACTTTTTTTCCTGGATAAAATCAATTTAAACTATTATTTAATTGACTAAAGCCAGACAGACGTTTTTGATTGCTTAACCATTGTGATTAACCTGAAGTCAGAATGTTACGATTTATAACGAGGAGAATGTCATTAAACAGCTTCTTAATTTTTTTCTCTTCAAGCTATTTTGAGAATAATGGAATGTTAAGTGATTTGTGTTGTCTATTAACAGAGATATGTAGTTTCAAGTAACTGAATTATCAATTAGAATCATTAAAGACAACTTTTTTCCCGTTAGTCTATCGATGTTGTCTGACTAGCAAAATTACTTTCAAGTAGTTGTTGGGGATTTCGGAAAGTAAAACATATCAACTTGGGACAAACATATCAACTTAAAATCTTCAAGAGGAGAGAAAATCAAACTAGATATCACTTCCGGTTGGCAAGCTTTCAATAGAGCAAGCTCATTCCAAGAGAAAAATAAAATAACGTCAGTCTTAAGAAGAAAAGTATACTACCTATGTATCCTCCCGATATTCACCGGTGGAGCTGTAACAGGGATGTTAACCAAATGATTGACTCTCAAATGAGAACTATGCAACGTGAATAAGCGAGAATCATGCTCAACATCACATTGGGTGATCACAAGACAGATCAGAGGAGAGAGAATTGATTTCAAGCTTTGGAAGACTCTCCCTTTACGTACCACATCTCCTCAGAACGAAGGTGATCATGGCTCTCCTCAGTTTCCTGCTTCTCTTGCCTTCGATGCTACCTGTGAGTAACTCCATCGTGTCGACTAAATAATTCATCGAATTGTCTTTTCATTCTATACTAGCATTCTGTTTATGTGTCTATCCTATCAGACAAGAATATTAAATACATCGTTGATCGTAAACATTCCTTCCATTTAGAGTAGGTTTGAATTGAAGACTTTCAAGAAAGAAATATCTTCAACAATTTCAACATAGAAACCAATTCCAGCACGCCATTGATGCAAGCAAAGAAATGCATGATAATAAAGTTTTCTTAGAAATCCTCATCCTCCCAGCGCTAAGAATTCTACACGTAATAGCCTGATTACTTCCCACACCTATAGTCTCAGATAACCACTATTCAGAGATAACAGAATTCAGGGATGAGTTTTCAGAATGAACAAGTTGGAGAAGCTGTTGAAAGTATCTAAAATCTATTAACATCGGAATCCGATTAATAGGGTGAACGGTTATTAAGGCCAATCACAAAATAGCATTAGTCTTTTGAGAATCTATTCAAACGGTTTTAGTCATCACTAATTATCTCTCTTTATTATGACCAATGAACTCTATATCTGGACTAAACAGTGGTGCAACTGAATAAACATTTTTCTTAATAAAATTCGATAGAAGTACTTGAAGTTTTTATCCAGTTCTCAAAACAACTGCCTTTAGATATCTTTTTTAGTTCCTGATCAAAATTTTTAAAAAATACAGAGAAAGAAGAGGAGAAAAGTGGTGTGAATTTTACGCAAGTTGTCACTTTTCTTGAATTAAAAAAAACAAACTTCGAGTTGCTTGGTTGATCAGAGCAGCTGATTATTCAGAGCAAAACTGTTGGCCTTGATGCAATTGGAATATGTGTTTTATTCAAATTAGTTGGTTTAGGATTTGGATGTAAAACTTTTTTTCACTGTTTGCAATATCCTTCTCTCTACAATTCAAAACATATACGCTGCACAAGGGCATAAATGATTTGAAAATAAGTTATGCCAATCTATAATGATAATAATAAAAATGGGCTAAGAAGACAAGAAACAAGATTATTGTTGAGGTGTTGGTGCCAGCGTGCATTCCCAGCTTGCTCAGGTTTGAGCTGTGGTTGATGGTGTTTGTGTTGATGGATAATATAATACATCTCATGGTGATGGTGTTTCGTTTTATTGTCGTATCTGTTGTTAGTATTGTGCATTTTATATGCTTCCCTTGCGTTGTGTATGAAATGTTGAGGGTACTAGGGTGAACAGAGGGATTGTTTATTAATTTGGGAATAAAAGCAACTTTCCATAGCACTGACCATTTTCATCCCTAGCCCACCTCTCACTACCCTTTCTCAAACCCAACACCCACAGAGATAGGAAACGAATACCCTTTGAATTCTTTTTTCACTGACCCTTGTTTTTCCAGACCGAACCTGACTCTCATCTATACAGACAAAGACATCTCCCATCCCTTTCCTTCTTCTATAGAACAACCAAACAACATTCATAACATCCCGATTTCCTTCTCAACTTTGAACATGCAAACTGGAAAAATTTTCTTTCACTGCTGCGAATTTTTTTCTGGAAAAGATGGCTGGCTCCCATCTAAATGCTTCGAAGCATGCCCACGTGAAAGTAGGAATTTTTGAGATGTCGCACCTGCTCTTGCATTTTCCTTTTTTTTCTCTTTGCCTTCCGATTGTCATTCTCATCAATATATATATATATGTATATATATATATGTATATATATATATATATATATATATATATATATATATATATATATATATATATATAGATAGATAGATAGATAGATAGATAGATGGATGGATAGATAGATGGGTGTGTGTGTGTCAATTTTGGATACAAACTAGGGGGAATTTTAGCATAAACACACATCGTAAATTGAAACCTGTAAAAAAACAATTTGGAAATGAAGTTTCACGGAAACAAATGAAACTTTTCTCGACATAATAAGGAGTAAATGTTCAAAATTCCAGCTTTCCGGTTCAGTTGGAGTGGTTTATACCCTTGTTGCATATATAGCAAGCCTGTTAGCCAGACCTACTTCAAAAATAAAGAAGCATTGTTGATGGGGCTGGTGACAATTTTGCTTGACGTCAACTGATTTCTTCAACACATCTCTTTTTTTCCACTCGTTGAACTCAATCTCCCTTATCCTCGTCACTTCTTTCAATAATGCGTTGCTGTTATTCCTCCCTTTTCATTCAAAGAAACAATTGTAATAACCCACCAAAAGAATTAAAAAAACAGAAAACTGAATAAATGGAACGAAAGTCATTAAAGCGTAAGATGTATTACTTAAAGATTAGAGCCGTTTTAGTGTGTCAATTTAGTGGCTTGATTGCGCTGAACGGACATTAAGATCCGTTTCGTTGATTTATGCCGTCATTTCGTGTGACCAATTATCGGCTAATTGCAGGAATAGCCAAAAAGCTAATAAATAAGTTGGTTACTGACTCGTCGGATAAAGACGTGGTCTGTTGGCCAATAAGAGAAAGGTTCCAACTCAAAAGCAACTTTATGTCATTTAGGACGAATCCATCACAAAACATTTATTTCAAACCATAAGATTTCATCTTCGGAGAATCTGGTCTTATATCCGAAACGAATAGGGGTAAAAATTGTTTATTTGTATTCAAATTTAACATTTCTTGCAGATGAAACTCAAAAATGATTCTCTCTGTGTCGCTCTACGCTAGCTTTTCCTTCCACTGCAACTCATGAAGGCTTGCGAAACCAACAAACACAAAGGCATAGAATAGAAACCAAACTTGAAGCTGGTATGTATATATATTTATATATATATGTATATATATATATATATATATATATATATATATATATATATATATATATATATGTAATGCTCCTCTATTCAGGGTTGAGCACTCTTTAAGTGAGGTAACTCGTCCATTGAAAGCTTATGCAATGCTCTTCCATAGGAATAGAGCACTATGGTGGATGAGGAGTTTCTGCGTAGGAATGAATATATCGCTTAAATTCAGCCTTACTGACCACCCAGTTCCGTAGTACAGAGGTAGGATAACGGCCTCCGGGTCCGATGTGAGGTTTTCAATTCTGCCTCGCGGTACTGGATGGGATAATGTCTATAGCCACACTGAAGAGATGTTATACATCGAAATAGCAGACTGTGGATAACACAATATATTCATATATATTCATATATGTATATATATATATACACAATTTAATTTAATGTATCTCAAAAATGCCCTGGGTTATCTAACGTCTACAGGCTTCTTATATAGTTTGAAGAATGAGTTTTGCTTTGTTGTTTATGTTATGTGTCCAATACCAAGAAAATTATCCGGCTGCTACTGATAAACCTGTTTTTTTTCCGGTGATATCTTAACTGGGTGACTATATTATGAATATATAGATTTAGGTTCACTGGAATGAGAGAAAATGTTTTGCAGTTTATACACATAGACACTGTAATATATACACACGTACAAAGACAGAAAACAAGATAGATTGATAGACAAATACATACATACATGCATACATACATACACACATACGTACATATACACATGTTTACAAACATATATTCATAGGTAATTCAAAAGTTCAAAAGCCAGATGTTGGGAAAGGGAATTGATATGCACAAAAATTATATTCATAGATATAATTTCCTTGTTTGTCAATGCACTTGATTCTGCAACTTTACATCAAAGAGAAACACGACTGTTATACTGTGAGTCTTTCTGATCCACTATGTATATCAAAGAATGGACTTACTTGAACTGACGGAATCAATTACTCTATATTATATTAGATTATCATCTGATTGTATGAATTATAATATTTAGAAACTTATTAACCGTGCGATCACTGGATATATTTCAATATAAAATACTATATAATACAAGGTAATTCATAACCACTCAGTGGAATCTGATAAATCCATTTTCTCAATACATAACAGTCATGTTGGAAGAGACGAATAGACCAAGAATAAATGAGATGAGAATTTTGGTTGAAAGCAGTTATTTGGGTCTATCCATTAACAGTGGATGTTTACCTCAATGGTTAGAGCATCGCTACGTTCAAGCAGTTACCCTATCGATGGCATGTTCAATTCCTGCAGCAGCCGATTTTCTTTGATTGTTCATTCTATTTACGTTGTCTAAACTTAGTGATATATTGACCATGTTATGACATGAGATTATTTAGAATAAGTTTCTATATAATATAACGCATTTCGTAACTCATATATATATATATATATATATATATATATATATATATATATATATATATATATATATATATACTGAATGGTGTATACAGCTGAATGAAACATGGTTAAATGAAGATGTGCCGCTCAGATAAACTGAATTTAAATTGGATAACCCAGCAACTTGCACCGGTATCCAGATATTCCATCGTAAACTTCTCCAGATGACAGGTTGCCAAAGCAAAAAAAGTTATAAAGAAAACCTGAGGGTTGTATATATATATATATATATATATATATATATATATATATATATATATATATATATATATATATATATATATATATATAAGGACACATACCTGGTGAATCCAAACATTATGAGCCCTTTGCACTTCGGCCAATTACTGAAGATTGAAAATGGCACAAAATATTTACATTCATCGAGTCATTACTTTGCGAATATTTTCTTTATTCGTAGTATTAGCTATATTTACTGAATATGATGTTGAGTACCGTGATTAAACATCTACAATCAGTTTTCATTCGTTTTTGTTTGTTTTTGTTCCGAATTGAGACAATGTATGCATCATGCAATATCTAGTACTTATATATGTATGAGTGTAAGTGTGTGCGCACGTGTGTGTGTGTGTGTGTGTGTGTGTGTGTGAGTGAGTGTCTGTGTCTGTGTATCTGTGTGTGTCTGTGTGTAAATAAGGCAGATAGAGTCGGGGGATAAAACAAATGTAGTTGAACAAAATTCGAGAAATATACCATGAACATGCCCTTTCCTTCAAAATCTCTCTCACATACCTAGTTACACTGGACTCGAACAAAGACAACGGGGCCTTGGGGGAAATGTGCCTACTCACAAGTCATAAATTAAAAGACAGAGAGACACAGTGTTTTATTGTTTTTTTCTTCTTTGCTTGGGTTTTTCATTGGTTTGGTTTTATTGTTACTTCAAGCCAAAAACAACTGATTCATTTTTTATGTGGCCTTAAGTAGCCTCTTACTGAGACCATTTACATTAAACAATTATCCAGAAAGTTCCCCTGAATAGGCAGTTTATGGGACAAACGTATGACGTCCATGAAGACCTTCTCTAATGTTTTTCAAGGAGTCGACAAGATTTAAAAACAAACGGTCATAAATGAAAAAAACGGGATTTCGTGGAAAAAAGAGAGAGAAAAATATCTGTGTTTTGCTTAACAGCAACAAATCATTTTTTCATTAGAAACCATCCTCTGAAACTGTCACCACAACTCTCAGCATATGTTTTTAAGTTGGTCCGGCTGGCTCGCTGGCTAACTGGTTAGGTGGGTGGTTGGCTGGCTATGCATAAATCACGCATTCAGGATGCAATAGGGGAGCTAGAGGGGTTAAAACTCAAACATAACTACCTTATCATGGAGAGAGAAAAAAAAACACATATTGCTGATCCCCCCCCTAATTTTTTTTTCTATGGAGGGTTCAATTTTCTATAAAAGTATTTACTAAATTGATCCCTTAATTTGTGTCAAATTTTTTTTTTCTTCTTGACTGATTCAGGCTCTTTAGTTCCCGACGTGTTGTGAAAGAAGTAACGGATTCATTGATCATCTTATATTCTTCAGATATATCGATTGATCACCCCTGAAACATGTTTTTGATCGTGTGTTGGTTTGTACTGAATAATTAACCAGACCAGCTTTCAACCTTTTTTATGCATTCTTTCTTTTTTCATTAAATTTAAAACCGGGTCCTTCATTCAATCCCCGATGCTTCGTTATTCTCATTGCTCTGTCTATGCTGAGGGGGTGGGGCTAAAACTTATTATTTGATTGTGTTGTTCTTGAGTCCTTTTCGGTACAGCTTCTTATCCTTCCACCAAACCAGGGTATATGAATTTCATGGTGTGACCTAAAGATTGAAATCACAACCACATGGTAAACAGTTAAAATCTCACAGGGCCATGGATGCAGCACTGTCAAAATCATCGTGAACTTTTTTCAAAATTATTCCCCTTTTTTGTTTGGGACGTTAAACTACTAGAACAGTATATGATTTTGATTTGAAACATTAGGATAGAAAGTCAGCATATTGTTTTGATTCCGAACGACGAAATCGGCAAATATTTTTCATTTGGGATGTTGAACAACAAAGTTTTATTTTGAACGGAGAGTTCGGCAAAGTCTTTTAATTTGGAACATTGAACTACGTGGAGGGTAAATATGGTTGTGATTTTGAATGTTAAAATTCTAGATTGGCTACACTGAGAGAGCGGGGTGAGTCGGTATCGTTTTGATAGGCAACTTCAAGCAAGGGACGTAACTCACATTATGTTTTTGGTTAGTGACAGCCATTGCCGCAATACGAATGCAGTTTACGAGTTGGTCGTGAGTCAAATTCCTGAGTCATACAGGGGGGGGGGTTATATACTGGTTCAGTTGAACGAACAGAATCAACACAACAATGAAGATTTAACTAAAAAGAAAACACTTATTGACAAACTAAAATCAAAACGTAACTTACTTTTGGAATTAAAATCTGTGTTACTAACTACACGATATTCGCCTTTGTCAACGAAGTTTGAAGAGGCATATGTATTCAGTAATTTCTATCAGCTTGTCTTCATACTATCTCCAAAAATTCTCTCTGAATTCCACTTAGCAGCAGTGAAAAGATAGGTTGTATGGAAATTACCATCAGTCAAATTATGGGGAGGGTCCAGAATTTTTTTCTTTATTGAGATATACTATGAACAATAGTTCAAAATCTGAACACAGTTATCTCACTCTCATCGTTGCTATAAATATACTAATTAAAAATCAGTGTTCATTTAGTATCCGCCGTATGCGCTCTCTGAGGTACTTTTAAGTTTAGATACCGATGACTCTGTTTGTTCAAGTTCTGATGTAATACTCGCTATATCGAGAAAACAGCAGGAAAATGTGAATAAAGAAATACATGTTTTATGCAAAGACACGAATCTGCATTTGTCTTATGATTTGTTGCATCCGTGCTGTGTAGAGAGATATTTTGTTTGCAGCTCTGGGGAAAATGCATTATCAGTCTTTTAGATTGGAAAAAAGCCTGATTCTCCAATGAAAGAAGTATATTTTTGTCATTGGATGCTCATTTGTTTAGATCTAAAAAAAACGTTACTTACAGTGATATATATCATTGTGAGCTACAAATTTACATTTGATTTTACACACGTATGTGATACAAAAAACCAGATAGATAGATAGATAGATAGATAGTTAGATAGATAGATAGATGGATGGATAGATAGATAGATAGATTGCTGTATGGACAGATATATCTGTTCAATTTTATACTCACTCTGTTTATCTTCATCTGCAAAGTGATCCATTGTTTGCAAAATAATGAAAAACAGTCGACACATGTTTAATTCTACGTACATGTATTCAAATGTCAATACTCAGAAAGATTTCTTGTTATGTGACGTTATTCTGAGTGTTCAAGTATGATTTTATGTCCGTGTATGTGTGCACCCTTATGCATGACCGAAGATTTAAGGAAGAAAAATATACATGTGTGTGTGTGTGTGTGTGTGTGTGTGTGTGTGTGTGCGTTAGATTTTTGAGTTAAAAAAATGCATATTAAACGACAAAAGGTCAGATAGGGCCACCTTTGAATGGTATGAATGAAATGATCCATAGATAGTTATTAATTAGCAAGGGTTTAGATAACTATGTGTGATATTCCAAATTATATATATATATATATATATATATATATGTGTGTGTGTGTGTGTGTGTGTGTGTGTGTGTGTGTGTGTGTGTTTCACAATAAAACATGCAAAACAGAGGAAAAACACAGAAGTATGATACAAAGCTGCATTTGCAGATATTGGGAAATAGGTGACTGAATTAACAAATTTTTCCCCTTTTTCATGTTTCGTATTTAAATCTATATATATATATATATATATATATATATATATGTATATGTATATGTATATATATGTATGTATATATATATATATATATATATATATATATATAGATAGATAGATAGATAGATAGATAGATATATGTATGTATGTATAAATGTGTGTGTATGTATATATTTATATAAATATATATATGTGTATGTATTGTTAGGTATGGTAAGGGTAAGATAACTTTGTAACATTAGATTTATGTGAGCGCTGAATTAAGATTGTGTAAGTAGGTTGATTGTGGGAAATAAGAGGTAGATAATAGGTAAATAGAGCAATAGTATTGTGCGGAGGTGTTAGGATTTGGGTGTGATAGTAGGTATATATATATATATATATATATATATATATATATATATGCTTAGGTGTTGAAGTATAGTATTAGGTGCAGGTATGAAGACAATGAGTTGGTGAGCATAGGGTAATTATGAGTGATAGGATTATGTGGTTCCCCTGTGTACTTGAGTTTTGAGTCCATTAGGAGATAGGGTTTTAAGTTTATTTATCCACATATCCTCATGAAGTTCAAGGATATCAGTCATGTCTGGTTTCTATCTTTTTGATGATAGTAAATCTATCGTCTGCGCTGAAAGTGTTGCCAGGGGTATGAAAATGCTGTTCTACTGGGGGGAGGTTGGGATGATTGGGTGATTTAATTTTATGCCTATAGTTGAGTGCCTGTATAAACGTCGAATTGCCACAGGCACCCAAGGCTTTACGAATACGACATCTCGAAAGCTTCCCCAAGTTGGAAGTCGGACTAGACACAATGTTCTTGCATCGTTGTCCAAATTGTGGCAGACTAATCTAACAGTTATAAGTATCTGTTCATGAATAGACGTAGATGAAAAATGCGTGTAATTACATATACTGTTGATGAGTACATGCATGTACGAGTATAATTAAATCACCACTAAATAATGTTTAGTTTGTTATCGTTTACCATAAGATTTCCATCATTTAATAAGAGAACACAATTAGCATGTCCCTACTTGAAACAACATAACTACGCGAAGTACTCTATTTTCTTTTGTTTACAAAATCTAATCCTTGACATCTTTTATTGGTACAATATTCATAGTGTCAATGTTAGATGGGAGTTGTTCCTTCTATGTTCATTGTTTTTATTTAAATTACCTCTGTTTCTTTTAAATTTTCACGATTTGTCTCTATCTATCTGTGTCTCTCTCCGTCTCTTCCAGCTATCTATATGTAGGTAAATATTGATTAACCTATCTATTCACCTCTATGTCTGTCAGTACCCATGCCTATCCTTCTAGATAAGTCTAGAAATATTCTTAGTTTGTCTCTTAAACTGTTTTTTTATCTATTTGTCATATCATCATTGTTATCGTCATCATCATCATTATAAGTCAATTTCTGGACAATGACCTTTTAAAGCTCCTTCCATGAGGAGCGTGATTGCAAAACTCCATTTTGTCTTGTCTTTTCCTACTATGTTTACTGTTCTATGACCATCTATTGGCTAAGTTTTGGTTCCGTTTGTTGCTGATTCTTCTCGCTATGTGACTTGCCAGTCTCCATTTTTGTTGCTTAATTTCGTGTACCTTATCTCTACCGGGGTTATCTACTCGGATCCATGTTTTCCTTTTTTATTGCTTACAGTCATTCCCAAAATTGCTCTTTCCATTGATCCATCTGCTAGTCTGAGCTGGTATATAATTCTCTAGGTTTTGCATCTGAACGACATTAGGCATTTAGGTTCCCTTATTTATTCCGATTTCATCCCAAAATTTCAATGATTTGATTGATGTATCATTATGCAATAAAGATCTAGCGTATCGTTACGTTTCTATTAGTAGCTATAATACTTGGTCTCCTTGCTTTCATGAGATGGTCTATGTGGATATCAGAATCCAAGAGTTCTTTGTGATTTATAATAGCGGGTTTGTACATGTCAGGCAAAAATTGTTTGCACACCGTTGTGCTAATGCAATGACTTTGCCGATGATGTGTTGCTGAGGTTCGTCATTGCTAAGCAAAAGAGGCTTAGGATTTGTCCAATGGCCTCTAAAAAAAAACTCAGCCCAGCCTTGGGGGGAGTTGTTTACCCCAGGGCAGTACCGATCAATTGCACTAAAAAAGATGGATAAGGCTTGCCCGGACGCCTTCGCAGCACAAGTTACAGGGACTAGAGCAATTTTTTGCAGCGTGCCTGTACGAGGACCCCATATTAAACGACTTCATATCACCTTTTTTGTAGGGGTAAGAGTAATCATGATAATCACCAACCAGCAGAGCCAGTGTAAATTTCACAGCTATTTCAGCCACCAAGTAGGCATGTGCTTATGGACAGGTTAAAATATGCATCTATTCCCAACAGGAGCCAAGCAAAGGGAGGAACAGCATTTTGAATAATTATATTCTTGGTTGGATCCCGACACTTGGAAGATCAGCAAATAATGTGTTCCCCCACTTGTTTCTTTATATTTATACTGAGTTAGGCATGGTGAATATGTACAAGCAGCAATTTTAAGATACGATGTAACATTCTGCTATTTGCAAAGTAATGCCATTAATTGTTGCGGATTAGAACTCAATTCCTACTTCAATTTCGAATGAACATGTTCACTATAACATCTGTATTGGATATATATATATATATATATATATATATATATATATATATATAATTATTATTATTGTATCATTCTGAATACTTTGAATATATATATATATATATATATATATATATATATATATATATATATATATATATATATATATATACATATATCATTATATCATTCTGAACCTTCTGAATATATATATATATATATATATATATATATCATTATTATTATTATTATTATATCATTCTGAATACTTCGATTATATATTATTATTATTATTATATCATTCTGAACATTCTTAATATATATATATATATATATATATATATATATATATATATATATATATATATGTCTAGAATAATATAAGCCAGTGCGTTTCCATATGTTAAACTTCCGTTAATATCCAAGACAGGTAATCTGTTGACCGTAAATTCAAATCAAGGTTAAGGTTACACTCTTGAGTTTGGTGAGGTTTGTTCTAGTTCTATTTGTTTTATTCAAGGTAAAAAAATAAAGTCAATATATGGAAGTTGTGAGCATATTTATATATTTCAGATATCCTAAAGGACTTGATAAAAAACTGTGAATTTTACCGGACGAAGACGGATGATGTCATTATAAAACAAGGGGACACAGGTGATGCGTGAGTATAACAAATATCTTTTTTGGCTTTCACTTTTCCTTAGGAAAATTTCATTTGTTCATCTGTTTACAGATACTCTGCTTTCAAAAATGCAGTGGATATTCATCAAATCTGCAATGTAGGCCGGTGAGTATGCAGAAATAAACACACGAACACAAACACACACACACACACGCACATGCATTATATATATATATATATATATATATATATATATAGAGAGAGAGAGAGAGAGAGAGAGAGAGAGGGAGAGAGAGAAAGACAGATAGACAGAAAGACAGACAGAGACAAACAGAGACAGACAGACAGACAGACATATAGACGGTCAGAAAAGGAAGGAGGGAGGGGAAAGATAGATATGTATTAGGAAAATAGACGTATTATTTGACAGAATGATTATAAAATGCATTATATTATATTGCATCTCTTATTGAAATGATTTCCTGTTATTAAATGATGGATTTATCATTTGGCCAAAACAACGTAAATAGAATGAATAATTAAAGCAAACTCGGCTGCTGCAGAAATCGAACCTGCATCCAATAGGACAAACACTACAACTTTGCGTCGCTCAGGTTCAATTCGGGTTCGGGAAGTTACGAACCGAACCCTTTATTTAACCGACGGGGGTATATTGACCGCACTCCCCTCTTAGCATTACTAGTATAATTATTGTCTCACACTGGGATTGAACCTAAAACCATCAGATTACTTTCAGTAATTTTGTCTTACTCTGTAACCACTATGTTATGTTCGGTTCGTTACTTCCACTCACTAACCAGATGATACCTGATGAAGGCCGTATAGTGCAACTGCCGAAACGTTGTATGAAAAACAACCAAGATGAGGATGGTCCGAATATTAATAGAAATAATAATAATACCTCATCTCAAAAATTCTGAGATATGCATCTATGTCTATATAGCAATACTTACTATTGTATATGAAATGTTTATGTATGATTTGTTATTGATAGTATTGCTTCCATTCTTGATTCGGTTACATCAACACAAATCTCCTGAATGACATATTTGAAATGAAGCCAGTATCTTGGCGCAGTTGCTTTTGATGCTATATGGACTCCTGTCAAGTCTAAGTAGAGAATATAACTATCACTGAAAGATAAAGATCTGACTAATTATTTATCTTATTCATCATCATCATCATATCATCAGTCTTTTAGCGTCCGTCGTTGGACGTAGACCTTCCCCAGGATTTGCCACACTTCCCTATCATGGGCGTCGCGGAACCAGTACTTCCTGAACTTGTCTAGCTCGTCTCTCCATCTAATATTTTGCCGGCCTCGGTTGTGCATGTGGTCTCGGGGGGGTCCATGTCGTGAGTCGCAATGTCCATCGATTGTCTGCCATTCTCACAACATGGCCAGCCAACCGCCATTTGAGATTTTTTATGGATTCTGTGATGTCCCGAACTCTTGACTTTTCTCGGATGTACTGTGCTGTCCTGTGGTCTCTCCATGTGAGGCCTAGCATTATTCTCTCGTGTGCACGTTGCATGGTTCTCAATTTGCAGGTCTGTCTCTTGGTTAGGTTCCATGTTTCAGCTCAATAAGTGACTATTGGGAGGATGCATTGGTTTTACTCCCTCCTCTTTAGGATTAATGGGATCTCATTATTTTTGAAGGTTGAGCTAGCTCTGCTAAAGGCTTGCCATCCTAGAGTGATTCTTCGCTTGATTTCTTCATCTTTTGAGGGTCTGATGGAGATTCGTTGTCCTAGGTACATGTAGTGGTCTACTTCCTCCAGTTTTACTACGTTTTTAATGTTGGAAAATGTTCATTAAAGACGAATAAAAGACCAAATTACCAACAAAAAGATAGATATAGTGCTAGTATATAATACAAAGCGTTCCATTAGAACCGGTTCGAATAATTATGAATCTAATATATATCTGTTTTTGTTTTGTTTTGTTTTGTTTATTTCAATTTCTGGCAAGTGAAATGACAACTATTTCCTTTTTATGGTTTGTAGTATAATGTTCGGTCATATCATTGTTAATATTGATTGGTTTTTTTTAAATATTTTCAAGTATCAATTGTCGGTTATTTGAATTCAAACCTTTTCGTTTAAGCCATCAGAGGATTGACTTGATAGTGAACTTGGAGTGCTCAATGAAATACAATAAATCCTCATGAGGATATTGTTGAGCTCAATGCCGTGTCTTCTACATCAGTTTGTATCAGAATATCGCCTTTTCATATCGTTTTTAACATTGATATTAATTTTTTTTCATTTTTGCTTTGATTGAATAGTTTTTGATTTGATAGTTTGTAGCAAAATCGATATTATCTATATCCTCTCTCAATTTGCGCTTCTGATAAATCTGACACGAGTTTATGAAGCAATTTATGTCCAAACACATGTTAAACTGCAGACCTGATTCATATCCGGAGAGAGGCACAATTGTACATGGAAGATGGGATAGGAAATTGATGTCACTATCTGATGATAGGAGAGTTCATATCTTCCGATTCTCGTAGGTCGGGATTCTTTACATTGGAAGAAATAATCATTTGCTACGATTGGTACTTCCGATAATGATTTTAGCCTCTGAATAAGTAGCATAGATCAATCAGATCAAAACAATGCTATATTTCTCTCGCCTTAGTCGTAAAAATCACTAACACGCCTCAAGTAGACTTGAAATATCATAAACTGCTTGGAACAGACCAAAATCACAGAAACTTGATATTGATTGTTCTCATCAAGTTCGTTTTTTTTTTTTGTTGTTTTGTTTCTTTTTTTTCCCAAAAAAAAGCTTATAAAATAAAGGACCGTGGATATGTGACTTCTTTTGCGTATTTCGTGGAGATTTGTTGTCCTTGGTAGATGTAAGGGTCACTTCCGCCATTTTGATTACAGGTGTAATATATAATCATTGGCTAAAACGACTATAACAAATAAAAACGGGATGGTCAAAGGATGAAGGTGTTTTTTAGAGAGAGGCTCTGCAAGTATCTGTAATTCTAAGCAAATTCTTTTTTCCTACATGAGAATTTTAATTACAACAGGCACTTTTGATAATTGTAATCATCATCAGCCTATTAAATTCCTCCCTCAATCAGCAGAGCTTTCGATCACAAGCGTTGTGGGGCCGATATTGTCGGAACTTGTCTTGTTAGTCAAACTATCTCATTTTTGCCGGACGCAATTTTGTATATGATCTACCGGAATTCCCGTCGTGAATTGAGACGTCCAGCGATTGTCTGACATTCTTGCAACAGGATTAGCCTCTTGCCATTTAAGTTTAACACTGGATTCTATAATATCTCTATAATTGTTTTTTTTTCTCTAGTATAGTTTTCTTGTAAACTCTCCGTGTAATTTTAAGCATGATTCTCTATGCATGTGCTTATGTGAATTTGTGAGCCAATATTTGGGTTATGTTCGATGCTTCAGCTCTATGGGTGACTATCGGGAGGATCTATTGGTTGTAGACCTTTAGTTAAAAAAGCATGCCTTTAGTCAGGCATATTTCATAAAATTAAATGAGATATAACATTGGCATTCTTCATTAGGAAAATCAGCGTTAAGATTTTGGGTCGAAAGTCTGACGGAAATCCAAACCGAGTAACTCAAATCAGAAACTTGACATTTATAAAGACGTAAGTATGTATGAAGAATATCATTATTTCGTCCGTAAATGATACAGTGAATAAACTCAAACACATTGAAAAAGTGGTGTTTTTCAAATAATGGTAAGATAAGTATGTATGTGCGTATGTATGTATGTATGTATGTATGTATGTATGTATGTATGTATGTATGTATGTATGTATTTTTACGGGGTTTTTTTTCTATCAAAACAATACCTGGCTTGTAATCCACACGTCACATATCCTGTCGTAAATATAATTTATTCATATAACGTATTAGACTGAGATATGGGTGAACCGATGTGGGACGTGGTGGTTACTTGCAGCCTTTCAAATCAACAAATGTAGAGGGTCAAGTGAGACCCTGCCTGGACTTGATCATGATTAAATAAAGGGAGGGAATAAAAAAAAAATGAATAAAATGCTCATATCATTGACAATCTCTGCAGTATGTTGACAAAAAAAAAACCCCAGTAATCTTGCCTAACTGTTTTCATTTCATCTTGAAGCCAATTCAACGTGACCGAATTCAATTTGGATATAAAAACCAAGAAATAAGGTGATACTGATAGATGATTTGGTAAATGGAGATCAAGTTGATGAACTTCAGATTTGTAGATGCTTCATTTGGTTTCTTTTGGAGGAGTTTACTGTACTTGATCTTATGCACGTTAAAATGGCTTCGATGTCAGATATTGATGATAGTGTTCTGCGCTCTTTGATCAAACATTCGTTAAAGAATAAGAGTCAATATCAAAAATAAATAAATAAAATTAGTTTCTGTGAAACTTTGAAGCGTAACATTCACTCAATTATACAACGGAAAAAATCTAACTTCATTGAATTCAAATGACTAAATCGGTGGATCCCAACCCAGTGGGTGAATTGTCCTCTGAAGGTATTCTGAAATCCTAGGAGAAAGGGTTATTTTTTTAAAATTTCAACCTTCGTATAAATGAGCTGTGGGAGTTCGTTCAAACTGCCACGCTCTTACATGACCTTCCAACGATGTAACTTCTGGAATCAATTACAAAATAAGGGCGGATCAGGTGGCTAGAATCACAGACAATCGCTGGATATCACGACTCACAATGTGGATCCCCTAAGACCACATGCCAAACAAGGGCTTATAAAACAAAGATGGCGTGACAAACTACAAGTTTGAAAAGCATTGGCTCCGTGACACCCAAGATAGAGAGATCTGGCGAATCTTGAGGAGATTTCAGGTTCAACAGCGGACTATGAAAAGCAGCTGTTAATGATGATTATGAGTGACTTATTTTTCATAATGGAATCTCCTGGGAAGAATACATTGATAACAGTTGGGCAAGAAATGGGAGAAGTGTTGTGAAAATGGGATATTCCTGTTGCCATACAGATCACGGGTTTCTTGATAACTTCCTTCATACTATGTCCTCAGCATGAAATCCCAGTACAGGGTCAGGGTTGACAACGAAAATTTTGATCATCAATATCTTCATCAGCCTTTTAGCGTGTATCGTTGGACAAAATTTACCAGACCGCTCGATCATGGGTATTACAGAGCCTGTACGTTTTGAAATTATCTTGCTCGTCACGCCATCTTACGTTCTGTCGGCCACAATTTCGTATATGACTTCTGGGAATCCATGCGATGAATCCTGATATTCAACAGTTGTCTGACATTTTTGCTATATGTCAAGCCGATTCCCGTTTGAGTTCTCTGTTTCTAGAATATTCTAGACTCCTATCTTTTCTTTGAGATACTTAAGTATTATCATCCTGTATTGCGACGGTACATTGATTTTATACCCTATTTTCAAAGTGGAGAGGATTTCTGTGCCTTAGAAAGATGAGCTTGTATTACCTGAAGGAAATCATTGGTCTTAATAAAAGCATATCAACAATTGAAAATACGAAGTATTGTATATGTAATGATTTCCGATGACCTTTGATAACGATATGAATTACCAGGTTACCTACTCAGATATAAACTTTTGACATTATTCTCGCTTTATCATTCGTCTGCTGTGGAGATTAACAGTTTCTAAGAATATGACTAGTTTTTCGAAAAATAATGTAAAATTTTCCCATAGAAGTCTTGCTTGAGGTTCCAAATTCCAAATTAGTCATGTTGCTGCGATGAAGCCCAGTAGGAACTTTTGCACTGACTTATGGAACCGAGTCGACATTCTAGGGGAAGTTCTTTGAGTAAAAATAACATTGGTTGAAGATCCATATCAGTTGGATGTTTCATAGAGGCAGAGATTTTTTAACAGAACCATGCACATTTATCTCCTCAATATCCTAGCAAAATGTCCGCAACTAGAACATAAATTTTCCGTCCACACTTTATATCCAAAAACTCCTGATTTCAATGAAACTTTTTGGTGGACTTACCTGTAATTTGCGAAAGGAGTGATAAGATTTCATGCACAATTTCAAATATGTCCATATGAAATTCACCAATTTTTTTTAATGAATTTCAGTGATATTTCGTGGAAAAGTCGATCATGAAAAGACTGACTGAATTTCAGAGTGGATCTCAACTAAGTTCTCACACCACATAGTAGCTCCAAATTGTTTTCTATCTGCCCACGCGATATTATCAGCATTCGGCGAATTGGGCAATTTATGAAAGGTTCTTTGCAAATGATCTGGAATGTCTACCAAAATTTAGTTTTTTTTTTTTTCTCAGTTAAGGTCCCTCTAATTGGTTCGATTATTCTACTCGAAAATTACCACGGGGTGCCAAGATTAATTAGTATTTCTTTTTTTTTTTATTATCTATATTTGATAACCAAGAGAAAAAAACTTTTTTTTGAATTCATGAAAATTTTTGATAGTCTACCTATGCTTATCAGTTGTAATCGTTATTGTTATCGTTTATCTTATTATTATTATTATTATTATTATTATTATTATTATTATTATTATTATTATTATTATTATTATTATTATTATTATTACAATTGTTATTAATCTTGTTATCGGTGGTGATGGTTGCAGTATTATTTTTAAAAATTCAGTGTATTTGGAAGTGTTTTTTAGGTGTTTCATATGTATAGAAAGGTGAAACACGTGCCAATAAAATACAATTGATTACTTAAATAAGAACTGTATGCACATGGTCTGACTAAACAACAAATTCAACGTAAACCGGGGACGGTTGAATTCAAATCCAAAATGGACACTAATCTTAACCGTTCTGTGTCCCTGTCCATCCTTACCATTAATTTATTCAATTGTTTCT
This sequence comes from Thysanoteuthis rhombus, assembly GCA_963457665.1. NCBI lineage: Eukaryota > Metazoa > Mollusca > Cephalopoda > Oegopsida > Thysanoteuthidae > Thysanoteuthis > Thysanoteuthis major. The sequence continues at coordinate 48,350,997 of OY735226.1, read as the reverse complement.
CGGTTATCATCATCGGATTTTGGAGGATGAACACGGAATGTTGCCATCTAATAGCATATTAATCTAATGTATATTAAGCTGACCATCCATTCAATTTCATTGTTAGCTTCGAAAACCCGAAACACATATTACATTAAGATGATTTCAAAGAATATCTTACCAGCGTAACAAGGATCTGTCCGGATGGCAAGTGTAGGTGGAGTCTCAAAAATCTTCAGCAATGTTTTTTTTTCTTTTTTAGGATGTATGCTATGCTGAGAGGCGAGGTGTCCATTTACATCATATCAGATATTGAGGGGGACATTTGTCACTACGTTGAGAATGTGTGCTCAAAATCTAAACTGGATCGAGCCAACCTTGGACAACATATTTTTTCACATCGTAAGTAGAAATATCATTTTTTTACGTATGCATACATGTTTACAAGAGAGGCTATACGAAAGAATAAATGCGAATTATTCACATGAATATTGATTAAAAGTGGAAATATGAAAAAATTTAATGCAATATCGTTGGCTTTTTTGAAAATTATAAGTGGTTTCACATTCCTGAAAATAATTCTTGTGGAACTGAATTCTTGATGCAAAATATCGATGACAATACACACATGATAGATATCTTAAACATTCGACGATATAACTTATTTCAGGGAAAAGCTTTGATTTGTTCAATGTAAAAGTACTCCGAAATCTATATCTAAACAGAATTTGATGAAAATGCGTTATGAAATATGTTTCTTCTGTACCGTACATCGAATTGTTTCCATCGTTTTATTTCAAATACGTGCATTTATTTTCGGCAACAAGAGAATATCAATCTTTTGTGAATGTGTTGGAGATTACTTCACCCCCAAGATTTTTGTTCGTAATTTATTCGTAATTTTTCTTTCATTGGCCTATTCGCGGTATTTAATTTCTTCCTCTTCTACACACACAAAGTTACGCAGACACACACATAGTTACACATACACACTTATACAGACAAATACGAACACACTTACACACAAACACACATACAATCACACAAAAACAGACCAAGACACACAAGCACACTTACGCAAACCCAAAGAGGCACACACATAAACCAAAAAAGACACACACACTATCACAGACACAGACACACTTACTTAGACGAACACACTATTGCACAGACACATGATTACACACAGACATGCACACTGATAAACACACGAATAGACACACTTATAGTCACACAAGTACACACAGGCACACATACACATACACACACACACACACACACACACACACACACATATATATATATATATATACTTGCAATTGCATATATACATACAGATGCACACCAGGCTAGCAGCTGGTAACCAAAAAAGACACACACACTATCATAGACACAGACACACTTACTTAGACGAACACACTATTGCACAGACACACAATTACACACAGACATGTACACTTATAAACACACGAATAGACACTCTTATAGTCACACGAGTACACACACGCACACACACACACACACACACATATATATATATATATATATATATATATATATATATATACTTGCACATGCTTATATACATACAGATGCACACCAGGCTAGCAGCTGGTAACAGATTCAACTCAAGTGATCTTATTTAAACGACCGTACACAAATATCCGCCTGAGGGTCTGCACAAATCTACGCTGGTTTGCCAACCTGACTTTGTGACGTTCCACAGATTGTGTCATGTGGCAGACTGGAAATGTCAAGGCTAATTAAGCTGTCTATTTATCAGGACAAGATTTGTTTGAGCTTGCAGTCAGGAGTAGGCATTCATATTACTCACATCCGCAACGGTAATTTCTACTGTAACTTGATAAGTGAATTACTTTGTGAAGTCACGACAGAAAAATGAAAAAAAATACGCAATGGAAAATAAAAATAAAAACGTCAGCTGCAATGCCAAAAATAGTAACAAATGCAATCATTAACCGAATAAATACTGGAAATTCGGTTCCAAGAAGTAGAACATAAATTTATCGGTTAGAAAGAAAATATAAAAACGATTTTCTTTAGACTGCATTGCCAGTTTGCCTAGAAACCCCATCGTCAAATAAATCGTCGCTGTCATCTCTTTCTTTGTGTGCAATGTCCATTCAGGGCGTAGGCGATCAGGGTTTTCAACAGTTTCATTTCTCTTTTTGCTGTCATCGATCCAAATCCCTTTACAACCCCTTCTGTTGTTACTGGTACTCGATCCATTGGCTCGAACGTTCTAAATGGGTTAGCCGTTGCCAAGCTCCGTTTCTCCTGCCTCAGCTGCATCATGTTAGCGTCAAGCGCTCTGAGCCTTACTTCTTCATTACGTTTCCGTTATGTTTCTCAGTCTGTTTGTTAGCAATAGTTTTCTTTTTAGAAACTGCACTCTTGTTACACGTCCAGTCCGTGATATTATCAATATTCGTCAAATTTCAGCATTTTGAAGATATGGACCTCCATTACTGAAAAAAAAATACCTGCTGAAATTTTCCTGTTGAATGATGCAGAATCATGAAAAAGACATTAAAGGCACACCAAGTTGAAATCATAAAAAAGTTAATCCTGAAGATTGGTTGCATTCAATGAATACTTTTGTGACTGGTAATATATTTCTTAAACGTTGGATAAGAATCTTTTGTTCGAACAAAAGTATTTCTCACGTGAAATCTGAAATCATTGAAAGTGATGAGATATATGGAGAATATGCTGAATGAAAAAGGACGGAATTTATGGTTTCATCAAAAGTATCAAGAGAATCTTATGGGAAGGCTTATCGGAATCCAATGACTGTAAAACGACAAAGAATTAATGGTTGCCAGTTGCAAAACGAAAATTAAGATTCAATAAAGTTGTGGTTGTGTGAACACATTTATGGGCGATGCTGTATATGTACGCACACACGTGCACAGATATGCACTGCAACATACATACACACACACATATATATGTGTGAGAGACAAAGAGTGAGAGAGGCAGAGTGTTTGGATAGATATATTTATATATGTTCAAGTTAGAATATTCTGACAAGAAAACTTACGTAATCGGATAGCAGAACAGGAAAACCCAAGCAAAAAAAAATTCTTAATTAAATGAACGAATCCATTATTTCATTGAACACACACACACGCGCGCGCGTATGCACGCACACATATGTTTTACACTTAGTTATTGTGGTACTGCGTGTGAATTTTGTCCTTTGGATCATCAGTTGTTCACCATATGACCGTTTTGGAGATTTGAAAACAAAACAGTTATATTAACAGGTGTTGTTCAAACACTGTTCCTTTTTAAGCTAAGATTATAATACATAGCTTATGCCATCCATATTATGTGGTATTTTATACGGGTAGTATTGTGATGTTTTGTGTATCAAGTCATTTCATACTATAAGTCATTTTATTTTATTTTGAAACTGCATACCTATTAACGTAGGTAACCAGCAGAACATTTTCAACATTGATGGATCAGTAACTTCAATATTAGACTCAACTTGTGGTTCGTGTCATTTTTATTGAGTGTTCACAATATGTAACTGCATATATTCTTTATGATATTTCATTGACAGTTACATCAATAATTGGTTGCCATGTATTTTTGTATCTGTATTTTTCTTCTTCGCCTCCAGCAACGCATAGATTGGCATTTATTGAGCATTAATCAAACTCCCAGAGATTATACAATTCGGTTGAATTGGGAAGCCAATCTCAGATTACCTGTATTTGCTTCCTCAGGTTTCCCCGACCATTGCAAATTGACATTCACGGCAGATAAAGTCGATCACCTTTCTCTCTTTCTCTCTCTCTCTCTCTCTCTCTCTCTCTCTCTCTCTCTCTCTCTATATATATATATATATATATATATATATATATATATATATATATATATATATATATATGTACATATATATATATATATATATATATATATATATATATATTATTTCCCATAGCGTCTTTCTTTCTTTACTTCTTCTATTATTAAGTTGTTGTTTATTCATTTATTAGTTTTGTTGTATCTTTCTCGTGTTTTTTTTTATTTTACTCGTCAGAGTCAGATTTTTTTCCTTCCTTATATCTGCTTCGTCTTCTTTAACAATCACTTCTTCTTTTTCTTCTTCTTCTTTTTCTTCTTCTTCTTCTTCTTCTTCTTCTTCTTCTTCTTCTTCTTCTTCTTCTTCTTCTTCTCATTATTTTAACCCAAATGCTGTCCTTCTTTTGCCCAGTGAGGTTCTCTGTCTCATATAATCTTTATTAGATCTTTGGTTTTCCCTAATGTAAATCGATTTCTCATCCACTCAAATCAGTCTTTATTTATAGATCTTGCTTTGCATTTTTCCTTTTCGCTGCTCCTCTGTAACTTTTATCTTTCTTCTTCTTCTTCTTCTTCTTCTTCTTCTTCTTCTTCTTCTTCTTCTTCTTCTTCTTCGTCTTCTCCTTCTTCTTCTCCTTCTTCTCCTTCTTCTTCTTCTTCTCCTCCTCCTCCCCCTCATTCCTTCCTTGGTTCAATTCTATCCCTCTCCCTGTCTCTATTCTCTCATTCTCGCAACTTGTTACAACACAATTTTCCTTATTTTTCATACCAAATAACAAATTACTTCGCGTTCTCTCTCTCTTTTTTTTTTTCATTCTCAAAAAAAGAACCTACCTTTTCAAACCTCCCTCTCAAATACTTAAATGCTTAATTCAAATCACGGAGCAGTCACAGCGTGAAGAGAGTTTCCTGTGGACACTTGTCCACACACATCGTGTTGGGCTGTCAATTTCAAGGAAAAATTACCCGATTTTTTTATCGGGTGGAGACAGATGTCAGGTCAAGAGCTCCATCTGGTTTCTTTACTAAGTTCTCTAGTGTAAGAAAATTAGTTTTGCCTGCTTTTTGCGAAGACTTCAATTGCTTACAAAGTAAAAGGAGATTTGCACCCTTGTTCATAGTAGTTTGTGAGAATTATAATTACCCAATGGGATTATATTTCCCCACGATGTATATCGTGAATTTTTCAAAAAAATACACTGACTGCTTATTTTTGAAGAATTAAGTTGGTGATCATCCATAGGAGGGACAATAGAACAGCTGCAAATTATACAAATTCGTACAAGCGATAACACAAATAAAATCACAAATACTTATAATCGATAAAAAACAATGTACAAATCTTTTATATTCTTATAGATACATGCGTATATCTTTAAGTTCAAACTCCATTCCGACATCTATGCGAAGAGAAAGTCACCACAGTAACTTATGTATTGTATATATAATGAATTGAAAGATATACTTGAATATTTGTTATACTATAAATGCCTTTATTAGAATGACATAATTTTTTGTGCATCAACAAGATGGATTTCGCTGATTTATAAGATTTGTCAGTTGAGCTCAGTCTATCTATCAGCTTGGCATAATTTGATATCATTGTAAAATATTCTATATTTAGTGTTCATTGCTTTTGTCGTGCCTGTGTTTAATTGACTTTCATTACTTTCATCTCATCCAGACTTACTTTTAAGATTGCTGTGTAAGGTTTTCCAAGGCACGATACCTTTCAAATCTGTAAAGGATGCATGTTTCAGTGGCACTCATAAACACACATATATTATATATGTTCTAAAGTACATGTATATTTTGAATGTCTCTAAACATCGTTTATGTTATCGTATTTATATTACTAATTCAATGCAGAGTTATATTGTTCATATACAAGCCTATCTAATTGTCCATCCGTCTGATCCGAAAAGCCATTAATGGATAGACGAGGTAGGGCTATAAAGCCAGAGTTACGTTGTAGATTAATTCTCATTCTACTCAATCATTTCTCTCTAGGTTTAATGTTACAACCGTATAGTGCACCTTCAAAATGCTTTTGTAGGAAATCCAATCACAAGGTATCATGGGCGATCGTTGATTCTCTTGTGAGTAAGCCAGATCTTCAAATGACACCAGGAAGTTGAAGAGGTGGTCATACAGACATACAGCGAAGCGATTCTTACACAAGGGATATGAACATTTGGAGACACGAAAGCAAATTGCTATTTGCTACCGTGTATCCTTCCACTTTTTCGCTCGCCCAAACTCTTTACAGCCTGCCTCGAGTAAATCTTTCGGAACCTAAACTAGGAAAAAAGACAAATCAAAATAGATGACGAATATTTGAGCAACCTTAGATTTGCACGCAACATCGTCCTTCCCGAAGAAAACCTACACGACCGCTACTTAATGCTAGATAAACTAAGCAAAGAAAACAAAAATGTCGGCCTACTCATGAACTTCAGTAAAACGAAAAATCATTTGCAATAATCATATTGAGAGTAAGAATATTACTGTCAGGATAGAAGATGCAAAACTCGGCAAGGTAGACGACTACATCTACTTAGGACAACAAATGCAATCCTCAAAACAGGAGAAAATCAAGCGAAGAATCACTTTGGGATGACAAGCCTTTGGCAGAGCAAACTCAACTTTCAGAACCAGATGATCCCAATAATCCTGAAAAGATGAGTATACAACCAATGCATTCTCCTGATCATCAATTATAGAGCTGAAACGTGGAACCTAACCAGGAGACAGACCTGCAAACTGAGAAGCATGCAACGTGCGCATGAGATAATCATGCTTAACCTTACATGAAGAGATCAAAAGACAGCACAGTATGTCAGGAAATGAATGGGAGTCCAACACATCATAGAAACTATTAAAAAACCCAAATGGCAATTGGCAGGCCATGTTGTAAGAATGAAAGACAAAGGATGAATATCACGAATCACAAAATGGATCCCCAGAGATCACATGCAAAACCGAGGCCGACAGAACACAAAATGGAGAGATGAACTGGACAAATTCAGAAGATACTGGTTCTGCACCGCCCATGATCGGGAGTTGTGGCGAATCATAGGGAAGGTCTATGTCCAACGCACTGACGTTAAAAGACTGATGATGATAATGATGATGATAGAGACAAAACAAAGATTATTTTCTTGCTAATTACCATAATAACCTCGCAGAAATGAGTTCGATCCTCAAAGGCATCTATTTGAACATTTTTTGCAGGATTAACTGGATATTGGTAAATAATTAAGTTTGTTGTGTCTTGATGATGATGATGGTGATGGTGATGATGATGATGATGATGATGATGATGATGATGATCCTTCGACTGACCGTAAAAGACTGATGACGATGATCTTTTTGCTCTTTCTCCCTTCTATCCCCCGCGGTCTTTCTTCATCCCCCGCCTCCTTGGTCAAATACGACTAATGCTTATCATAGCAGCACGATCTGGGCCATCCTGATGACCCTTCCCGCTTTCATTCACTAGCTTAAGATCTTCACCCACCTATTCCTACCAAAAATCCAAAAGTTTGATTTGTCCCTCCTCAGCTAATCAGTGCGTAGTTCTGCTATCTCTATAACCTAACACATTTTGGGAACTTTTGAAGCCTTAATTTACTCTGCCGACCAACTTACGTTTCTGTATAATTTTCCACAAAAGATTTTACTCGCCTAATCTATATCCTTCCATCACACAGCCTCTGAGGCAGGAAATACCTGTTCCATATTGGCCTCATCAGCCTTCAGCAAAGTTGCATTAGAAATTGGTTCCTTTGTTAAGTCTTCGCTTGCCAATTCAAAGCTAACAGTAAGAGCAAGTAAAAATCAGTAAGGGGCTATATACACAAGATGAAAATACAATATCTTCTTAAATGTCGAAAGTAGATTGAAATATTACGCATAAAAATTAGAAATGCTTTGATCCAAATTCTGTCAATTTTGAAGGTGTATAAATATGTTGAAATAGACTGCTTGAAATGCATCAAATACATTTTGCGCACACTGTATATAATCACCTATTTTCGTATGTTCTTGCACACATTATATCAAAAATACTGTGAATAAATTCCAATAACGTTTTGTGGAAAGATGGGCTGAGTGATTAAATTGTTGGACATATCCTGGAATTTTATTCGATTAAAGGGTTTATTCTCTCCTTTATTTTATAGATTGAGGATCCTTTCGATTTGTGAAAATTTTCCATATTTCAAGACTGCAGTTCAGAATATGAGAAATCGAAAATTACCCATTACCCTACCTCAGAATTAGATATATATATATATATATTAACAGATTTTCATTTGTCAATCAGTGTTTTACATTGTCAAAAGCCTGTGCTCAATTATCGCTTTTTAGATGATTCTATGTCTGCACTCTCATTGGCAGGTGAAGGTTTCGTGTTTGGCGACGTTGCCTTAATTCGTGACTGCACTCGCACAGCATCTGTTGTGGCTGACGAACCATGTGATCTTCTGGTTGTTAATCGTGACCTCTATAACCGGACAGTCCGTGAAGTACTCAACCTTGAATGGCAAGAGAAAACAGAGTTCGTCCAGAACAATCCAATCTTCAGTGATTGGTCATCACGTCACCGTAAGCAACTGGTCATCTCGCTGCGAAAGGAATCCTACCAATTTGGAAGCGTCGTTGCCAAACAAGGCCAGCCTGTCCAGAACATCTTTTTTGTGCTCAGGTCAGTAAGGTTATTCATTTGCCTCCGTACAAGGGTTGAATGTGACACAGGTTTTGAGGTTAATGTAGGACAAAACACGCCTACAAGTTGGTAAGAAGAAACGTAGTCCCTGTAAATAGTATCACCTAAGCACCAGGGCTAGCCCTGTTAGTGCAATGGGGATGGGATTTAGCTGAAAGAGGCTGGGTAGACTTTACTTTTCTAGAAGGTTACATGACAAATCCATGGATAGGTAAGTGAACTATCTTTTTGTTACCTACTTGAGACTGTGAACCAAACTTACAGCAACATCTTTTACGAGAAAAATAACCTTGGCCCAACTTTGGCACGAGTTTCAGTCCAGGTTGTAACTGGTAATAAACACTGACTCAATTAAATTCTCATGTATTAATCCTTGGGTGCGCACACAAAAACACATAATTGCACACACGTGAAAGTGTACTTTTTTTTTATCAAATCATCTGAAAGTGTACGCTGCATGAAATATAATGTAACCATTATAATTTCCTTTGACTGTACATGTGTGAAAAGAAAACTTTTTTGCGCCAGCCTTATCTGTTGTCGTATGGAATCAACTATGAAAAACTAACCCTGATTATGTTGCTTTCCGATTTGTCATATTTTGTTCTGCAAAGTGCTCTAGAAAATTGGTGTATAGTATACACCCTATTAACATTAAAATAATTTTTACACATGCAGTCATCTTTTATCTTTTCATCTCTCTCTCTCTCTCTCTCTCTCTCTCTCTCTCTCTCTCTCTCTCTCTCTCTCTCTCTCTCTCAAACCTTGTATTATTGTTTTTAGCGCTAAGAATAATATACTTGAAGATTGGTAAAATATATATCATCATCATCATCATCATCATCATCATCATCATCAGTCTTTTCTCCTGTAGTTAAACATAGTCCTCACCAGAGATTTCCCCGGCCTCTCTATCGTTGGTGGTACGGAGCCAATTTTTTTTCTTAACTTGTCTTGTTCGTATCTCCATATTGTATTCTGCCAGTCCAAGTCTTGCATTTCTCTGGAGATCCATGTTGTGTGTCGTGATGGCCATCGACTGTCTGCCATACTTGCAACAGGACCGGTTCATTGACATTTGATTTTCCTGATGGATTTTATGTCTCAGACTCCTGTTTTCTACCTCATATTCTATGCTATTTTTTAATATCTCCATGTTATATTGAGCATGATTCTCTCCAAAGCACATTGCATGTTTCTCAGTTTGAGGGTCAGTCTCTTGGTTAGGTTTTATGGTTCAACCCCATAGGTGACTATCAGGATTATGCATGGTTGTATATTATTTTTTTTAGGAAGTTTTTGTTCTTGAATTTTGGGCTTGCTCTACTATACGCTTGCCCTCCTAGGGTGATTTTTGCCTGATCTATTTTTCTTTTGAGGATTTCATGGAAATTGCTTGTCCTAATTAGATGTAATGGTATACGTTCTCCAGCTCTGCATTCTTTCCAAGATAGGAAAGAGTTCTATTGTTTTTATAAGTGCTTGTGTTGGTTTCTATGTTTCTGTCTTTGTTCGTAGGTATGATAGTTTGTTTGTGCTGTACATACCGTTTTGTCAACATATGCCACCAGACTCTTTCTAAATTATACCCTTTTTTAATGTTTGGCAAAACTGTTCTTCCCTATCACTCCGGGGCTTATTTTTACAAGTTTATCGATAACAACTGGATTTTCTAGAATGTAGATCTTTCTACATGTTTTCTATTTTAGATGTTTTTCTTCAGTGGAAAACGTTGGTAATGTCAAAGATAGAATAATCCAGCCATATTTATTCTTTGATGTAATTTTCTAACAAAGCTACAAATTTTAACTGTATGGTTATTTAATCATTGATTGTGATGGCAAGATACTAATAATTTTTTAAGTTTTTGCATTACTCATAACTTTCAGGATTTCAAGAACAATAGATTTCAGAACAATGTAATATTGTTTCTAACATGATTTTCGGCCTTCCTTCCTTAAAATACTTGCAAATTCTACTTGATTAGAACTGCTTATATTGAGTTTTATTCGTTGAGGTTATTCGAAGATTCCCATAAGGACATTTACGGGACGTCGAATTTTTGGTTGTAAAGCAGTACATTTAGTCGTAGGACAACTCTCAATTCTTCCTGTCACATTTACCGGCGGTTTTTATCAGTTACTGATGTGAAAATAAAGAGGATAGGTATATTTTGGCAAATTGCTTCCAGCATACGTCATATCCATGTATATTACATGCTTCGTTTGATGATATAATTATTTTCGTTATCATTATATTGCTATCATTACCAATCTTATCATCATTCCTATTTTTGTTATTATTCTTATCGTCACCGCTGTAATAGTATAGAGTATTGTTTCATCTAATGTGTTTCCAATCTTTTTATTCATTTCTGTGATGTATTCCTATATTTCCTATGGTATATGATAAATACAGCTATACGTTTATACCAGTATATATTACATATATGTATATATATTTTTTTGTTTTTCCCTTGTCTCCTCTTCCTTTATCTCTCTCCCTCTTCCTTTCTCTTGTTTAGAGTTGATGTGTCCAAAAGCGTTATCATACTTAGTGCTTTCAACTAAATAACTAGCAATTTTCAATGTTTTTCCCATAATTATTTTAACAAAGGTGTATTCGGTTTAGCCATTAGCATGTTGTTGTGACGTGGTGAGCAGTGGAAAATTTAGATTCCAAATAGTTATCATAACAATTTGAGACAACTATAACACTGTAGGTATCCAAATGCAAGTTCTCGTCAGTGGAAACCGGGAATTTGTAATTCAAAAAAAGTAAAATGTTCCTTGTTCGTCGTCATACAAGACTCATGCTCGGCATCAACTGGAGATCACAAGACAGTACAGTATAATAGGGAAAAAATAGAAGCCCAATACATCATAGAAACAATTCAGAAACTCAATAGGCAATGGGCAGGTCATGCTGCAAGAATTACGGAAAACCAATGGGCATCACGACCCACAACATGGATCCCCAAAGATCAAATGCAGAACCAAAGCTAGCAGAAAATGAGATGGCGAGATGGAATAGAGAGGTTCAGAAAATAATGGCTCCGCAACGCCAACGATAGACAGGTCAGGGGAATCCTGGGGAAAGTTTATATCCAACGACAGACGATAATAGACCGATGATGATGATGATGATGATGATGATGATGATGATGTATGGATGACGGATTTCTGCTCAAGTATATATATATATATATATATATATATATATATATGTGTGTGTGCTTGTCCATTCAGTCATTGACCAGCGCCCAGACAATGTGTCCTTATCGACAGACTTAGCAACGAGTCAATGAGTACCAAGCCCCAAAACAAGATATCCAGCGGGAAGTGTGTATGTGTGATTAATTTACAAGCTGTTGCTTAATGGAGTGTTACATCTCACATTTGATTGTTTGTTAATGGTTACCTTTTGAAGTCTTAAACCCGTGCGGTCAACAGGTGCAAAAACTCCATTAGTCAAGTTGGAAATCGCTGCTCCAGGGACAATAACAAAGTACTTGTTTACAAGTAAATGAAAGATGTATATTACCAATAGCCACGTGAAGACAACGATCGTGTATCATCAGTTAAGGAAGCTGCTGAGTAAGAGATAAGCAATTCGGTTTTTATTGGCGTCAAGCCTCTGATGATTGGATAGAATTTATTTTCCTATCCAACTACAATAACATTCAGGCTCAGACCAAAAACGTTCAAACCAAAACACGGAAATAGTCTCAATCACGTTACATCCTAGACCATTCTTTGTAAAAAAAACTTGAAATTTCACAAATAAACTCCCTTCAATGAGTGAAAAAATAGCTGTTTTGAATCTTTTGAAATTATGGCTAATTGATCAATGTAGTTCGTTTTTTTTTTCTATATTTCTGTCTAATCGTTCATTGTACAAAATAAGAATGTTCATGCCCCTATCATCCAGTAAGAGGTGATATTTTTTTTCAATCAAGACTTGTGGGTAAGATAGTTGCTTTTTCCTATCTATACATGTGTTATATATACATGATGCACCCATGGATTCAAAGTAGAGTTTGACCTCGAAGCAACCATTTTTGATTTATACGCTGGCACAAAAGCAACGATTGGGTCTGTGCAAATCGGCTCTTAGCTGGAATCGATGTATTGTCGGAGTATTGTACATTTTGAATTTAAAAGTCTAATTTTGACAACATCTAGTCGACAGAAACATATCCCTCCTAAATGATTCTTCAAGCACAAACTAAAACCATTTTTTACCATCAATTTTCCCGACTGAAATAAAGAAGTAAATCTGTTTCAACGTTTAACAACATTTATTTCATTCATAAACCTTTACAGAATAAAAAAAACACGTCTGTGTTTCTAAGAAAGGGTGGAAAGTCCAATCGAGGCACCCAAATCGAGTATTACTAGATTGTAATTAAGATTGATTTTTCCTCATGACTGACCTAAAGTGAATCAATTTCAAGCATTCCAGGGGAAATTATTTATCACCGTCGCCCTTATATACTGCTTTTTACCTTGTAATTTAAACAGAGGCAGTTGTAAAATTGCCTTACAACAATGAAATTCCACCTGTATGATTTGAATCATGAATTTATGGTTATAAACCACAGATCTGCTTCGTCACTTGATAAAGAGTTCAATCAGAAATTTGAAAAACGGGATTATTAACGAATAAGTAACTACTCTCGTCTCCTTAGGACTATGGTCACTTGAAAATATAACTTTTCAAAAAGCAAGCGCATGTGCCTCTCGAGAAAGGACATATTAGGCATAGACTGTCAAAGAAATCGAACACTCAAACGGAATCCTATTTAAGGAATATTTAAGGAGTACAGGTTTCAAAAGAAAGAAAAAAACATTTCTGGTACTCATGCCAATGTTTACAGCGCAATCTTTTTGTGTAAATTTATCTTTTCTAATCCGAATAATGATGGCAATCGTGTTAATCACTTGACAGGGCAATTGAGGACTAAAAATCTCGGTTATTAAAGCTAAACAAGTTTCGTTTTCTGTTATCACTTAATGTACCTAATGTTCTATAAATATAAACTCTTGGTTGGCCCAATAATGAAATCAGTGGCTACACCAGGTTAGCCTGCGCCCGAAACCTTTCAGATACTTTTAGAAAATAATTCTTCAGATTGTTCTGGATTATATTTTAGATTATTTCAAACAATTTTCAGATTTTTCAGGGTACCCTGGTTGCATCTGGTTGCAGTGTCTGCAGGTTCGATGCGACATCTCTGGATTAAATGTGTGCGTGTGAATGTGCATATGTGTGTGTGTGTGTGTGTGTGAGAGAGAGAGAGAGAGAGAGAGAGAAAGAGAGGGGAGGGTTGAGAGAGAAATGAAGAGATAGGGAGCGATTGAGAAACAGAGAGAGGGGAAATGTGTAGGGGAAAATAAATTATGCGATTCCTGTAATTACTTTCACAGTCTTTCTCTCACCGGACCATTAACTTTCCTGAGCAATGGCGTGGTATAGCTGAGGATATCTGATTCTCTTGTATGTCAACCGTGAGAAATCCCTGAGTGAAACTTTGAAGTTAAAAGCATGGTAGTGTTGTTGATTTAATATCTCTGTGGGATCTGTGATATCTGGAAAGACAGGAACTGAAATATGAGTTACATGGAATACTTGTATGTATTACACTTCTTAGAATAGTTAATCTAATAAAAAAATTGCTGCCACCTTCGTTTGAGACCGTCAACGACAACTGTCATCGAAACAGCCATCATAGATTTCTAGTTTTTTCAAGTTTCTCTAGCTGGCTGACAAGCTATGTGTCATGCGTATACACCCCACCCATGGAGCGAAGGGGTTGGAAATTTTAGTATTAGAAACACTAGTATTTAAAATGCCATTTGCAATAGCATTTGTTGACTAAGGAAGCTTTCGACCCAGTGGAAATCTCGAAGGTCATCGACTCTATCATATAAAAAGGCTTAAACCCTGTATATGTTAGAGTCTTTCAACATTTATACCCGCACGGAAGTTCATTTATTAGACTACATAAAGACTTTCAGCTTATGAAGGGTGTAAGACAAAGAGTTACCAGCACATCAAAACTTTTTGGGGCCTGCCTTCTGAAAACTAGACTTGGGAAAATGAAGGAACCAGAATTGGCGGTAATGTCTAAGTAACCATAGATTTGTCGACGACATTGTATTTTTACAAAAACAAACCTTCACCATCTATTCATAAAGTAATGCCACACAAACTGGACGAGGAAAGCAAGAATGTTAGCCCGAGCAAGAACTTCAATAAAACAAATATCATATACAACAATCATGTTAACTACAAAAAGACTCAAATCCAATCGAAACGGTCTGTAGATTGGTGACCACCTAGATAAGATGCTGTAAGTGAGAATGAGTGACATCATTCTGTGTGCTCGTCCCCTTTGAGTCGATTTCTCAAAAATTACAATCAGAAACAAGAGAAAATTGTGAAACGTTAAGATCGGGTTGGAACAGTTGATTTCATTGCCAGCGTAAAGGTACAAACTAACTGTCGAGGAAATAAGATAATTTTGTTCAAGAGAAATTTCAATTATCCCAAGCGCCGGTGTAAGATAATGAATATGAACTTCGCAACGATCATCTTCTGCCATTCCCCTTCTCCTCCCTCTTCCATTTTTCTCCTCCTCCCATCCCCATCTCCCCTTCTCTTTCACTCCTATTCTTTCTATTTTCTCCTTTTTTTCTTCTCTCCCTCTCCTTATTACTCTTCTCCTCTCCACTTTCATCTTTTTTTCTTCTTCTCTCCCTCTCCTTATTATTCTTTCCCCTTTTCATCTTTTCCTCCTCCTTCTTCTCCTCATATCTTCCGCCCATAAATCATGTCTTTTTATTCCCGTTTTACCTTCGGCAAATATCCTTTCTTGTTTCTTTTTATCCAAATCTCAGAATATCAAACAAATAGTCAATTCACGCACATTCATCAGCTCTTGAAATTCTCCTCGGGGACAAGATAACTGATACTCACACGTATTGGTGCATCTGCTGAAGGGTTCATGACTGAAAGGTGTTAACGCCCTTAGTCAAACGCATGACTTATTTGAAAAAAAAAAAAAACTAACTCTTTTTTACAAGTTTTCGAGACCAACTTGGAGAAAATCCATTCGATTGAAGACTGCAAAACATTAGACTTGAACGGCAGTGTGCAGTTGGTATGATTTATGATTTAAACTAAAACTGGATGAGCTTGCACTTTTGCACATATTTTCACAGCCAACACAAGTATGCATTTATTAATTTAAACGTGTGGAAAAGTGTATATGTTTTTGATGCTTAATAATATATGCAATTCTGTATATTCATGTGACCGTATATATTTCATTTTAAGTCTTCATGTAACAGCGAAAATACTTTATTCCGGAATTCTCTGAAAAGAAATATATCAAATTAGATTTCGTATAAATTATTTCGATGGATACAAACTGTCTTTGTCACAAACTTGCAAATGGAATTTTTGAATGTACAAACGTGAATATAAATGATAGCTTTCTCGGGAAGGCTTAGTTCAGTACCACTAGTTAATTTAGATCTTAAAGCCTTATCTTGGTACGTTTCACGTTGCTATTGTAGTAGCAGTAATATTAAAGCTCATTTTGTCTACTGCCATGGATTGACAGCCTTAGTTTAGTTGTGATAGAGAGAAAATATTTAAATTTCAAGTTGAAGTTAATAGTAGTCAAAAATTCATAATAATGACTAGTATCCGTGTCATTTTCAATTAACATTACGTTTGATCAGCATTAGTTTAACTGAATTAGCTGTTGCTCTCCTGGCGAGTCAAGCTCCTATCTATCTTTACAGATGACAAATGACAGGTGAATGAAAACCAGATTAAATCATACCTATAACAGTTAATTGACCACAAGAATTTACAAAAATGTTTTTTCTAACCTCTGTCAGTAAACGTAATGCAGGAATTGTTTACTTATTTACGACCAATTTTTTCATTTGCTTTTTGGTTGTTAATTCTAAATTGGATTTTAATTCTCACGATGGCTTTTTCGTATGATTTTAAAATAATGCTATCGAAATAGAAATGGCAAAATGTTATAGCATCATTGAATAGGTTATTGTCTGTAAAACTCAACCCAAGTTTTCTTAAATAATTATATAGATATCGTAAATAAAAAAATATTTGATCTTATTCTATTTGTCTGTTCCGTAAATTAAAGAAAATAAAACTATGTGCAAGAAACACTGCATTTAGTGAAAATAACTCACAGGGTGTTCAAAGATGGACTGAGCACGTTTTGGGTAGCTTTGCTCGTAGATTTGATACTATATACCTGCGCTTAATGGTTTCGTGTTTATAAATCTTGTGCTGAAAAACCCTGCGCTGAAACGGCTTTATTCAATTGTC
>OY735226.1:48314079-48329079 GCA_963457665.1 Thysanoteuthis rhombus | reverse complement strand
TTATGTGGGAATGCATAAAACTGTCACCTTAAGGGTAATTAACGTTCCATCTATTATTATAAAAGAAAAAAAAATGACCTCACTACTAAAATGAATTGAGTCCATAGCTATTGATTCCGATTTGCAATTGGGATTGAAGCTATTTTGTGGATAAGAATTTTACACGAGGATATGGGCAGAACACCAACATGCACACACATACATGGACCGAGAATTCAGTAGGTATACTAAAAACTTTGTGGCCTACATTTTTGGTTTAATGTACAGCACAGGAGTTCCATATCATTGATAAACTGTTCATTCTGCATATGGTATGTGTCAATATCAATCATAGAGTTTATTGTGTTGATACCTTGGAATAAAACATCTTTTAGAAAATCAAATGCCACAGGAGAAGTTTAGCGGTCCTTGATTCATTTACTCAGATCAAAGACTGAATACCTGGAGGAGATTTTAGGGGTCTTTAATTCATTCACTCAGATCAATAAAACAATACCCGAGGGAGACTTTAATGGTCTTTGATCATTTACTCAGATCAAAGACCCATACTCTGGGGAAACTCTTTGATTCATTCACTAATATCGAATATCAAATACCCGAAGGAAATTTTAGAGTTCTTTGATTCATTCACTCTGATCGAAGACCAAGTACCCGAGGGAAGCTTTGAGCTTTCATTTCATTTACTCAAATCAAACACTGCATACTCGAGGGGAACTTTAGTGGTCTCTTATCATTCATTCCATTCAAAAACCCAATACCCAAAGACAATTCAATGGTCTTTGATCACTCACTTATATGAAAGACTGCATACCCAAGGAAAACTTTAGAGGTCTTTGATCATTAACTCAGATCAAAGACCCATACTTGAGGTAAACAGTTGTGGTCCTTGATCCATTCACTCAGATCAAACACCGAATACCTGCGGGAAACTTCGTTAAGAATTATTTTCATGTTATAAAATATAAAATATACCGATTTACATTTCGGACTTTCACCAGCGCCAAAAAAAGAAAAAAAGATTTTCTAACAACCCCTATCCATTGAAGTAAAGCAGCGATTTGCCATTTGCAGAATTAATTTCTGGCTTTTTTACAATAAACATAATGATCAACAGAAAAGAAGATATTCAGCTTCATTTGAAAATTGAAATACCCAAATCTCGATGCATCTGATCTCAAAGAAAAATATCAAATTAAAGTATCGCACAACATTTCTTACAATAATTTGGACCTGGAAGTACAGTGCACAGCACTAAACTTTTTTTCACCCTCCAAGACGTTTTTTCTCACAGCCAAACCAAACATGTAGATTTTTAACTTGGATTTTGGGGTCGGTGACACTTTACTTACTTTCCGTATCATTGACGATTTTCTCATTCCGTTCTTCAAACGACATGATAAAACCTTAACTAAACCTATTTACAATGTACAAGTGTTTTCAGAGAGTCAAATACTTGTCCGAAAAGTACCGTATGGATCCATACCACACTGCTAGACTATGTACAATGAGATTCCTCGATTAAGCTACAATAGATGAATCGATTCGGACACGAGGAAGATCAGGAATTTTCAACTATGGTTATCTACTTATTTGGATGATTGGTTTGGGTGATATAGCTCAAACACTGATCAAATGAAAGCAAACATTGCCTTAGGGCTATAAGGATGCTACGTGTGTAATACAGGCGTTTATTTTCGTATGAAAATATATGCTTTTCATTCTGTTTGACTAACTGTTTGAATAAACTAACCATTTGGTGTTCTTTACTCCTCTGTAACTAGTGTCATCGATCCAAAATTAAGAAATTTCACGTTTTAATCGTGAGCATCGCTACGAAGTCAACAATTCAGAAATTTCAAATATTGAATCTACTTATAGTATTTTTCAGATATTCTATTTCTGAAACTAACTTTGGCTTTGCAGGGTTTGCTGCATGCTTGTAAAATCTAATACTGGAAAAAGGAGATTTGAACATGATGCATAATGAGCCCTATTCTATTTTCGATAACGTTTTTGATGAGACGAAAACAATATTTTGTCAATATATCTGTAGATATGATAGATTGCATTCATTTGCATGAAAGCACTGGCCTAGGATTCATCACGTGACCTCTGGAAAGTAAAATATGCTCCGTCATCGGGGTCAGTTACCCCAGGGCAGAATTCTTTCTAGGGACCTGTAGCCTTCATGATACTGTTCATAGGAACTTAGCATTTGTTGTTCTTGCCTACATGTATGCCTGTGTGTCTCACTTTGATTTCGACCTTGTGTCATATTCCATTTTTGCACAGCTATGGATATTCACGTACCCGAACTCACTTTCGCAGGCACTTTGCGTTTCAAAGCATTAGCACCGAAAAGAAGTTATTGTTCCAATTTTGAAATTGTTTTATAGAACCTGTGCCTTTTTACAGCTTAGCAATTTGCTCGTCACTTTATTCGTCAAAGCGGAAAATTGATTCGCTGATTCTTGTAAGGTCATTTGTATTGCCTGACGCGAATGTGCTTCCCTTGTGTGAATCAAGTGCTTAGTGTTTGTGCCTTCCCGACCAGATACGATTTGATGCCTCAGTGCTTGCTTTAAGGTGCTTTTCTTTTGTTCAAACGAGATTGAGAGAAGTCTTAATTTCACGCTTCAGCTCAAGACAGTCTGCTGGTGAATATATGTGAAATATTTATTTCACTGATAGACGTATTAAACCTTCCGTTTGAAACCCTAAGCGTCAAATTGCAATTTACTTTTCTTTTTTTTTTTTTTCATTAATCGCATATATGCAGTACTTGTCATAAGTATTTGAACGAACAAATTTTCTGCCCTTAATTACTAGTGCATTTTATATAAATCATAGTTTACATAAGTACTGTTCATAAGTATTTGAACAAGCAGAAAATCAGTTCGTATTATATAACATTGCCGGGATCATTTGTAATTTTGAGCCACTCAAGGCACAAAATAACTTACGAATATGGCAGCTCTTCCATATAGTAATATCACTTCGCATTTTCCATCTCCTTGTTGATTCTGAACAATATTTTACTATGATAGGAGAAAAAAATTTTTTTTTCATTTGAAAATATAATTCTATAAAAAATGAATTAAGATTCGCTGATGCACAGTCACAATCGTAGGGAGCGACATCTAACTGACGCATGGCAAATCACTCCATCTAGTGTTGAACTTCATCGCTCTAACACTAGGTAATGTTGACCCTTAGACAGTTTGCATTCTCGTTTTTCTAAACCGACTTGGACATCTTGGATCATCATGATCATCATCATCAACAACAACAACAACAACAACAACAACAACAACCTTCTAGCGTCCGTCAATGGATATGGACCTTCACCAAGATTCGCCACGCCACTCAGATTGAATCTGCTGAATGTTGACGCAATCCAACTATTAAGTTAAAGTAAGTGTTTAAATAAAACAGGCCATCCAATAGGAGTAAGTTAATATAATTATGTTTATATAAATGGAAAAGGTTTTACTGAAGAATTAATAAATCTTATTGAAGCGATGGTATAACACAAACTCAATCTAATAATCGAGATTAGTTGAGAAAAAAACTACACCTTCACATTCAAGAATATTGCGAGAATATGATAACTTTTTTTTATTTATTCATTGTATTTTTTGTAGCTTAAACGGTCCAAAATTTAAATGTTTTATATATATATATATATATATATATATATATATATATATATATATATATATATATATATATATATGTATATTTATATATATATATATGCGTGTATATATATATATGTATGTATATATATTTATATATATATATATATATTTATATATATATATATTTATATATATATTTATATATATATATATATATTCATATATATATATTTATATATATATATATATATATTTATATATATATATATATATATTTATATATATATATATTTATTTATATATATATATATTTATATATATATATTTATATATATATATATTTATATATATATATATATATTTATATATATATATATTTATATATATATATATTTATATATATATATATTCATATATATATATATTTATATATATATATTTATATATATATATTTATATATACATATATATATATATATATATATATATATATACATATATACATATATATACATATATATATATATACATATATATATATATATATATATATATATATATATATATATATATATATATATATATATATATATATATATATATATAACTCGAAACCTGGGGACATACATTGGTTCAATTCAGTTTTGCATAAAGGATAAAGGTAGTATTGGCAGATCCGTTGGGAATTGAACTTAAAGCTTATCGTGCTCAGCATAGTAACTGATTAACAAAGAATGGATTTCGGTTAGATTTTATGTGCAAAAGTTGAATTCAAGGTCACAGTTTTGGAGCACCGGATGTGGATTCAGCTTATACACTCAAAAGCAACAGATGTCACCGTACTTGCAGAAGCATTGCTTTTAAATGAAGCTAATTGGAACTAAACCAATTTTATCACAAAATAGAAATAAAAAGTTTCAGGTGTGTAGAAGAACAAGAACTTTATTACAAAAGAAAAACCAAAAATCATTTTATAGTTTCCGATACTGGTGATAAATAATGAGATAAGATATGGCAAATCTGACAGCACTTATTTTCTTTCTTGCGATTCTTTTATAAAATAGAAAAAAAAAACAACAATTTGCCTGTTACGCCTGGAAACAGCAGAATAGATGTATTGGAAATACACATAGACAGCGGAAGCCATAAAGCCTTAAACGTTAAATCTTTAAGTTGTAAATCATTTGAAAGATAAGAATGTTACCGACCGTATGTTGTCTTTCATCGATTTCCGTACATATTACAAATCAGAAAAGTGGATTAAAAAAACTCCTTGATGATGGCTTATACTATGAACGATCTGTTGAAAGCACAGGCGAAAAGAAATCCCAGGTTAAGACAGTGGTTTAAACACTGACCACATTCATAATAATTAACAATGTGTTTTTGTCGTGTGTTACGCTTCTGCCATCAGTGACGTCTAGTGACGTAAGTAAAAATAGAACTTAATTTTACGTTAAATCTGATGAATTGTATCTTTACGTCAGTTGATATTAATATTAGTTGAATCATCATCATCATCATCATCTGTCTTTTAGCGTCCGTCGTTGGACATAGACCTTCCCCAGGATTTGCCACACTTCTCTATCATGGGCGTCACGGAGCCAGTACTTCCTGAACTTGTCTAGCTCGTCTCTCCATCTAACATTTTGCCGGCCTCGGTTGCGCATGTGGTCTCGGGGAATCCATGTTGTGAGTCGTGATGTCCATCGATTGTCTGCCATTCTCGCAATATGGCCAGCCCACCGCCATTTAAGATTTTTTATGGATTCTATGATGTCTCTAACTCTTGTCTTTTCCCGGATGTGCTGTGCTGTTTTGTGGTCTCTCCATGTGAGGCCCAGCATTATTCTTTCATGTGCACGTTGCATGGTTCTCAGCTTACGGGTCTGTCTCTTGGTTAAGTTCCATGTTTGAGCTCCATAAGTGACTATTGGGAGGATGCATTGGTTGTACACCCTTCTCTTTATAGAGGAAAAATGCTGAAAACATTTTGTTCGATATTTTATAAGTAAAATGCAATTGCAAAATTACTCGAAGATTGTCGTCAAAAATGACGGCAAGAATAAACTAATACCATAAGAATGAATACCTTATTTTTTCAAAAACTACATTCAAGATAAACAGAGACTGGTAAAAATGAGAGATGATGAAAGTACGGGGATATTAATCTTTCGGGTCAATATTTCGGAAGAAAACATCATTATTTTTTCAGCAAGATTTTCTATGATTTGTCCTCGAAATTGATGGATGAATTCATAGTTTCTCTACTTATACAGGAATGACAGGAAATTAATTCGTCGTCCTGAAGATATCAGAAGCAGCAGCTGCTGTCTTTTAGAGTCTGTCGTTGGACATAGAGCTTACCCAGGATTCGCCAGACCTCTCTATCATGGGTATGCAGAGCCAATTCTCTCTTGACTTGTTTACTTCGTCAAACTATCTTATATTTTGCCGGCTTAGGTTTCACATATGATCTCTTGGGATCCACTATTCGCGATGTCCATCAGTTGTATGACATAGTTGCTGCATTACCAGATCATAGCCATTCGAGATTTCTAATGGTATCGCTGATTCCTGTTCTTTCTTTAATATACTGTGCTGTTTTGGGGATCTCCCAGAGGGTATAAATATTATAAATATATTCAGTGCAATTTGTAATATTTATTTTATCATCGAATAATTTAATACGCCAAGTGTATTTTCGCACTTACTTTTTGCCTGTAATACCCCAAATCAATTGAATAACTTGAAACCACTCAGAGAGCACATATCTCTGGCAACACTATTGTCATTGGAATTGACTGTTCATGGATCCACCCCAAAATTTAATTGACTCTTTTGTAGCCTTTTTTCCACCTTTCCACGAATTTCCATTGATCATAATTATGATTAATTCTTTAGATAATATGTGGACAGAAATACACTCCTGAAGTAGACATATTTTTCTGACGGAGTGGGAGTAATTGTCCATCGATTCTCCTTCAAATCGAACCACTTCTTTCTTACTCCATTGCACACCCCAGTGCAAAATCTCATTGAATTCGATTGAGCACCTTTAGAGGAACTGTGTTGACAGACGGGCAGACAGAGAGTTTGACCTAGAGACGTTACCAAATACACTTACCTCTCCAACTTCGAAATGATAAATAGACGTACACAGTATCAGAGACACTGGAGCGTTGGCCAACATTTTAATGACAGATAAAAGGGCGATCAGTGCTTATATCAATATGCTGATATGAAAGACTTGCTCTAATCAAAAATGTTTTATGCCTGATTTTTTTAAAAGTTTCTTTAATCGGTATGTTGCGTAAGTCATGATAATTTTCAATGTGCCATCATTCACTAAAGTTTGGGAACCACTGATTTAGAGTTTTTATTTCATGGAACCGTAATTTCTGGCGCCACTTGTACAGTGATCTAGTAATAATTACTGATTCTGTTTGGTAGATTACGAAGCTTGAAAATTCTTTTAACTGACACGAAATGTGGAGTAAAATAGAAATATATCAGATGAAACGTTTGATTAAAATTCTTTAACAGGACTTTGTATCAGACCCATGGTCTGAAATCAAAGCTTTTGGAGGAAAGGTTGATAAACTTGTCAGAACTATTCATTGATTTACTGTAAATTCCGTTATCTGCTTCATCCTTCGTTGAGTTGATAATCTAACCTCAAAATCTAATCTAACCTCGGGTTTATTTCAATTGATGAATATATAATCCTACATTATCCGTGTTAAGATACTGAAATTACAACCTCAACTCAAGGCAGAAGTTCAATTGAAATATACACTGGCAGGGACAAAGTCGATATTACCTTTCCACTAGTGACCCTGACAAGTTTAGTGATCCTTGTAAGCTTAAGGGTTCCTGAAATTTTCAAGTCTGGTCGGGGACCTGGTTTTCTTCTTTCAAGTCCTTATGAGCACCTCTTTGGCACCGAAGTAATGAAGTGATCGCTCAATCCTAATCACAAGCATAGAGTGTACCCAATTAGCTGCTGAGTGGACAAAGAAATTTGTCCTAATAAAGGGTTTTTCACCCTCTTTGCTCATAACAGAATTCGAACTCTGGACTACTTGAGTATGAGGTACATGCACTAACCATTACACGATCCGAGCCGACACTGTTCAATATGTGATCAGTCATGGAGTCTTTAAAATATCTATGACGGGATCTTCGTTGTTATATCACACCAAACGATCTCATATTTTCACAACCCTCTAATTTTTTTTTTTTAGCAGTGTTATTCTATTCCACATGGACCCATCCATTATGAGTTTTTGGCTATAACAGCCATCTGACAGGACATCAACAGAAACAATTATATAATTCAACATTCTAATTTGTATATGGAAAGCTCCATGACAAAACGGATTATATTCAGATTTCTTGAAAGGAGATGAAAAGGTACTCATTAATGCCGAACAATGCATTCCTAAGTAAAATTTTCTCTCGATCTCTGAGAAAGCTTCGAAAATATTTTGCGAGAAAGATAATGCCGAACCGACAGGTGTATAATGCGTTCTGTTGTGGAGCCCTTCGTGGCTCATTATGGATAGATTCTCTCTGTAAGAGTTATGCTGCAATTATGATCAAATTATAATCCAGTTTTTGTCATTTTTCAAGGGAGTCAACATCTTAATGTGGATTGCCAATGAAGAAATCTTTAACTAATTTTCAATTGCTGCTATTATATTACTCTTTAGGTTTGATAGTAATATTTTCTCTGTGGTTCATTTGGGAGAGACGCTATGCTGATTAGATATTTCTCTTTTTCTTGATATTTCACGAATAATTATGTTGGTTGACGTCCTGTCATGATGCTATATTGAAGTCTGTCTTTCATGTTTTGCCAATTAGACTGATCCAATAATTTAAACTCTTGTCTACATTCCGGAAATTAATTCAATGAATGTTAAACATTCTCATGCTATTTATGTGAGATGTATACGAACGAACGAATGGTTTGCCACCAAACGCTTGAAGGATGACCTGCTACACACACACACACACACACACACACACACACACATACACACACACACACTTATATATATATATATATATATATATATATATATATATATATATATATACATATACATATATATATATATAATGCTCTTCCATAGGGATAGAGCACTCTGGTGGATGGGAAGTTACTGCGTAAAATGAACATATCGCTTAAAGTCAGCTTTACTGACCACCCAGTTCCGTAGTCCAGACGAAGGATATTGGCCACCGGCTCCGATGTGGAATAGCTCTGCCTCGCGGTACTGTATGGGATAATGTCTAAAGCCACACTGAAGAGATGTAATACATCGAAACAGCTGTGGATGACACAATATATATATATATATATATATATATATATATGTGTGTGTGTGTGTGTATAAAGAAGAAAAATTTGAAATATATATATATATATATTGGTGAGAAAGCCCTATTTTTCAAATTGAAAATTGAACACCCTACTAAAACTCTATTCAGGAATGAATTAAGGAAACAAAACTGTTTTTTCTTGACATAATAGAGGGGAAATATAAAAATTCCAGTCCTATAGCTCCATATGATTGCTTTAATGACAAAATATATGTGAATACGTGTACCTCAAGTTTAAAACGGGCAACTTCCATCGTTGTATTACGATTCAACTTAGTTACAAACTTCACGTTCTTAAATGTGAACATGTCTTTTGTGCTCTGGAAACAGAAAATACGATTATGAGACATGACTGATTCAAAATATTATCTTACTCCAGTACGAAGTCTGGAGTTTACATTGCTACTGTAACAAGAACAGCATGAAAAATTTCGCCAAGATGAAGTGTGTAAACTGGTTTGCAAAATCTGCATCCCTACACAGTATTTCTTACTAATGACCAGCTGATTAACAGGATGCCCACTCACTGATTGAGTAAATTTGAGAATTATTGAATATCAACAAAAGTTCGTCAAACGGATACGTAATGGCTTATTCCAGTCTAATGAATCAATACATTTATGCAATATATATATATATATATATATGTGTGTGTGTGTGTGTGTGTGTGTGTGTGTGTGTGTGTGTGTGTGTGTGCGTGTGTGTATTTTGTTAATGTTTTTGTTATATACGCAATACAAAGGTTGAGGTAATAATTTTCAATTGGAGTAGAAGATGGAGCGTAGTTAGACCTTACAGTTCCCAGTTTTGTTCATGATGTTTATGAGATAGATCCTTCACAAGGGAAGAAATACTGGGATATAGTTTAAAAGGTTCCTACAAAAACGTTTCCAGCATGTAAGATTTCCAACAAATAAGTCATAGACTTTGATGATGACCTGCTTTTTTTCTGAACTCTGTGGTGCAGTCACTGATGGGTAATAAGCTCAAAAACTCGATTCAGACCATTCAACCGTTTAATGACATCAGTAACAACTTAAAAGGAACGTAGTCCAGCAAAATGAGTTCCCATTATTTGGTAGAAACAAAAAGCATAAAGATAACTTCTACACGTGCCTGCACTCGAATGAACAAATAACGTTATTTCTATATATATCAATCGCCGGTGATGAGAAATAAATCTTTTTTTGCAGATATAAAGCGACTCAAAGAATCGCTCAATATGATAGAATAGGCTAAAACCTAACTCCAAATGAGCCTCCGTTCAAGACATAATCATTATAAAAATACTGTGCAATTAATACTTATGTGCGACTACGTCGGGGTTGTCCCCTTTGAGTTGCTGTCAATCACTGTTACGATTACTGCAGCCATCTGCTGCCTGCACCAAGAGTCTCCAAACTCTGATTTGAAGAGAAAATAGCCAGTTAGATCAATCAGAGTGTTATAATGCTCCAACATATCATTGCATGAGCCTCTACCGCAAAGACCAAATCTGGGAAGATTGAAGACATCAGCTGGGAAAACAGTCCACACCCTCTTCATTACCCAGATCTTGTTCCACCTAATTGCCACCTGTTCAAGGGTCGGAAAATCAGTTATTGAAACAAAGGAACGGCTGGAAACTATTCTCAGCATTCTTTTGCTCATACGAAAAAGATCTTTACGAAAAATAGTATCCAAAAGTGTCTGAAGCGTTTTTGAGAAGTTACTGGTACTGATGGAACTAATAATGATAAATGCATTTTTTTTTAATTTTCGATATTTTCTCCAGACCTTAACGTCGGACATTAATTATGGAATGACGATATACGTTTTACTGTCTAAGCATTGTATGACGTTCGAAAAGAGCAAAAAACAACATAAAACAATTGAAGACAAAAGCAGCTAATTGTAATGCAATATGAGTCGAAAAAAAAACTTGATAAAACAATACAATATGCACGTGACATGGTTCTTATTTTAAGAGCTAGTCTTTCGGTTGGGTTTTATGTCCCTACTCCATAGGTGATTGTTCTGGAAGAGCATCCCAATAATACCCCGAATCAATTTCAAACACCAAAAAACCTTTATCTTATCAAAAACCATAAACATAACAAAAAGAAATAAATACGAACAGTAACACAGAACATGTAGTATTCAATCCGATCGTTATTACGAAATAATCAAGATAAAAATAAGATAATTTGAATTAAACAAAGAAATTTTTAACAATGAAACTCACCGAAAATAGAATATAGAAAAAAAATGAAAAACGAACTATTTCAAGAACCCATAACCGATGTAAGGGAAATAACTGAAAAGTAGCTAAACTAAAAAATAAGTCGTAAAGCAAATATGTTGTGGTAACCATCAGTGCAACGATTCTGCACAACTAGTTGAAAAGGAACTCAATTTAGCGTTATCTTTGGATTGTAAATTGAACCTTTTTCCGAGGAGCCATGAATCAATCAATTTTTTTCACAACTGATAAATTCTCTGAGGGAACAAAGGTCTTATGAATATAGATTACTTGCAAAATATTCTTATCAGTTCTGACAGTCTGGACTATATCTAGTTCCGGAGTCACCTCAGGTGTGGATTCCAAGCAGCACTTCCTTAATTGCAAGACAGACCAAACTATCTGAACCACAGTGAAATATATAGTAACTCCACTATTCGTTTTTAATTACAAACACCATCTACCATGTTCCATAAAAACAGTAGAACAATCGTTGTAGATTTATGGATTCATGAATAGGAAAAAAACATATTGACAGTGTCAGGAAAAACATGTCTGACAGGTCACGCGTATTTCAGCTCCATGATTCAGAATTGCGTCGCCTTGTAATGTTTTGCATGTTGAGCCTTTGAACTGAACTCACACTACCTGTTTGTTGGATAAGTATATGCTGTTGATGTCTTTCGGGTATCTTTTTTCGTATAACAGCATTATAATCACAGTGCTCGACTTTTATAAGATTTTATATATATATATTTTTGTGTACGTTGAATAGAATGGCTACTTTCCAAGTGATGGCTTTTCTAGCTTTTTTAAGTTGGTTGATGGTGATGTCATCGGGTCCAGGAGCCTTTCTTTCTTTTGTTTGTACGATAGCTTACTTCAATTCCCGCAGAGTAACTCCTGGGAAATCTTCGAAGTGGTTATTCCTGGCTTATATTTCCAGTTCATAATTCTGAATTCCTTTGTTTGGTGGAATAGAAGTTTTTGTGAAATTCCTAGGTCCGCTCAGAAATTCGGTCCCTATCCGTTGTCAGGTTTCCATTTGCGTTGAGCATACTAGTTATTAGCTTTCTTCCTGTACTGAGAGATTTTCCAATGGTTTTAAAACCCCTACTTTTTCCTAGAATGCCGTCGTGTATCTTCTTTTGTCTTCTCTTCGTTTGTTCTGGATGGTTTTCCTCAGCTCCGTTTTCCTCAGCTCCGTTACTTATATTTTTTCTGTTGTGGTAAACAACGGGCCAATAAACTTACTCAACTGCATCAACAAACTTTTCACCAGAGTTAACACCAACCAAATCACAAAAACGCTAGATTAAATCCTACCACGGGAACAAGCTGGCTTCAGGAAAAACTACTCAACCTTCAATCATCTCCGTTCAGTAAACCAACTAAAAAAGAAAGCAGCAGATTATCAGTTGCCTCTAGCAGTAGCATTTGTTTACTTTGAAAAAATTTCAATTCATGGGAAATCCCCAAAATCTCAGACAACCACTAGACGCCATGTGGTCGTCAGAAAGTGAGATTGCATGGCGAGCTAGATACATCCAGAAAGTACCAGCTCGACAATGCCCATGATGGAAAGGTCTGACGAAACTTGAGATAGGTCTATGTTTAACGATGGACTCTAAGATGATGATGATAGGCATATTGGCTGTACGAAAGGGGAAATATTTACTGCTTTATATCAAAACGTTATGGAATGATATTAATAAGAATAATACTCAAGCGTAAAAGAAAGACGAGCTGAAAAGGCCAAAAAAAGAGTCGCTATACAGACATGCAGCAATTGCAATGGGACCTAAAACTCCAACCTACGGCCATTGTGTAACGTCATGGACGTATGGAGAAGGAAGCAGAAACATTTCATTTACATCCATGTGTTTCGAGACACGAGCCGCCATTTTGAATTATCAAAGATACGAAATAATTAAATAAAGAAAAAAGCTCATCATAAAAATGAAGACGAATGCACATACAATAAAATGAGCATTTAATGAACAGATACAACAATGTCCATTTGATGTTGGAAAGGGACAAAGTATGATTAGTAGCTGAGTCGAACTAGTAGGGAAGTAGTATATTAGACGCGTGATCCGTAGCAAAGAATTCCTTAGAAGAGAGATATGCAAGAGACATGATCTAAGAAATCCAGTCATCATATCTATTACTTTACGTTGGAATCTTAAAGTTTTGTCTTCCATGGGTTTGATATAGGATAAAAATGCAATATTATTTAAGACGGGACCAGGTTAATGCATGAAAGAGAAATTATATGGCGCATAGGTAATGGAAAGCGTGGTTTACCACATCAGTAAATATGTCGATGCACGCAAATCGTAAGTTGGTTGGAAGGAAAAGAGATGTGGCGTCACTTTGCGAGGGAATGTATCCTACATGACGTAGCGGAGAAGTAAAGATACTGAATGTGTCCCGATGGTTTTGGCTCCTACTCACAAAAGTGTTATCGTAGGTGAAAAATCAGGAGGGTGATAAGCTGTCGAAACTAAATAATATTTGCCGGAAGCTAGTACATTAGAAACGAATATTGGCTTGCAATGCAATGATATAACAAACAAATATTTTTTCTAGAAACACCTGATGGAAATATTAGTAATCTCGTGCTAGGAAGAAGAAAGTTGGATACTCGATATGAATTATGGTGAGAAAGAACTTACGTGGCCAGCTGAATCCATCCATGTATCCACAAGTAAGAGATAACTAACAGATAAAGAAAAAAAAATGGAGAGATAACAAGAACGGCTAAAAAAAGTGATGAGTGAATAAAGATAAAAAGAAGTGAGGGCTTTTATAGCCAGGAGCTAAAGTACGTAGCTAAAGCCGTTTTCGTAGTTGAATCTGTGTACTTCGTTTTGTGCTTTGGTTCCGCATAACTCTCAAAATAGCAAAATAAATGTATGAGATACATTCGCCTCAGTTTATCTTTTTTATTACTTTTATTACTTAATTTAATTACTCTCTATGAAAGTAAGATTATTTGGGTGCATAAGTAGTACTTATATCATATATTCATATAGAAGTATTATAAATCACAAAAAAATAGAGAGAAAAGACTTTAGACTTTAATCTTTATTTTTTATTTTTTGTGAAATATACTGAAACACGTGGTAAGTTCTCAATAACAATCATCAGAAAATAATTTCTCTTTAAATACAAGAAGTATAATTATTATAAGATCAATTGAAAATACGATACCGAAAATTTCACAGCATTTTTAAAGAGATTTATCCAACAGATTATTTTTGCATAGAAGTCATAATAATATCATAAATGAAGATAGAAGTAATAACCAGTGGCTTTTGGGGAATAGATTTTGAATTTCCTCTAAAGGTGATATGATCAGTGTTCCTCGTAATATACCTGGTTAACTATTCCATAACGCGTATTCCGACTGCAGACAAAGATTTGTAATCAGTTGCGAGATCACATTAAAGTATAGACGAGGAATGCTACTAGATCCAGACACGAGATTTTGTTTCTCTGCTTTTATTGCACGAAAAAATCGTCTAGGAATTTGGAATGGAAAGAAAAAACTTTTCTTAGTCACTAACGGTTGGCTGAAAATAGCAAAATGTTATACAAGTAACTTTTATTTATATTCATTACCGAATGTCTACAATCTATCTTGTATCTTGTTATTTGATCAAGCAAATACTGGTAAAGCTCGTAGTTTTGTAAATACACAGCCCTGTCATAGATTAGCGAATTCTGTCCAAATTTCTGTTT
>OY735226.1:48281579-48309079 GCA_963457665.1 Thysanoteuthis rhombus | reverse complement strand
TAGATCACCATTGAGATTTTGTAGGTCTTTGACAGTTTCTGATATCAATGAAGTATCATCACAGTATCTCAAACTTAAATCTGCTTGAGGGTTAGTTAAACTAACATAGACAGAATCGAAGAGTTTTTATAAGTAAACTTATTTTCAGGATTTGTATTAGATTTTTTTTCTTCTGTTGACCTCACTGAGATCTCATTTGATCCACTCAAATAATTCAGTTTCATCAAAGATTATGTCTAAGTAATTGCTTTCAGATTTGTAAGATGTTTGAGAAAGTAATCAAAAAATCATCTTGTTGTGATTTTGATACTTTATTGATTGGGTAACGTTTGATCTGGGGATCATAAATAATTCTAGTCAAGTTATTTCTGGAAACCTGGTTTTGGCACAAACATACACACACACTGACAGACAGACACATTGATGCAAACCCAAATATACATACACAAATACACATACACACATACACACACACTTACACACAGACTCCAATAAACACACCATCTTTGCACATACATATGCATACAAATGCAAACACACTCACACACATACGAGAGGTCATTTAGAGGAGATTAGAGTATAGAAGAAAGAGGAAGAGGGTGTGCTCTACCTCTATTTCAATTTGAAGAAAAACATGAGCTGAATGCTATTTTTGCCTCTATCTAGAAGGGGTGTAAAGCAAACTTTTGAAAATCAGAGACCACTTGTCTTTGAATTCCATTCAATGTTTTTTCTCATGTTAAAGAATTGAAGGAATTTGTTTCAGTGGAAGAGTCCATGGTTCCAAATGGGCAGTAGAAGATATTTCTATCAGCAAACTTACTGATTTAAAGTGGAAGAGATTATTGTTCTTGGCGGAGAACAGAAAAAATCAAACCGTCCATCATATAGAATATAGTGATAGTTGTATATTATAATCATAATAATATTATAATTATATAACACAGGAGGATAAATCGATCCCTTGATTTTTTAAAACAATAACTCAAAAATTATTTCTAATTTCATTTGTTTTTAAATTTCCCAGATTTAAGAAGATTATTCTAGCAGCTTACTAATGTCGATGAATGTACAGTTTACTCATGATACAATTACATTTGAATATACTGCATGGTTTCAAGTTGATGATTAAGAAAAAAAAGAATTAACTGACACTCAGGAACCATTCCTAATTTTGTAATCAACAGACCATGAAATATTTAAACAACATCTTTTTTTCAGAGTGGTTTAAATTTATAAAAAATATTTAACATAAATAGTACAATATTTTATTTCTTTAATTAGTAAATATAAAGGATTATTATTTTCTGAAAATCTTTGATGAATTTTACTTTCATCTTAATTTCATTGCCGGCTTTGTATTGTAGCTTTTGCCCAGACTGATTACCCTTTAACAGGGGGTATATAGTTTTAGATCAGATTGAAGGATAGGTGTAAGAGTGTTGCTTCAATTTCTATGTCCAGTGGGAGTTTTAGTGGTATAATTTGCAACGTAGGCAGGGCTAAATGGTGTTTCCCCTAGATGATGTGAATTCGAATCCCACCTGAAGCTTATTCATTATTTCCTAATCAAACACTATTCTGTCGCTGTCAGTGGGTAATTGGTCTGAACAGAAAGTTGCAATAAAAAGCAACTAATAAGATTATGATGACTGTCAAAAGTATTCAGTTGGAAGAAATAATAACGATTAATAGTACAAGTTGAATTAAAATCAAACTTGGTTAGGTTATCAATTTTTTATAGAATTACCATCCCAAAGTACTAAAATAACATCATAAAATTGTAATATGCAGTTACCATATCAATGGATCTTTAATAAGTAAATATATCATAAACATACTTAATATTTCTTTTATTCATCAATGAAGTACAGATATTCCCAGTTTTCCAAAAATTCACTATATGCCAATATTTTGCCGCCCCCAAAATGAAAAAGAATGCCGATCCTAATCCTCTCACAAGCACCCTCCCCCGAGTCTCCTGTACCTTAAATTATACCAACATCCAATGACTCAGTCTAACATACCATCCTCTCCATTATTGAGTCTGGGAATGCTGGAAAAAATTCCATTATGTATTAATTGTGATTTTTTCCTTGCTTCGTACTATTTCAGGTTACCAAAGGTTATTTTTTATTGGAATGTTCTATTCTTAGATAGCAGGGAGGAACTTGAACTACAAAGGTCAATCAAATTGTTTTAGAATGATATATTTTATAAGATTCAAAGTACCAAGAATGGAGAGATTCATTTGTTTGAAAAACTTTCTATCTATCAAAGAGAGTCAGCTAATATCTTTATCATACATTCACATTGAACTGAATTTTTTACCTTTTTCTTTAAAAAATTGAAGAAAAGTTGAAAAAGTCCCAAGTAGTTTTTACACATCAAGAAGTTGTCTCCCTTGAACAATAACCAAGATGGCTTAATAATTCATACACAGTAAATCTTTCTATATAAAAGCCATATATAGAAGGCTCCAAGATGAACCACATTATAAGCCAAATTTGAAGAAAAATAAGTTATCCCCCTGCTCCAGTCGATCCTATAGAGTTCTAACTTTTGATATTTACTTTATTTTACAGCAGAATACAAGGGACCAAGAAGAAAATGTTCTGTTGAAGAATGCATTGTATGGGATCATCATTTCCCCTTTTTATCTCATTTCAAGAAATGTGGATGTAATATTTTGTAATGGAGCTCTTTATATCCGAGTTAGTATGCCATATTGGTTGTATGGTTGTCATATCCCTGTTAAAACCTAAAATTCATAATGTTTTGGTCCATGTGAAACAGAATAACACAGCTGATATAACAATTAAATGATTTTAAAGATATGTGATAGCATAATGATTAGTCAGTCTGCCTTTGATTCCCAGTATGAGTGGAGAGTGTGGAAAACTCTTCATCAGGAATTTTCTCGTGAACTCAACAGTCAATTGAGTACACTCTAAGCTGTATGATTAGGGTGGACTTGCATCCTGACAAGGGAGGGGAGGGTAAAATCTTGTAGGTATCAAGTCTTGGTTTCGACCAGACTTGAGACTTGCAAGGATCTCTGAGCTGATGGCAGCAACAGAACCGAGGACTTCATCACCAGCCATCATACTCTGTGGGGGTGGTTTCTCAAGAAACGTGATGCTTTATCCTCACGCAATGAAACAGCTTGAGTTGAGTTGTGACATTAACAAAATTTGAATCAGGATACTTGGATTATTAAAAATAAATTACCTAACAAAATAGCTCTAGGCTCTCTAGTGCCGATCCATACTTAAATAACACCTTCATTTCGGACGGGTATCTGCAAGTAATTAATTATAGCACAAGGTTATATCAGTGAATTTTCTCATTTGTTTATTCATAACAGGTTTTGCTACTTGAAAAAAAAATACTTCTCTGCAGAATATAAAGAATCTACAAATGGATCAGTATTTAATTAGCTAAAAGAAGTTCAGGTTTCATAGGCTCCACTGTTTTCAAAA
Source organism: Thysanoteuthis rhombus (assembly GCA_963457665.1). NCBI lineage: Eukaryota > Metazoa > Mollusca > Cephalopoda > Oegopsida > Thysanoteuthidae > Thysanoteuthis > Thysanoteuthis major. The sequence goes on along the minus strand of OY735226.1, from coordinate 48,305,597 downwards.
GGATACTAACTCTGTCCCATAATAATTGCTACGTTTTGTATGTAAAATGGATATGCAAATGTAACAACTCTCATGGGACAGAGAGAGTAGTCAATTCCTCTTTTGACAACAAAAAGAGAGACTTATGATTACAATTCACTTTCGCATGAATTGAACAAATTTTTTTTCCGCATCTTTTATTGACTTTAGAAATAATCCAGATAATCTCAGGAATTTAGTTTAAAATATAAACATTGGTGAATATAAAATCAAAATGAAGAATTATATTCTGATGAACTTTGACATTTTTATCAACAAGGGAAAAGTTTTGGCTCAAGAACTAGATTTAATGGAAATATATGTGGACATATATATGAACTTTCTGTTTAATATTACTTTATTCTGGAACAAGTAGTATCTCAAGACAGAATGCAATAAAGATACCATATATTTGTATCAATCACTGCAACCCCCACAATAGACTGGTTCAAACACTTTCACTGGGTTTTGATTATTCATGTATTCTGACAATTGTGTATATTTATCTGTATCTCCAGACTTTGCCTAGCCAAAATTTTGTGCACACACACACACACACACACACACACACACACACACACACACACACATACACTTTCAAGTGAGTATACTAATAAGGGGAGTAAACATTTATTTTGTTGTTTTTTTTTAAACAGAACCATTTAATAGATTTTTATTGAGGGTTCAATTTTCAATTAAAATCTATGCCAAATTGATCCCTCAATTTTGGTCCAGCAGCACACATGCTTGTTTTTTTTTAAATTAGTACTTTTCATTGATCTAAACCCCCCTTGAAGACGAGAAATGTGACAAATTCATTAATCACCTTTTTTTCCAATTTTTTAATTGATCACCCAATCAAATGACTGATGAAAGCTGTTTATTTTATCATAAATTTATGATCCAAGCCAAAAAAGTAGTATTTTCATCAAGGTAATTCAATTTTACCTCCACTCTTGCTTAATTTATCATGTAAAAAGAAGCCTATACAGATGGCAGTAATTCATGATTTCCCTTGGAATGCTATTATCTAATGGTTTTCGATAAACTTTGCTAAAAAACAAAATAAATAAATCAAGGCTTTAAGATATTCCAAATTAAAATGACTCATGATATACATGACTTTTAATCCTTGTTAAATTTTTTTTTTTCATATAGGTAAACACAGCTTCTTGAATAGATTCAAAGATATGAATGTATATTCATGTCTTTTAATATAATGGAATAGAGGTTACTCACAGTATCAAAAATTAGAGAGATCCTGTAAAAACATTTTGTCAGCCAAAATAGAGAAAAGTGAAGGAACAATTACCATTCATTTATACAAAGAAAAATTTGAGTGTTCCCACTCCCCCAAAATAATGTTTTTCTATATTTGCTATTTTTATGCTAAGCATAACACACTTACAACCACTTTTAGACTCTCCTGATACCTTACAACAAAGATATTCACACAGTTCAAAACAGAAACAACTTGAGGTCTTTAATTAAAAGCAGAATGGTGTAAAGCAAACTTTCCGTACCAGTAGCCTAAAATCAACAAATCTAATGTTCCTCCGTATTTTGACAGCAAATATCTAATAAGCTGTTAAAATAGTAATGTATGATCTTATAATAAATTAACTTTAAATCATATAGTTATGCCTACTTAACTTGAAAAGTTCATTAATTAAAGTTTGATCCTCTCTCCAAACATATTTCGCCTGATCAAAAGGTTCCAAAACCCAACTGGATTTTGTTAAAAGTCTTATAAAATCAAACGGTTCATAAGAGAACCTGTACAAATTAAGAATTTACAAACCGAAACCAACAGATGCTTATTATCACAGAGACTTCAGACACAAAATTGAAGTCTTTTGAAAAAAGTATGAAGCCAACTTCAATGGGTTAAAAGTCTCAAGTATTTGCACAACGGAAATATATTAAGCCAAAAAGCAAAAAAAAATTAAATGAGACAGTAAAATATTTTTAGTTAATTATCTAGGCATTCATACCGAGGTGTAATTGCAGAAATCAAATACTTCAATTATCACTTTTAATAAAGTTAAAAGATTTCTAGGAATAGCCTCTGGCTTTTTATATTTTATAAGAAATGTGTGCTATCAAGTCTGTGAAAACTTAAACAAAACTTACAGCTATGTTTTATGTAATTTGACGGATATGTAAAGCTAAAACTATTTCGCATTGAATTTCAATTATATTTCGGAAGAAAAACAGTATGAGTAATTAAGATTTTGAAATATCATCCATAATGGATTTGAAAGTATATCAAGATGTATAAATCAGTTCAAAGAGGCCACACATGAATAGCGAGGACTGTTATTAATGCTAACCCGATGATAAAACTGCTAGACCCTAAAAGATAGGTAATAGAGGTTCCTGTTATGTTTTACCAAGCAATTTTTATATAAAATATGCCTCTGTCCCTGGTGGACTAGCTACATAAGTTACAAAGCTATAATGAAAAAGATAATATCTTCAAATATTTTGAGGGAAGATTTCTATTGGGTGAAAAGAGAAAAAAAATCAGAAGGATATTTTCTCTTGCTAAGTTTTGAGTCAAGTGCTGAAGACAAGAAATATCCCAAACTTATTGCTATGAATTTCACCAATGCTGGACAAATACACAAATCAGGTGTGACTGGGGCTTCACAATAAGCAAGGACCAGGCTAGCTAATAAACAAAACTTATTTTTTACATTCATAAACATTGAACCAAGAGTTATAAAATTCTTAAGCTCCAGTCCAAACCTGGAATTGACTTGTTTCTTTTGCCATAACGAGAACAAGGACTCACTAAATGTGTGTGGGGGTTGAGGGTAAGAATGACATTCTCTCAACATGATTTGAAATCATAACCAATTGCTGGGTTGGCTGGTGTATTACTGTCTTACATAACCATATAATTCTTTACTTATTACGTACAGAAGTTTCAGTAATCATCTTTGGGGAGAATAGATGTATGAGTAGAGTTCAACCTTGCCGTAACTTAATGTTTGGGATTTTTGTAAATTCATAAGATTAGTTCAACAGATTGAAATCCAAAGACATTTTAAACGATTTTTGACAAAATAAAAAGACTTCAATAAACAGAACAAAAAGTACAGAAAATCATTTAACTGGAATGTGTTTCATTTAATGTGCTTGCAATTAAATTACCTGACAGTTGATAGCACCAAAAATAACTGTTAGAGACTAACAATCACATGGAGGGTAGGTGATGGTTCCGGCAATATTCTGTTTGGAAGCGTTGGATCCTATCACAAACCATTAACTTCAGCATCATCAAAGACCTTCATGGCAACAGTCCTCTATGATGGCAGTCCCAACTTCTTGTGGGACAATAAATGCTGCCAGACCACACTAGTTGCACAGGTGTGGCTTCAGGGATATTATGAAGACTTCACCTCCACCAATCTCCATCCAGCTGAGCACTTATGGGATATGTTGAACCATTAGGCCAATGCTGCAGATCATGTAAATTGTAACATAAGGAACTGCTGGTAACATACTAGAATCCAGAGGAAACATTTGGTAGTTTTGCCTGATTTTGTAAGACCTGCACATAGAGGACCAATACCTTATAGGCTGATGGTTTAATGAGTGGCACATTGGTAAAAGTTTTTCAGAATTGACTGAAAATTTACTCTTGAAATTGAATGTTTTCAAAAGATATAGATCTGAATATTGGTTTACATCCTTAATTTTGCTGGATATTGATCTTGTTTTCGTTATGGTGGAAAATAAAGTCATCAACAGCTTTAGAGTTTGACAGAATAAGTGCAAGACCAATCCTGAAAACAAGTAAATACGACTATTTTTATGGAAAGTGTAACAAAACACGAAAGATTCTGTGATTTCATCGTATGTAACAAATAAACTAATCATTGGAGAGAAACGACTTCTATTCTATGAATTTATGCATGAGTTGCATTAAAATCATGAAAGTGAATGTTTCTCTCTCCACCAAAATTTTAAGTGCGAAAGACACTTCATTGTTAGTGGATGAAAAAACATTTATGCAGTAAATCATATCTAATAAAACATATTTATAAGACAATAGAATTGTAGTATAGATTGTATGCTTCACAAATATTAAAATTACCAGTATAAGGTAAGTAAAAGGTTCTGTATTAGATCAAAGTATTAAATCACCAAAGTCCAGTATAGAAAGAAGATGCCGATGCAAGTAGTTGCCACGAAATATTGGAAAAAAAAACACGAGCGTCAGTCGTTGCCACGTGGGGACATATTTCAGATTTCCTCCTAATCAGTAATGTAACGAAAGAAGAAACTGGAGGAGACGTTATCGGCATCTTTAAACGTCGAATTCCGCCATGCTGATTTCAGAGATAATTATGTGCGTGCGCCAGCACACGTGAAAGTAATCAAATCAAAGAAAGTCAAATAGCATAGCAAAATAAAGGCAAGGTGTTCATATAAAATTCAAATGCTTTTTAGACAAATATAGAAACGTTCAATAACGGATAAAAATAACAATTGAGTAAAAACCTTACAGGCTGAAAGCAATATGAAACGTTTAATAAAATCGTGTTTGCCAGAATAATTACGAAATAATTATTTATGGTGACATTACTTTCTTCCAGAAGATGATTAGCTATTAGTCTTTAAGTATCAAGAATAGAAAAGGGATGAGACATGGTATTACATAGAACCATTTCTATATCTTTGCAGCCAAGAGAGGTAGATATACTCAATTGTGTCCCAGAATATCAACAAGTTATTGAAAATGAAGATTCAGTAAAAAAGACATGAATGAAATTAACAGAGCTATATAGACTAAATATATACACAACAAATATATCTTCCAAATGTTTGTACTATACAACCAGTATTGACTCTCCAGGAATAAGACCCAACGCTAGAGGGGGTGTAGTTAAACGTGATAGTCAAGGTGAAGGAAGAACATGCATGCAAGAAGCTAATAAAGAATAGACGAGAAAGAAAATATCTTAGTTGGATATGACTAGGGCTTCACAACAAACGAGGGCCAGGCTCGATGATAAACGAAACATTGATAAGGATGTGACGTCGAAAATGTGGGTCAATTTTAATACTTTCGTATTTTGATCCAAGTATTCAGTTAGTTTCGTATTTAGTTTATTAGTTTTAGTAATAATTTCAGTTACTGGAAGTAGACCGCTGCATTTGCCTTAGACAACAAATCTCCATGAAATCCTCGAAAGACAAATAAATCAAATGAAGAATTACTCGCAGCTGACAGGCTTTCGGTAAAGCAAGCTCAATGTTCAAGAACAAGAAAACCCTCTTTTCCAAATAAATGTCTACAAACAATGCATCCCCTGATAGTCACTTATGGAGCTGAAGCATAGAACATTATCAAAAGATCAATCCTTAAATTGAGAACCATGAACGGGCACAGGAGAGAATCGGTATCATCATCACATGGAGAGATCACAAGAGAGCAGAGAATATAAAAGAAAAACAGGAGTCAGAGATATAATAGAATCCATGAGAAAACTTAAATAGCAAATGGATAGTTATGTTGCAATAATGTCAGACGAAGGGTAGGACATTACGACTTGCAGCGTGGATCCCAAGAGATCATATGAGAAATTGTGGCAGGCAGAAGATAAGAGAAGGGAATCTAGTGGGAAGTTATACGTCCTACGACAGACAGTAAACTTCTAATGATGATGATGATAATGACAGAACGAAAGATGTTGTTGATTTTATTTGTGGACTCCATGATTTTAGATTATATCAGTAGAGCATTGAATTCTGCAATATGCAACTTATGTAACCAAATAGAGTATGCAATGTATTTGTTTCACACAAATTATCTCAATTGAACTGCAGTCTTGATCGAATATTCACACCGTTAAATATATTCAAACGTTTTCAATAGGTATCAATAGGAACGTGGAACAAAAAAAAGCAACGAACGTTTCAGAGCTTGCAAACATTCAGTTTTTTTTTTCTTTTCGAAATTGGATTTGTATTGAAAAGCCGGAAATGAAAGAATTTTCAGCTTCATTCTTTATTTCATGGATAAATAAATGGTTGACAGATCATGTCTGCTGAAGATGAATTTATTCAAGAAATAACAAACGAAAACATATGAGGCAGTTCTTGTTTGCCATTTGATAGAAACCGCCCAATGACAAACGTTTTTTTGGCAGTATGTCACGTTGGAATGATCAATTGAAAAAGTTGAAAAGGTGATGGTTGATGGATACGTTTCTTCTCTTTCGTTGTGCAGTGATCGCAAAGAGTCTTAATTTTCAAAGACCAAGTGTGAATGTTGCTCGACACAAACTAAGAGATCAGTTTAGCATAAACTTACATTGCAAATTGATCCTCCGCTAAAACATTATGTAGGAGTAAGGAATGGCCAAAAAGACAAAAAAAAAGATTTTTCGAAACCTAATAAGGAGCAAATGTTGGAAAGTTCAGCCTTCTAGCTCTATCGATACGGCCTGTAAGCCTGATAGGTAAATGGCTAGTCAGTCGACCAGTCAGCCAGACCAGTTAGGATGGTGTTTTTTGTGTTTTTTTGGATACATCGGCTTTATCTCTGGTGTATGGCAGCTGATCCAGTCAGCTCTTGTTCTCAGCATTTTCTAATGTTGTTTCTTGTCCAAGTAATGTGCTAGTTCAAGGGAAAAAAAAAGTCTATCTATGCTAATGTCAAAATCTGCTGATACTTTGTAACATAATCATTTTGTATTGACATTTATTTGATTCCGCCTCCTCGTCTTCACTAGCCTTTTAGCGTCTACCATTTGACATAGATCATTCTCAAGATTTATCTCACCTCTCTATCATGGCCGTCATTGAGCCAATAGTTTCTGAACTTGTTTAGTTCGTCACACTATCTCATATTTTGTTGGCTGCATTTTGGCATATGATTCTTGGATCAAGTGGTTGTCTGACATTCTTGCAACATTGCCAGCCAATTGCAATTTGAGTTTTTTAATCGTTTCCACGACACATCTGACTCTTGTTTTTCTTCAATGTACTTTGTTGTCTTATGATCTCCCCATGTGAGATTGAGCATGATTATCTCATGTGCACTTTGCATGGTTCTCAGCTTGAGGATTAATCTTCTGACTAAGTTCCATACTTCAGCACAATAGGTGACTATCGAGGGGTGGATTGGTTATGTAATGTATGTCATCAAATATTTGTATTCGTCTTAATTTATACTTGTATAGACCGTTTTCTCTTAGCTCAGTTTAATCTTGCCACGTGATTGGACGCACGTGCTCCCGCTATCCCTCTAAAACAAGGATGGCCGATCGGATCAAAATCTCAAATTCAAAATATCGATTTCGTCTTGTCTAATTCCTCTTCCATAACGTAACAGATATTCAGGTGCGTTTATTCCCACGTGGGACCAAAGTAATTGCTGTAAACTTGAATTTCAACGTCTTCCTTCAATACAGGATTTTTTATTATTAATTTACCGTCTTACACAATAAAACAAAATCATTATAACCTCCATTTAATACTTATTAGTCTATATTCATTCTGTGATTGCTATCAATCGTTTGCAATACTGATAATCCGTATCCTGAGTATTTCGTCCATTTAACCAATTAAATTATTTTGCTAGTAATCAATGATTAAATCGTTATTTAAGATATACGTATTGCTTGTATTCACTTTGTCTGTATTTTACTGTCATACTTGACTGATCCCATAAACAAAGAGATATCCATTTTATTCTCATGGGGACCAAAAACTCAATTTCTACCGAGAAATATATGCTGGGAAATAATTTTCCGAGGCCAAACAAAACAGTGAAGAAGAATTTATACCACCATAGATATAAAGATAAATGTTTGAGAGATTCGAATTCTATGGTCATGTGTCCTCTTTTGGGCGTGTAAGTGCAATTGACACAGTTTATCTTGATAAAAAAAAGAAAATTTCTACATGTAAGCGAAATCTGTGGCATGTTGTTGATGGCACGAAGAATTTTCATATCATTTTATCAAGTTATTCGGAAATTTGTCTATGAAAGACAATAGAAATTAGTACTTTAGTATGCAAAATGTTTTTTTACTCACGAACATTCTTTGCTTATTCTGTTGGAATGTTTGTGGTTCGCTGGAGTGTAGAACCGGCCTATCATTTGGTAATTTGACGTCATCTTATTCACAACAACTCTTTTTAGATACATCTTATTCTGCTGTTCAGGAGTAAGAAAGAGATTGATTATCCACTTCCCCTTTTAAACGGATATGACGTCAGCGAAAATTGGAGCTTTCTTTATTTTTGTAACAACCATTTTTGTGTTTTATAATGAACGCCAGTTCACCCATACTGTCAAAAAATAACGGCTATAATTAAGTAATTTGGCAATTGCATTGTGCTTACAAAATATCAAAAATATTATGTTACGCAGCATTTTCTTGTTTATGTCCCATATTACCTGAACATCAAATCAATCTAAAGGTCGAATTAAGTGAAATTACAAATATCAAAATCAATGTAGCATGAAATTCTATTTCTACCAGGTAACATCACTCGACGTTACTGATAACTTAAGCATGACTGGCGATAAATATACACAGCTAATTATTACATGTGTGGGATGGTTCCAACAGAAGCCTCAATCCAAATGAGAATTCACTAAGTCACTAAACGACAAGTACAAAGAATAGAACTTGGACGAAAAGCAATAAATAAAACATGTGTCCGTCTCAAATTTTAAAAGAATTTATACGAACAAACTTGACATGCTGAAGCATCAAACAAAGAGCAGTAAATTCCATCTTGCTTTCATTAGCAGCGAAAGTTCGTGATCCTTACAAGGCGAACACAGATAATGCTCTATCAGAATATATCGCCATGTTCAAAGAATACTCTCAGCATTTGCTATAAATCTTAAACTTTGGTGAGGGTTGTTCATTTATCGCCGCTGGTATTCCCAAATATATTATACACGGGGGCCAATAAAGTATCCATGTATTTTATTATACAATCCAAACAAAACTAATTAGGATCTTTGTAGACATCCTGTGTAGCAACTTGAGTAAATCCTCGACGAAAACCGCAATCTGTCAGAAAGGGAATGTCTGCCAACTGAAGATAAAAGTGGTTGTTTGTGTGATGGTCATGTTTCACTGTAGATCAGGGTTTCTCTAACTTTTTTTCTCAATTTCCATTTATGGTTATTCTTTTAAGCATTACTCCCCCACTCGCCAGGAATATTATTAACTTCATTACTTTTTGCTTTGTTTGTTGAGTGTGACCATTTCGCTTGGCGCTTTGCTGCTAAAACCTAAACATATGGATTGACATCTGTGAGTTTTAATTCCATGTCTTAGTTCCAGTTGAAAATCTATTTGAACTGACATCCCGTTATTACACGGCGAATTACTAATTTGGAACTCCAACGAACCAGTTCAAATTAGGTTTCAAATAGAAGTAATGCATTTATGATTATTCTTTTGGATAATATATATATACATCCATTTTTACAATATACATGCACACATACGCATATATATATATATATATATATATATATATATATATATATATATATATATATATATATATTTATATATATATAGTAGAAGACTTTTACTAAATTCCCCGAACAAGAATCTAAAAACACATGTAATCATTCGCCTGAAGAAGCCTAAAGAGGGCAGAAATATAAATTTGTTTGTATAGCAAATCCACTCCCCTCCTCCCCCCTCTCTTTCTCTCTCTCTCTCTCTCTCTCTCTCTCTATATATATATATATATATATATATATATATATATATATATATATATATTAAACATCAAAAAGAGCGTAGTTTTCTTTTGTTGACTTTGCAGTCATAAAACGGGATGTATATGACAATATATCGCTCACCCCCAGTCCAACTGTTGCCCCCTATAGATGATGACTGCTGCACATATTCCAGTAACACACACTTATCATCAATGGATTCATCAAGTCCAGTGTAAATTCCAAAACTGGCGTCACTGATATTCAACGAAGAACATCTATTTTAATATGAAAAAACTAGACAAACAAGTCTGGTTAGTCACCAAATAGAAACTGTCACATGATCTTCATCTTTTGCCAACATGCCCTGTTGGAATATAAGATATTGGAAAAAAAGGTGATCAATTGATAAGTTACTTCTATCACCTTTTGTTTGATCCCTGAGATGTCTGACTTTTAAAAAAAACGAGTGGGCACGAATTAGTGACTGATTCATTAAAACTTACATTGTAAATCGAACCCCCAATAGAGACATACATAGTAGAGAGGACAGGTGAAAGAACAAAAAAATTTTTCTTCGACGTAATGATGGGTGAATGATCAAATTTTTAGCCTTGTAGCTCGGTCGGTACAGTATATACGTTTGACACATAGTCAGCTAGCCAGCCATACCAGCACATAAACTGAAAATACATATTTTGACAGTTTTGGTAACAGATTTGGATGGCGATTTCTTATTGTATTTCAAAAACACACATAATCATATTTGCACTATATCTAAGGCCTTTAACATTTGCAGTAGTGTGATAAAAAAAATATAGTTCTACAGTACCTCAAATTAATTCTGCCACAAAATAAATCATATCTAATACAACATGCGGATAATTTAACGTGAGTGACAAATGACATTTAATTCACCATCGAATAATTATTGAAGAAACCGCATGATATTCAAAACTCAAGCAAACCGAATGGTTTACACGAGTCCATTTGTTCGAGACTTTTTGGTACCAGTGTCACTGAAGATAGACGGCTTGCACCCATTCATGGATTTGAAGGTCCCTCGTGGACCTATGACATGGCCACAGTGGACAGAGAACCTCTTTATCAAAATTTTTCGATCAATAAGTTATTCAAAATTGAGTATTATTCTACATAAAAATCTGACTTGACCGCCAAAGCATCCATATTGGGTGTAAGCAAAATTGACCATCTCTCGAGAAATAGAAGCGACCTTTACTATACCCAACCAGAAACCGGGGTAGTTTACGGCAAAATTCAACATTTGGGGCACAGCTGTGGCTCACTAACATAGTAGACACCGGGATATTTACTCAATACACACCAGTTCAGATGACTGCTTCAGCTCACACTTACACAGATACACGTTCTCATCTACACACATCATCAACAAAGGAAGCCTTTTTAAAACATGGGCAGGATAAGTTCTCACTCATACAAACCGATTTGGTGATTGACTTTTGTTTTAGCACATTCATACAAACACACACACACACACACACACACACTCATTTTCAAAGACACTTAACTTTCACACGATTCGATATTGCACAGTCACGGTTACTTTTCTTTCCTCTCCATAAATTAGAACATACGATGCATTTCCGCAACACTACTCATACTCTTCTTCGTTGATATGAAAACGTTCCTATGTGTTGTCCTCATTTGGTCAGCTCACTTTTCGATCTTTAAGCCTAGTACCTTCACTTTCATACCATGATTCACAGGTTCGTTCTACCACAGTTGAATACCTTCTGTCGTGGTGAAAATAGGAGGAACGTTTGGCAAAGGACATTCTCATGACCAACGACAAGATCGATGAGGCATAGATAGTTCTGCGAGGTAGAGTGCTCACGATAGCTTGGGTATGGGAAGGAAGGTGCAAGTGGTGTGGTGAGGTCGTAAGTAAATAAACAAGATGATACTATATTCAAAGGGCGTCTTTTGTCATCTTGCACCGGGCCCCAGAAACCTTAGGGCCGGCACAGCAAATAGGTGCCTCCATGACGCCAACATATTCCTGCACTTTAATCTATATCTCAATCTTTTTGTTTGCTTCTGTCTGTCAGTCTACCCCCCCCTCTCTCTCTCTCTCTCTCTCTCTCTCTCTCTCTCTCTCTCTCTCTCTCTCTCTCTCTCTCACACACACACACACACACACACACACTGAGCGGGAGAAACAGGGAAGGATGTCCCGTGGTAGATAAATAATGACATGTGTTTGCTTATCTGAAGCGAATTGATTGCCGTTCGTTATCCAATTCCTCAAATGTTTTTTTAATAACTCGAAAAAAAAAGACTATTATATTGTTATAATATTGTTGTTAAACATGTCAGAATCTATTGCATATTGATAGGTGAGTTTTTGTGCATAGGAAACGGTTGGCAGCCAGCTCCAGCTATCTTCCCACACGCCTCCTTGTTACATATTTTATAAGTGAAGCCAGATGTTATCAGAATTAATTGAGCGTTTAGTTGGGAATATAAAGTACAGGTTGAGTGTTTTTTTCTCGAGTCGCTACCGGTCGGCGTTTGAATCCAAGTCCGTGATACAAATGTCGAGTTTTGAGGAGGTTTTACTGTTTTACACTCCCAGAAAAAAATGTTTCGATACAATACCTCTCAAAAGCATGAGTAATACAATTGAATGGTCGCTTAGTTAATCTACTTATATAATACGCTACGTGTTGAGCTATATCTACAATACCATTTGTCAAGGGATATGACTGATGCATGCCAATTATAAAGTAAACACTCAATAATTCAAAAATATATATTTATTGTCCATGGTTAAAAAATAACAGCAGTCCATTCTGGCAAAACAAATACAAACAAAAATTACAAGACAGTATAATGTTGTTTCTATTACAGTGCAATAGCGAAATTATTTAATCTAGACTAAATCCCCAACCTAACGGGTTGGTTAAACTGCTGTCCAAAAAAGAAATAAAAAGTAAATGGAAGGAAATTAGATGGCGTATAATTCAAAGTTTTTAGAATGATTTAATACCACTTTTACCACGAAGAGAGAGCAGGGGCTAAGGCTGAAAAATGATTATCAGCAATTGTAAAAAAAGGGGGCTAATGTAAAAAAAAGACATTGATATTTTCAATAGGGGGGATAAGTTAAAAACAGGGCAATAATATTAGGGAAAAACTAGGGTCAATCTCGAAAAAGAAGAAAAGCTAATGTAGTAGGAAGCTAATATAAAAGAAGAGGGGACTAATGTTTAAAATTTTTAAGGAGAAATATAATGTTAAGAGTTGTGGTGTAATGATAAAAAAAAGAAAACTAATATCAAAAAGGGATCAATGTTTTTGAAAAATTATGACTAATAGTAAACGAGGGCATTTCAAGGTATTAATGGTTTCAAATAATGGGGGCTAATGTAATGAAAAAAAAAGATATAGTTGATGTCGAAAATGTGGAAATTTAAAAGGAAAGGTACAAGGCTAAAAATTGGGGCTTAATGTTAAGAAAAAAGGGATTAATGTTCCGAAATAGGTCTAAGACTTTGAAAAAAGGCAAAAGAGGAGAGGCTATTGTTAGAAAAATGAAATTTTTCCTCTTTGACTTTGACCAATAAAAGGGAAAAAATAATAATCTTTCGATTTTGACCTCTAAAAGTGAAAAAAAAATTCCCTTATTTATTCTGACCTCTTAAAATGAAAAACTAATCCATTTTCAATTTTGACTATGTGACAAAAATCCTCTGTTTTGATATCAATCCCTAAAGATCGAAAAAGAGATTTTGACCCCTGGGAGTGAAGAAAAATCCTTTTATTTCAACCCCTAAAAACAAGATAAAATTTACCATCGATTTTGTAGAGAAATTTTACTCTCAATTTTGAAGAGAATTTTAAGAAAATCCCTCTACACGTGAAAGTGAACTAAAATTTCTCCCAGAAGTAGACCCCTCAAAGTGAAAAAAAATCCATTTGATTTGACCCTTTCAACTTGAGTTGGACCCCTAGAAGACGAAAAAAAACAGTCTAGAATCTTAGATGTAAAAAAAATTCTTTGGGTTACAACCCCTAATATTAGGATAAGTAACTCGTTTTTTACCCCCCCCCCAAAAAAAAAACCGAAAACAATTACTCCTATTTGATTTTGATCCTAAAAACATACATTCCATCTTGATTTTGACCCTTGAAATTGAAAAAAAATCTCACCTCCTCAATCTTACCCCGCAAAATGGAGAAAAAATCCACCGTCAATTCACACATGAAACTGAAAAAATTCTCCTAAATATTGACCCATAAGAGCAGAAGGAAAAAATCCCCTGGATTAACCCTTGAACATGAGTAAAATCCATTTGAATCTGACCACTGGAAATTAAAAATAAAAGATCCCCTCTATTTTGTCCTCTTGAATTGAAAAAGAACCTTCCCCTGAATTTTAACCGGTAAAGGTGAAAAGAGATTCCGCTCAATTTTGACCCCCAGTGGTGAAAAAATCCACCTTTGATTTTGACCCCTGAAAATGAAAATAAACTCTCCACTTTGATTGCTACACCAAATAGTAAAAAAAATCTGCCTCATCGATTCTGACACCAGGAAATGGAAAAAAAAATAACTCTTGATTTTGACCTCAACAAAAATCTCTCACTTTGATTCTGAGCCTTGAGATAAAAAAAAAAGAAACCTTTAGATTTTTGACCCCTGGGAGGTCAAAGAAAATCCCTTTGGATTTTGACTGCAAAAAGTGGGAGAATAAAATGCATCTCGATTTTTGACCCCCCGAATTTAGAGTAAACCTTTCCTCTCGAGTCTATGTGGGTGTGACCTCCTGAATCTTGAACTACACTACAAAAACAAAATCTTGCATTTAATAGTAAGTATTTAAAAGTTTATTTACATTACATCTAGTATCTGAAGTACGGCATAAATTGAGGTAATTTCCTCTTTCACGTAAATAAAATCGCTTTATATACAACATAACTATAATGCTAAACAGGGAACTTAATTTCTGTCATTTTTACGGAAGTGCTGACGGAAATACAATTTACATGACTCGATGCTAGAAATAGTGCAAGTCAGATGATGTTAAAAGTAAAAGGAAAAAAAATTCATAAAAGATAAAATCCAATTAAGGGGGAGACCATTCATATAAACCGGAGTTCCATCTGTACTTTTGCGAAAAAATGGCGGAAATTAAGTCCACAGTTTGGAAATTCAATGTTCATTGGTAACCTTACCATTAGAACAAGTATTATACAGTGAGTATATTTGTAAAAGTTTAATGTTCATGTACGCACACATAAATGTTGGCATGATTGATTTTGTATTTCCCAGGGTTGATATGCATAGAAATGTACGGCAAGGAGAGTTACATACATACATGCACATATATATATATATAACGACTTCAGCTGAAAGCTATACCAACAAAAATAATTTACACATAGTACCATGAATACACAATGAATGTAAAACAGCGAAAAACACTGAAAATTACATAAATAACATTGACAGTTATTGCAAAATAAGTGACTGAAGTGACAAAAAATTAAAAAGTTGTTAAATATTCTTTGTTTGAAGCTGTAAAGCATCTTAGACTATATATATATATATATATATATATATATATATATATATATATATATATATATATATATATGTATGTATATATATATATGTATATAATGAATAAACAGAAAGAAAAAACTTTGTATGTAAGATGAAATTTCCGTTGAAATATCTTAAGACTGAAAAACTTTCTCTTCTAATGAGAGGAAAGAACAACCTTAGTGCTTGAAGCTGCCAAGCTTTCCAGACAACACACACACACACTCACACACACACATATATATATATATATATATATATATATATATATATATATATATATATATATATATATATATATATATAGAGAGAGAGAGAGAGAGAGAGAGAGAGAGAGGGGGGAAGGATGGGGAGCGCACTATACACCACTGGGCAGATTCATTGCTATTCTGACAACATCAGCTAAAAACTGTACCAAGAGTGCCTTTGCAGCTTTTGATAACATTCACACAGCTCCTTTGGTCGTGTCAGTTTAACTGTTGGGGAGTCAAGAAATAAGCTTATAAGATTCACTTCAAATAACATCATCAAACATTCGTCGTAATACCCACAGTAGGAGCATATAACAATGAATGAACAACACATAGCAAATGGATGCTTTCTGCATCTTGAATCAGGATGTTCTACAGAAGTGAGTGATTCGGGTGATACTGAATCTGCTATTTCTACTCAATGATACATGATGAAGGAATAATTCATCGTATCACTATATAAGAAAATAACTCGATATATTAGTACACACATTCACACTGTTCTAATTGTACAAAAATAGTTTCTTGCAGGGTACCCTATATACATCTCCGTAAACGTCTCCGAATGTGTATCAGAAACTGCAAAAGAAAACTATCGACAGAATTATTACAGGTTTCTTCAGTTTTCAAGTCGCTCTGTCTAACTATGTGTATATGCATGTGTTTGCACTAACAGAGCTAGTGGGCTGTGAATTTAATCATTTACATTTAATAATGGCAACGATTTTATTCACCCACGCCCAAGTTCTTAATTGGAGTCCAATCTACATCGTAAGTTTATGCTTAATCAGTCCTTAGTTTGTACCTGTTGGTACTTGGAAAACT
This sequence comes from Thysanoteuthis rhombus, assembly GCA_963457665.1. Lineage (NCBI taxonomy): Eukaryota > Metazoa > Mollusca > Cephalopoda > Oegopsida > Thysanoteuthidae > Thysanoteuthis > Thysanoteuthis major. The sequence goes on along the minus strand of OY735226.1, from coordinate 48,289,199 downwards.
GAAACTTTTACTGATTACCCCCCAGAGGAGTGAATCGTTCATTGATCAGTCTTTCTTCTGATGTTTCATTGGAGCACTATACCCACCCCGACAAGGCATGCAACCAAAAGACGTTGGTCACGTGACGTTTGCTATTGAGTGACAAGCCAGACCTGTTTTTCTTTCCCTTTCTGCATAGGTATTGAGTGAGTCGAATTCAAAGTTTAAGACTTGAAAAATTTTGGATAAGCTTCAATCAACGGTTTATAAAGAATATCACGATTATATGTTTTTTTTTCTTCTTCAGATTTCTTTTCCCGTATGGAACCGAAAATAAGAGGCTTGCCATAATATTTGCATTTGAACTTTCATCCTTATTATTTATCACGTCTTTGAAGAACTGTCAATAAAGATAATAAAGATGATAAAACTACCTAACACCGAGACAAACTCCATTCAAACTTCTGTTCCAACTAAAGACAATTACTCACCAATTGTTTTGTATTGTATTGTATTGTATATATATCAAATGATTAGAAAAAATGTATATTTTTGTATAAATGTATTTAGACATTTGAATGAAGTAAACCCGTGCGTATTTGTATGATAAACTCTCGATAATATCCAAGACTCGTCAATTCAGTTTTGTCAGTAAAAACAGCTTCTGACAATCAGATCACAGTCAGGGAATGTGAATTCGGGTTATCGGCATAGACTCCTAATTTTAGTGAGAATTGTTCTCGTTTTTGTTACGGTAGGAATCAACTGAAGATTTTGTACTGGAGTTTAGCAAAAAAGATTCTTTGAATTCAAAAGTGTATTTGCATGTTCATACAGACGCAAGTGTTTATGCCACAGACCTTTGCAGCTACTTTCAACTAGTGGGTTTAAGAGCGGCCACTTGTATTAGTTTTGGTCCGTTTGAGAATACAAATATATGCTAAGGATACTCACTTGGCTGTGTTTGAAAACTCTGATTTTCCCTCATTGGCCATTTACTATATTGCATGGTAGGGGCTGTTAGCAGCAAGCAGAACCTTGCTTCCGGTGTCGAACCCAATAAAATATGGGATATGCATTTGCTTTTATGTATGTCTGCGTGTATACGTGTTCACCAATAAATGTACGAGCTCCATACACTGAGCTTCCGTAATTACCGCTCCCTCGAGATTTTAACCCATGTATGCCTATAGGCCTACATTTATTCCTCCCTTAAAAATGCCATAGAATGTATACTTATCAAAGAAAGCGGATCAAATTACATGTGAACACTCTCAGAATGATTAAGAGAAACCCATGCATTCAATTTCCTTTATAAATGAATTTGTATTACAATACTGATATACGGTCATTTACCCCATATTTCTAATCATACCAAAATCTGGCTTGAATGGTATGAATTGGTTAATACAGTAGATCCCCGTTTTTAAAGCAACGTGAAGGATTTGGAGAGTCATTATAACAAATTTACCGCTATAACAGGGGATGTTATATGAAGTGTGATAATAGGGAGAAACCAGAAGATTCTGACAAAAACGACTTCATCACACTTTCTTTTACATTAGGTGACATTATTTCAGTTTTTTTTTTTGTGTTATTCTTATCTAGTTTTTAGAATTATTCAATAGAATCTTCAAGGGCTGTTGCTGCAGACTAATCCCCGACAGTAGTCTTACAAGAATATGGAAGAAAGCATGCCGTTAAAACGCGTGTGTCGTTAAATAGTACCGTTAAAACGAGAGTTCACTGTATATCTATTGGTGCGCAATTGTATGCTTTCGAATGTGTGTGTGGCTAATTATATAGGATAAAGTTTGCAAATGTAAATGAGTATCTGTGTATGTAAACGTGCGTGTTTGTAAATGTAAGTGTTGATGTAGATTAGTATGTGCGTGCGTGCAAAACGTGTGGATGCACATTTTCATAAGTAGGTGAGAAGCAAGATGCGATCGTAAAATAGCACTTAGTGCTGTTCTGGAAAAAGAGAGCGACACCTACCGGAGCATATGGGCAGGAAGAGGCCGGAAATTGAAAGTCACGTATCTGAAGCAGAGTTTATGGTGCGTAATAAATATGTCGAGACGAGCATGCATGCACTTGCCTCTTTCTTCCCCTCCCTTTCCTTGCATATACGTTCACATGCATGCACACACACACACATGCACACATACACACGTACACTCATATACATACACAAACTTTTGAACACACGAGATTAATCACGAAAATACACTCTAGACACACGAAGAAAAGTACATCATAATACGAATAAGGCCTACCAGTGACAGTCTATTCATTAAGCAACCCTAGGCAGTCGCCTAGGGCGCTAAAATTCAAAGGTGCATCCTTGAAGCTGAAAAAAAAGTCTGGCAAGTCACTCAATAGAGATCGTCATGCAATCAACATCTCTTGGGAGCAATACATTTCGGGATGATCATTCGAAATGAATTAGAATAAAAAGGTATTGAATGATAAAATAATTTATCCTACTTTTCGGAAGTTGAATTTGGGCACAAAGTAAGGATCAAATTAACCTAAACTCATATGTTCAATTGAACCCCCACCAAAAACCTATCCAGGGTATTGAAAAAACAGAGAAAAAACTTTTTTTTTTCTAAACATGATAAGTAGTAATTTTTAAAATTTCCATCCCTCTTGCTCCATTTGTGCGATCTATATGTGTGATTCATGCATACATACAAATATACATAGCTAGCTAGATCGGCTTAATAACTGAAGAAACCTACTTTGACAGTTTTACCGACAGTTTTGGTTGACACCTTTTAATAGGTGTCAGAATAGAACCAGGGTGCAAATCTCAAGTCTTGCTTGGTGTGCATGAAACCCTTGCACCACCCCAGAGGCTGGGTAAGTTAATTTGGCTCACGATTTACTAATGCTCTCCTTCGATGTACACTTAATGTTCCAACATTGTACTGATATGCCTGACTGAGTTATTCTTGGTAAATATCTTCACAATATGACTTTTACGACCCGGTACAAAATTACAGCTATTGAAAATACAGTCATTAGTAAAATTAATTATTTGTGAATGTATTTGTGCATTGGTATAAACAAATTAATTGGTTTATCTTTATACATGCATATACTCCAGACAGAAATACGTGTTGGTATACATATTTTGCGGAAAAATTTCATATTATGTCACCACTAAAGGGGGGCATATCCAAGGTTGTATATCTAAGCATTCTATAAGCAAAATATTGCATAATGTACACTGTGTATTGAGCGAAGGCAGAATTTTTTTGCCCATGTGCGCGTCCACACACACACACGGACACAGACATAGACGCGCACACACACACACACACACACACATACATGCACACACACATGCACACATATTCATGTATGTTGCTGAGATTTAGAGAGGTTTTCCACAGTGGCTGTTGGTCCTCCAATGACTAGGACAGCGAGACCAACCCAGAGGAAGCAGGCTTTTCTGCAAGGAGCTCCAGGAGAAGATCTGGCGTTCGGAAAGATCTCCGGTTCTACAGCACCGACTCTTCTCAGTTGCTGTTCTTTCTTTGGTGAAAGTACTTCAACAAAAGCTTTATTTGCTTTTGCCAGTCTTTTGTCGATCTCTTTGCCTAGTCTGAGATTGAAAAATATCACTCAAACTCGGTAGGTGAAATCCTTTGTTGGGCCGATGGAGAAGGAAAATGAGTTGGACTTCAGGTTCAGATCGATAGAGAATTAATGTTTTTCCCCGAATAACTTCAATGGCAAATAGTATTGTGGCCTTTGCAAAGCAGGGCGTTTCCTACTGACGGGCTTACTCTGAAGGAGTGACTAGAGCTTAACCCAGCGGCATAGCAAGGGTCCCCAGAGTTCAGGGGCAAAGGCAGCGCCTGCAACTATTGGGCGATATCTTGAGTTTTATTATTAGAGGTATTAGAGGCCAGGAAAAATATGTGCCCGTCCACATTTGCTATCGGGGGAGACTAGCTCCGCTCACCAACCTCTTTCTATGCCTAGGGCTGCATCATCTGTTCATAGAAACCCTCAGATCAGCTGCCTCGTGGACTTTGTGTGGGCCCTGAATTACTTTAGGTTGAACGAGTTGCCATTCGTAGGTGTGAAGTTGTGAATGTTGCCTACGTCAGAGTTTCTTAAAAAGGGTTGATGGTTAACCCAAGGGTGAACGAAATTATTGGAGGGGGTGAGCGGAAGGAAAAGTGGTATTTATTACAGGATGTTGATTCATTATTGCAAGTTGCATTGCAGGAGGAAACAGAACATCGGTTAGAGATGCTCATTGCAGAAATGCAAGAACTTCCGTGTCATTGATGATTAAAAAAAACGACTTTATTTTCTTTTACGGAAACTACAAAAAATGATTTATCGGTACTCGATCTCCATCACGCCCAATTTTCATCATATATTTGTTAGGTGTTCAAAAAGTTGAATGAAATACTCACTTGAGAAACATCCACGTGACTCATCAACAGAATTATACATTACATAGTTTCCATGATAGGAACACATGTCAAAAGATTATTTGATGAGTCTCCTCACTCAAACCCCGCTTGTTACGGGACTAGTCAGGGTAGACCAACATATCGTGGGGAAAAGACAAGGATGATGAACCCTGAAAAGGTGAGAGAAATACAGGTCTATGTCACCAATTAATTCTTTTGCCAGTGTCAACATCATGCAAAACAGTTTGGCTCAAGAAGACAACCTCGCTTGACGCCGTTTGCGACTAAGAAAGTTCTAGCAGAGTCGGATGGACAAATAATCTTTACCAAGATTACTCAGAGATTCAAGTCGCTGATAGAGCAGAACGCCTTTGTCAGACCACCAAAGGTGACACTTGGCCCTTTGTATTCAATCCATATCAGTTGTGTCTTTATTAGCACTATAGCCACATTGGTTCGCAAGGAAGTGATCTTCGACAACAGGAACTGCCAACCTATTTGGCAGAATGCTCACCAGAATATTGCTTGCAATGATAACAGAAGTGATACCAAATTATTCAACTGTACAACCTCGATTTTTGTAAAGAGTTATGATGATATATGCATATTGATATGAATCCATGTGGGAATAAATCATGGAATCAATTGTCTTTGCATACCCAAGAATATGCATGTCACCATTCCGAGTCAGTGATATTCATTTATGTGTGAGTTAATATATCGCCTTACTCCCGTAAAACAGAGGTCTGAAGCGAAGGTTTCAATCCTATCTTGTGGTACCGGATGGGATAATCAATAGTCTATAGCCACACTGACGAATTGTAATACAACGAAACAGCTGTCAGTGGATGACACAATAATTAACGCTCCCCCATTCAAGGTTGGGCACTCTTTAAGTGAGATAACTCGTTAATTGTAAGATTATGCAATGCCAGTCCATAGGAATAGAGCACACTGGTGCATGCAGAATTTATGTGTGAGTAAATATATTGCTTAAATTCAACCTTACTGACCGTCCAGTTCTGCGGAGCAGAGGTAGGATATCGGCCTCAGGGTCTGAAGTGAAGGGATAATGGATAGTCTATAGCCACACTGAAGAGTTGTAATACTGTAATACAATGTTTGTGGATGACACAATATATATATATATATATATATATATATATATATATATATATATATATATATATGTACGTATGCATTGCGTTGTCTAGGATTAGTGATGCCTTAACTTCCTAACGTCGGGAGATCATTTCAAGGAAAATGTCTCTGTATCATACAATGCAATTTAAAATCATTCTGGTGGATCATATGTATCCATTTCTCAATTACATAATCGCTGAGTCAAAGAAACCAATAGACAAAAAATAAACAGGAATTTGAAGTGAAATCATTCATTCGGGCCATTCATTCGTTTATTTACTTGATTGTAAGGGCATCACTTCATTAGAGCAGCTACTGTATCGGCCGCCGGTTTGATTCCTGCAGCAGCCCCATTTTCTTATATATATATATATATATATATATATATATATATATATATATATATATATAAAAGTGGGATAAGTTTTTTGGGAACTCTCTTTGTTATACGAAAAAAGTCTCATTTTTCGATGAGTATATATATATATATATATATATATATATATAAGTAAACAATATTCAACAAGCAGAATAATTCTTAGTATATAACGTTTGGGGGTTTGAACGATGTACACTCTTATATATGAACAATAATATGGCATGACGTTTTCTGCATTACAAATCTATCGACACTGTCCTTTATATGAACAGAATATGAATATGTGTAGTACTTCTACTAACTTGCAAAGGTAACTGTGGGGATAATTACAATGAATTAAAATCAACTTCATCCCTTTTGAAGAACCATCAAGTCTAAGTTTTTCTATGTTTCTTGCTTTTATTTTATAGACCAGACAGTATTCATCAATTTCTTGTGTTGCAGTAGAAGATGCTCAATAATTACATGCCATTGATTGGCTCTTTAGTGAATTAGGGATTAGTCCTGACTCACTTTTGTTGAGGAAGATCAAATCCGTCGAACCATTAATGCCACAGTATTTTTATTTTGAAGGATAACTCAGCAGAAAGCTGCCTTCAAACCCAATAATCCCTCCGACCAACCGATTTATAACTATGTATTTTAAACAGAATACTGATATTCAAACGATGGCAAGAAAAAATTAACGAAATGGAACAGATTTAATGTTATATTGCAGTGTTTTTTGTTGTTTTTTTTTATCTCAGATGGTGGAGATCAAGCTTAGAGAATCTTGCTGCATTATTTACACATTGAGAAAGTAACCAAAGAAAAAAATTCCAGAAAGTTTGAATTATTTTCTTGCAATGTAGAATCCTTCAAGAACACCGTTGAGAATGATGGTTAGTATGCATGTGCTATGAAATCTAATGAAAAAATCTCAAACAAAAGCCTTGCATGGAAGTAGTCGGACCAGTAACCTGCTAGCTACTTCAGTTGGTATAGAAATGAAATGGACCCTAACTTCATAGTTAGATCTTTTACCATACTCACTGTCTCATTAGCTGGGAGCTGCTGAGAGAAAACTGTCTCCTCCGGTGTCTTTCTCCGAAATCCTACACTACAATTCAAGTTCCCTGTCGCTGACAATGCTTTCCTGTGGTGCCTTTGGTGGAAGAGTCAACCAATCAGGAGATTGCTATTTTTAAGCTGTTCTCAAGTTGATTAGGTAAGTCCAAACTCTTAGAAAGGGAGGCTGCGATTGGCCGATCGACCTCTCAACCGATTCTCGCTAATACCATTGGTTCCCTTGTTTCTCCCTGTATTTTTATACACTTGGCTCACATGCTTGCAGATTCCTTTCTGATTGGAGAATTTCATGATTGTAGGCTAGGATCCATGTTGGTTTTGTCCAAGAAGTATCTTTTTAACCCAGATAATTATACGTTCATATTAGAGCCTATCATGTAAATATAAGTTTGTTCAGTTTTCAAGTTGGTGTGACAGAATGGCAGGTAGGCTGACTATGTCACGTCTGCAAACTGCACCAATGGAGTTCGTGGGCTGAGAATCTGAACATGTACTCCTTATTATGACTACAAAACATCTTTAAACCCCCAACAAGGTATTTTAGTCAGGGGTTCAATTTGCCATGTAAGTTTATGTTAAATTGATCCTTCGTTTTGTCCAGCATTATTC